>CM056504.1:28054659-28658029 GCA_029783415.1 Anisodus acutangulus
GAAATAAGAAAGAACAATACCCATATTGCTATTCAATCCTTTGAATCAAACCCAACTATGAAAAAAGGGAAAAACGGGCACATCTAGGTAAAACGGGTAATTAGAAGTGAAATTGGCAATCCAACATCCTAGAAGTCTAATTCTAGTATTCAATTACTAAATTAACTGAAAAATATGTCAATTCCATTATTTAAGTCAAAACCCCCAATTTGGTATAAACCCTGACTTTCAAGCTTTCAATTCATCAACATAAATAGAAGATTCAAGCCAATTAGTTACTAAATCATCAAATTCCCTACTTAGATTAGTCAAATCGCCAATAATTCTTATTTAGAAAAGCTAAAACTTAAATAGTGAAATAGACATAAAAAATCATCTTCCTTGTTAAGTTCTTTAGAATTTCTAGCATGGATTCAATCCTATAACAATGGAATATACCAATATAAACGACTATGATTGAGGTTTAGAAGTTACCTAGATGAAGAACCTTGAATCTACACCTTGAATGCTATAAAGGTTGAGCTTAGGAACTTGAAAAATGGGAATGAGGTCTAAAAACTCGTTTACGGCTTTTTAATACTGTTGCTAAAGTGCCTCCTTCACATTCGTTAGACCCCGCTCGCGATCGTGAAGGGTTAATGCGACCCGGCCCCTCTGGACTCATTGCGATAGCAGATGAGACCACGAGATCGCAAAGCACCGCCACTCAGCCCCCCTTCCAGGCACATGCCCATGCGAATGCGAACATGACCATCACGATCGTGAGAGGCTGATTTCACTAAGGCTCGCGATCGATCTCCCTCCCTTGCAAATGCGAACAAGGAAATCAGATTTTGTTATTTTCTCTCCTATTTCGATTCAACCCTCGAAAATCATTCGGAAGACAAATAACACAAACCAAATATACATTCCTATCAGAAAACACACTCGCACACTCAGAATTCATAGAAACGATCTCTGAGGCTCGGGTTTGACTAAAGTCAACTCTTAGATTCAAATTTCATAATTTCACAATCAAACTAACAAGACTCACTAGGATGCCTCGGGAATCGAACCAAAGGTTTGACTAAGTCATAAATATCGATCCAAAGCTAATAGAACCAATGAAAACATGAAATAAATTCGTTTACCCAAAAATTCAACTCTAGGTCAAACTTCTCTATTTTCTTAACTTATGGTTTCTCAAACCTACCAAGAGGATCCGAAATCTATCCAAACATCTCGGGAGTTGTACCACCCATCCCCCATAAGTCACAAATAAGAAAATAAAGGCTCGAGGAAGGGTCACCGAGGGTAGATAGGTCAAAAGTGCTATAACGACCAAATAGGTCGTTACATCAGATACCAATTAAACAATTGCTCGTCCTCGAGTGACAAGAAAAGAACGGGGGAAAGTACCTGAGTCAACAAAAAACTGAGGATATCCGACACACGTATCAGACTTAGTCTCCCACGTGGCCTCCTCAATGGGATGATTCTTCCAATGCACCTTAACGGAAGTTATCTCTTTAGACCTCAACTTACTAACATGCCTATATAAAATTTCTATAGGCTTCTCCTCATAAGATAGATTCTCATCAAGCAACACATAATACCGATAAATGAAGACTCGTCTAAATGGTACCCTTCAGCATAGAAACATGGAAAACTGGATGACCACCTGACATGCCCGATGGAAAATTTAACTCATAAGCAATAGTGCCACGCTCCATGGGTGATATCTTTAGAAGAACCTGCTCACGCTCTATAAACTTTAGATCTCAGACCTTCCGCTCTGCATATATTTTTTGCAGACTCTGAGCTGCTAGAAGCTTTTCCTAAATAAGCTTCACCTTGTCCATAGACTCCCTTAACAAATCTGTACCCCACGATCGAACCTCAAAAGCATCAAACCATCTAATAGGAGAACGACACCTCCTACCATATAAATCCTCGAACGATGCCATATCAATGCCGGAATGGTAGCTATTGTTGTACGCAAACTCTGCCAAGGGTAAGAACTAGTCCCAATGAGCACCGAAATCAATGACACATAACCTCAACATATCCTCGAGCACCTGAATAGTCCTTTTGGACTATCCATTATTTTGGAGATGAAAAATGGTACTAAGATCTAACTGAGTACCCAACTCTGCTTGCAACATCAGTCAGAAATGAGAAGTAAACTGAGGACCTCAATCGGAGATAATAGAAATAGGAACCCCGTGCAATCGCACAATCTCACAAATGTAAATCCTAGCCAACTTCTCTGCATTATAAGTAACCTGAACCGGAATGAAGTGCATATATTTAGTCAGTCTATCCACAATAACCCAAACTGAATCAAACTTACCCAAGGTCTTCGGAAGACCTACAATGAAATCCATGAAAATCCTCTTCTACTTCCATTTGGGAATGGACATTATCTGAAGCAAACCACCAGGTCTCTGGTGCTGATACTTGACTTGCTGATAATTCCTACACTAGACAATAAAATCTGCAATATCTCTCTTCCCCCAACCCCACCAGTAATGCTGCCTCAAATCACAATATATATTAGTAGCACCTGGATGAATGGAATAACTGGAACTATGTGCCGCCTCCAATATCAAACGAATCAAACCACCAATACAAGAAAGGCACACACGTCCCTTGATCCTTAGAACCCCCTCATCATTAAGCATGGCCTACTTGGCCTCACCACTCAACCCCTTATCACGAATCTTACATAATTTAGCATCCTCAAACTGCTGAGCCCTAATCTGCTCCAAGAGATACGACCTCGCCTTAACACATGCTAAAACTCTGCCTAGATATGAAATATCAAAATGCAAAAAATTATTAGCTAGAGTCTGAACCTCTATGGCTAAGGGACGATATGAAGCAACCAACCGAGTTAAACTGCCCATACTCACTACCTTCCGGCTCAAGGCATCAGCTACCACATTAGCTTTACCCGGATGGTAAAGTATAGTGATACCATAATTATTCAGAAGCTCCATCCACCTATGCTGCCTAGAATTGAGATCCCTCTAACGGAACACATGCTGAAGGCTGCGATGATTGGGTAAACACCTCACTATGGACCCTATATAGATAATGCCTTCAAATATTCAAAGCGAAGACTACCGCTAACAACTCCAAATCATGGGTAGGGTATTTCTTCTCATGGATCTTTAACTATCTGGAAGCATAGGCAACGGCCTTTCCCTCTTGAATCAACACAGCGCCTAAACCAACACGGAACACATCACAATAAATTGAGAAATCCTTACCCTCCATGGATAATGCCAAAATCAGAGCTGAAGTCAACCGAATCTTGAGCTTTTGAAAGCTCTTTTCACAAGTATCGAACCACTGAAAAGGGACCTCCTTCAGAGTCAATCTGGTCAGGTGAGATGCAATAGAAGCAAATCCTTAATCACCATACTAAAAGTGTACCTAATGATTACATTGTCGAGTCCAAACCTATAGAAAACTATCTAATCACTCTAAAAAGTTCTCACAACCATGGTACCTCCTAAAATCATTACCAAGTACTGACATAAGTCAGTATGACTGTCCGAATAGGTATCCCCGATATAATATCATCAAGTCTATTTGCAAATACCAATAAATCCTAGTAAACTCGTCATACCTCAATTCTAAACTTAGACCCATATGATCCTTAAAGGTGATTTACTAGAATACCCATAAGTCCTTATGATAATACATACATAGTTTCCCGACTATAACTGAACCATTCTGACCAGGAAGTAAATGCACATCTTTCCGAATACCACTAATGGTTACCCGAACTGACTCTAACCCTTTATGAACCCAAATATAGTACACCTTGAACCATCAAATCTTCCCTTTTAACACCTCGATATGCCCATCACAATCTGAAGCCATGAAATCTCAAAATCTCTTGCATAACTATTGCTAAGTATTTAATTTTCCAGAATTGCTAACCCAAGCTTTCCAATTAATAATACCTACCACTTAATATGCTACCATGAATACGGTCTTATCTCGAAAGTATAACTCTAGACTTCAAATTATAGAGATTCCCATAATTATTTTCCGTTAAACCATACTAGCTCATCCATTGAAAAGTGCTATGAAATTACCCAACTGGGTACCATACAAGCCACTTTCCATAAGCCTTCACATGTCGATTACCTAAAATTTGCTTCTCACTAGTCGCTGATCACGAACCTCAAGGAACTTCATCATATCACTTAGTTTATTTCTGAAATCTTCCTTATTTAAGTATGTTAAACAATCACACCTCACCTGAAAGGCGCAAGATAACAACACCACAATCCATATTGATCCAAGTAATCCCGAAGATGTACCTTATTCCTACTGATTCCCAATCAACTATACCTTATCTTGACTCTTAAATTCCTTAATTACAATCAGATCATGATTACCGCCACCGTCTAACCATCACTCGAACCCACTTAAAAGTATACCGCAAAGTCATAAGTCCTGCCAAGTAGCCGAGTCAATCTTGGAGATAGTAGTATGCCACACACTCTACACCTTAGATTTCCCTTACCTCACTCAACTCTAAAACTAATTACTTCATAACTCCAATATATCTCACACATAGTCCTACTAATGTCCTTATGTATCTCTACCAAGCTACCATATACCTTGAGTTCCCATTTGTCACGAGTAACCTTGCCTTCTGATCTGGAACACATAGCCATTTAGATGAAAAAACCACAACTAGTAGTTCTTACTCTACCCCTACCATATTTCCACGTCGAAGCCAAACCTAACTCTCCACGACCAAATACAAAATCCACTCTCGTACAAATTACAACCTTAACCAGACGAGCACAACATATACTAAGTATTTCCTTCCTAATAGCGGAGATTGATCTATCAAAATCCTCTTTATTATGCCTCCATCCCATAACACAAAAGTACTCTTACCAATATACCCTAAAAAATCTTACATCGCTACACTTTTTCCCCAAAAGTGGTCCTTCATGTCCTTATTCTCAAGTTCTCTTCCTTATTACATACGGTCGCTGTCCTTTTTGTCAAATCCGATGATCCTTACCAAACTTACACTGGTCCCTGCATATCAATATCTAATACACTGCCACTGCTGAATCGTTGACCTGCCATTGGTACACCCATGCAACGCAAACCATCATAATACCTTGACAATGTTAAAAGTTTTCCCATACCAATCATACCCCAAACAAATCATTCTTGTTAAGCCATAAATGCACTTATATGGCTCTGAACAACCCAACCCTAAAAACATTGAGATCATGTGGTCCCTTGTACTATCTCTCCCATTTCTCAAGAGAATCCCCCACGATAGACGAGTCTTAACCACAACCCCACATAACTGAAACTTCAAGCCATAGTTGGATACTGAACTTAGTCACACGTCCAAATCAGGATAACACATCTCGTACCATAAAATGCCACGTCATAACAAAACCATCTGCATAAGAACTTAAGGACCAGTACCCACCATCCGCGCGAGAGAGTAAGATAAGGAAATTCAGACACCAATTTGATTCGACTAGATATCAATTTGAATGAAGTAGCACGAAATGAATGAAAGAGATGGAAGTTTTCTACATATCCAATAGCCTCTCGCAGATAAGTACGGAGCTCATCATACCAATCCGCAAGACTTTACTAGACATACTCTCGTACTTATAGAGCAAGTAACCTAGGGCTCTGATACCAACTTGTCACGTCCTAAATCGGGAAACGTACAGGCACCTTTCTTTTTCCTATCTGGTAGGAGAACTCGTCCCTTAATCACAACTCAATTAATAATAAAATAGAACCCAAACATCGAATATATATAATAAGTATATGTTAAATATGGAAATAGTGCAGAAATAATACAACAATCCCAAGAAATCTGGTCTAAGGCCGTACAAGAGCCACTACTACATAACTATGAGTCAGAATATGAATACATAGTGTGAAAAGTAGAATATTATCTCGGAATAGGAAAATAAGACAAGTAGATAAAGAGAGACATCCGGGCTATGATTCAATCCAAGTGCTCACCCTAGATGCTCGTCATCAAAGCCTTGGGAATCAGTACAAGGAGAGGAAGTTGACTTTGTCATGTACTCTACACTCATAAAAAAATATAGCAAGGTAGTATCAAGAAAAACATGTATCGGTAAGTATCAGAGGCCAACAACAGTTGTATAACATATATAAAGTAAGAGACAAAAAGATAGGCATGCCCACAATCAGGAAAAAAAACAACACAGTCCAAGGATAGCATCACAATTACAAAATACCAAGTCTAAATTCAATAAGTATGAATATGTGAATATGAATGTAAATGCAATGCAATGATACACTCACGCTCCGGGCAGAATACCTCCACGCCTCGATAGTCATGACTCGTGGGGGATCCCTGAAGTTCATGTACCTGACGCGGCGTACAGCCTGATCCAATAAATGTTGCAGAACATGCAACTTGGTCCTATATATATATATATATGTCGCAGAACGTGCAACCCAATCCAAATATATGCTGCGGCGCACAACCCAATCCAAATTTATGAATACGAATGCATGAATGATATCAATGCCAATGAGAATATATCAATGATAATGGGAATATATCAAGACAATCGCTCCACGAAGGACACATAACATCATATCAAGAATGAATCAATCCTTCCTCTATACATGGTCAAGTCTAGTATCATACACGTGGCTATAAACCACTAGATCAAAATAAAGTAATAAGGTACAATCAAGCAACAATACCAACCTTAATATTCAATCCCAACTTCATACCCGAAGGCGTAACATGCTTTCTCCAACAATCACTAACTATACATATGTTTCGCTAACCGAAGTCAAACCATAGGGTAAGCCATAACCTACCTGGTAGCCGAGAGAAAGCCACGAACAATCACACATTTGCCTTGCCTTTTCGGAGTGACTCTAAGTACTCAAAGTCGATCCATAAACGAATTCTGAATTAGAAATAAAAAAGAACAATACCCATATTGCTATCCTATCATTTAAATAAAACAACTATGGAAAAAGGGGAAAACATATTGCAAGGGTAAAACGGATAATTTAAAGTGAAATTGATAATCCAACATTTTAGAAGTCTAATTCTACTATTCAATTGCTAAATTAACTCAAGAATAGGTCAATTCCATTGTTCAAGTCAAAACCCTCAATTTGATATAAACCCTAATTTTCAACCTTTCAATTTATCAACATAAATGGAAGATTCAAGCCTATTAGTTACTAAATCATCAAATTCCCTACTTATATTAGTAAAATTCACCAACGATTCTCATTTAAAAAGCTAAAACTCAAATAGTTGAATAGACATCAAAACCCATCTTTCTTCTTAAGTTCTATAGAATTTCTAGCATGGATTCAAGCCTATAACAATGTATTATACCAATATAAATGACTATTATTGGTGTTTAGAAGTTACCTAGATGAAGAACCTTGAATCTACACCTTCAATGCCACAAAGGTTGAGATAGGAACTTGACAAGTGGGAATAAGTTCTAAAAACTCATTTAGAGCTTTTTAATATTGCTACTACAGCGCCTCCTTCACATTCGTGAAACCCCGCTTGCGATTGCAAAGGAGTAAACTGACCCGGCCTCGCTGGACTCATCGCGATCGCGGATGAGACCATGCGATCGCGAAGCGCCGTGACTCACCCCTCATTCCAGGCGCATGCTCACGTGAATGTGACCATGACCTTCACGATTGCGAGAGCTTGGTTTCACCAAGGCTCGCGATCGCTCTCCTTCCCTCGCAAACACGAACAGCTGAAACCAGAACAGCTGAAACCAGATTTTGTTGTTTTCTCTCCAACTTCGAGTCAACCCTCAAAAATCATTTGGAAGTCAAATAACACAAACCAAACATGTATTCCTATCAGAGAACACGCTCCAAACACACTCGCGCACTCAGAATTCCTAGAAAAGATCTCTAAGGCACGAGTTTGACTAAAGTCAACTCTTAAACTCAAATTTCATAATTTCACAATCAAACTCCCAAAACTCACTGGGATGCCTCGGAAACCGAATCAAAAGTTCAACTAAGTCATAAACGTCGCTCCAAAGCTTATAGAACCGATGAAAACATGAAATAAGCTCGTTTACCCAAAATTCAACTATAGGTCAAACTTCTCTATTTTCTTAACTTAGGATTTCTCAAACCTACCAAGAGGATTTGAAACATATTCGAACTCTTCGGCAGTCGTACCACCCATCCCCCACAAGTCACAAATCAGCAAATAAAGGTTCGGGGAAGGGTCCCTGGGGTAAATGGGTCAAAAGTGCCATAACGATCAAACGGGTCGTTACAAAGAATAAAATAAAAATCAGAGAAAAAGTAAAAAGGGAAGGAGAAAGAAGTATTGAATCAGAAATTAAATTTCTAAGATGACAAAGATGAATAGTTAAAGATTACTTACCTAGGAGTTGCATTACACTAATTGTTTTCTTTTGATCGGGTCGTTAACTTATTTACCTTATTCTCGTCGCGTTGCCCTATGTTGTTCATTTCAGTTTTGTTCATAATTCATCATTCTATTTTATCGTTGTACTAAATGTTCCTTCAGATATGAATTTGCCCAAACATTTCAAGACTTTAAAAAATGGTCTTTAAAAATTCTTATATTTGCGTAAGCCTTTTATTAGCCATTTGCAGTTAACCAATTCACTAATCATTCTTAATAATTAAAAAAAGAAACATACTTGTTGAAGCAGTTTAAGATATGTATTTATCCATTGAGAGCATTCACAAATATTAGAATGTGACCGGTTGTAATTTAATAGTGAGGACCTTTGAACTTATTTTTCATCGGTTCTGAAAGGACATAACTCTTAGAAATCTGAAAAAATGTGACAAGGATGAATTGAAATTTTTATTGTTATAAGTAAATAAAGATATATTAATCCTTCAATTCTAGCTAAAATATCTACCAAGGAAGTGTTATTTTATAATATTAAAAGAAGGAGAAGTAAATAAAATAAAAAAGGATTAACAAACCACAAGTTAGTTAGCCTTGAACCTCCCTGAAAGGAATCTGAAACAAAAACATAAAAAATTTAAAAATTACATGTCATACAACACACTATGTTAGTAATAACTGCCATATCAGTCTCGCAGTAATATTTTTAGAAGAAAAAAATTATAATTTATTTTAACATGACCAGAAAAAAAAATTAACAAAAATGAAAGCATATGTTTTGGTAAGTGTGATAATGAAGATGAAAAAGAATCAAGAAGTTTAAGAGAAATATACCTCCACTTTGGGAAGACGTAGTTCTCTCAAAAGACAAAATCTCTCCTCAATAATTTCATGTCATACTCACATTTGATTATGATCATTTTCCTGTACCAAAATCTTACACAACCATAATTTATAGGCTTGCAATATGGAATACCAAATGATTCGATGAACATGACTATTACTTATTTAGAGGTTATGGTATAAAAAATTGTAGGAATAATGAATATAAAGACTATTAAATTTTAATATTAAAGTATATGAATAAATGGAGGAGTAGTAATTGACATATTTGTCTTGTACTACTATAAAATATTAAAACATATAGAGAAAATTATCAAAATAACGAGAAAAAGATAAATAGGATCCTTAGCCAAAGAGGTGCCATGTCATTTTTTCTTTTCCTAACTTTAATATATATATTAATTGATTGATGTTTGTGTTGGAAATTTACTAATGTGGAATTGAGTATATCCCATTATTTATGACTCAAACAATTGGGGCCCCGCATGTCGGAAACGTCGTTTCCACACACGTGCACACGTAAAGTATCGCAAATTTCATTAGTGAAAGAGATATTGGTACTTATGTAATACGTTTGTGACATAGAATGATGGACGGTTATTGGCCAAATAACAAAGTATTCCACGTTGGTAAATGAAGGAAGAAGTGTAAGATAAAATGAGTCGGAAATCCCCGCGGAGCCGTGAAGGGCCGCGGAGCCACACCGTCAAAGCCACGGCGTCGGAGCGCCGCTCCGCTAATTGGTTGGCTAGTCACTGGAGCCGTAGCTCCGCTGCGCTAATTGGTTGGCCAGTCACTGGAGCCGTAGCTCCGCTGCTCTAATTAACATAGCCGAGACGCTTTGGAGGCAGAATGCTGCAACGGAAAGTTGGAAAGTTCTGACCTTTGGGCTAGTTTTGGAGCATTGATTCTCTATTACTTGACACATGAATTCAGCCATTATTTAGCTGAATGTAACCTCTCAATTAAGTGCCATTACATGGTTATTGAAGGCCATTAGTTGGCTAGTTGAGGGGTCTTCTCCTTACACTATAAATTGAGGCCTTTGGCTCAATTGAAGACTACACAACACTTGGAAAATACTCCAGATTTTTCTGAATTCATCTTCTTCCTCTCTAGCAAAGTTACTATACTCAAAGTTCTTTAAGAGTAACACTTGAGTTTCCTTTGCTCAATTGTTAAGTTGTTGTTGTATCTTGGGAGACTATTGTCCGACAACGTAAAAGGAGATATACGGGAAAATCTTGTCTTAAAGACAGAGTGTCATCACTCGACTCAGCAAATCACACAAGTAGTTTGTTAAGTTCTTGATTTCCAGTTTTATTGTAATATTTAGTTTATCCTTTATTACCATTGTAATAGTTACTTACTTCCCGTTCCCTACAACAATTGTATCCCAACAATTTTAAGATAAGATTTTGTTGTAAGTACCTAGAAAAATGACTGGAAGAGAACAAATTGCTTCTGATTCTGTTGATGCTGCTGCTCAAGCCAATCCCTCTGCCTTCCCCACTGCTCAAGGCACACCTAATGCCTTTCCGGTTGCTCAAGGCTCATCCAACGCCATTACTGTCGCTTAAGGGAACGTTGTCGTTCCTCCACCCGCTGGATTCCACCATGAACGCCCTGAAAAGTTCATGGGCTCAAACTTCTAGAGATGGCAACAAAAGATGTTATTCTATCTGACTGGTATGGGAATGACACATTTCCTAACAGAAGATCCTCCACAAGCTGGAGATGAAATAGACCCTTCGCCTTCTGAAACGGCTGAAGGGGGCCTAGGTATCCATGTCATTAATGGCATGAAGATGGTTCTTGATGCATGAAATCATAGTGATTTCATGTGTAAGAATTACATATTGAACTGCTTGTCAGACCCTCTCTACACGGTGTATTGCACCGTAGGCACTGCCAAAGAGTTGTGGGAGAAACTACAAAAGAAGTACAACGCACAAGATGCAGGTACTAAGAAATTCATCATTGAAAAAATTCTAAAATTTCAAATGGTGGATAGTAAAACAGTGATGTCCCAAGTCCAGGAATTTCAAATGATTCTACATCACCTAGATTTGGAAGGTATGGAACCAAATGAGCATTTTTTGGTTGCAAGTTACCTCCCTCGTGGAATGAGTTTATGAGTTACTTAAAATTCAAAACAAAGGAAATGACCTTTGAAGAACTTATTATCAAACTCCAAATTCAGGAAGATAATAAGAAGGCCTTACCTAGGGGTAAACAACCACTGAGGAAAAGGAAAATATGGCTAAGGCCAAAGGGAACCCAAGCAAAAAGCTCAAGTTCCAGAAAGACGGCAAAACCCAAGCGGCAGAGAAGTTCAAAGGAAACTGTCACCACAGTGGGAAACCTAGTCACATGATCAAGACTGCCATAAGCTCAAGACTGAGCAACAAGAGAAGGCCAAGGCTAAGGGAAAGGCACAAGTTAACGTCATCATAGACAAGTTTCTGGATGACATGATTGAGGAGTTCTCAGCGGTGGTGCTAAAAGAAAACCTTGTTAAGAATCCCATGCAATGGTGGATGGACACAGGTGCTACAAGACACATCTGTTCCAATAGAGATGCCTTATCCACTTATACACCGATTACAAACAAGAAGTTGTTCATGGGCAACAACGCTTCCTCTGATGTGCTGGGGGTAGGAAAGGTTGTCCTGAAGATCACTACTGGAAAGGAGCTCACTCTGAAGGAGGTGATGCATGTTCCTGAGATTAGAAGAAATTTAATTTCAGGTCATTTATTGGTTAATGCTGGTTTTAGGCTAGTGTTTGAGTCCAATAAATTTGTAATCACTAAGAATGAAACATATGTGGGAAGAGGATTCGTCTATGAAGGCCTCTTCAAAGTTAACGCCATGTCTGTATTATGTACAAGCAATAATATTGAAGTTTCTTCTTACTTGTTTGAGTCCTCTAATTTATGGCATCATAGATTAGGACATGTCAACTACAAGTCCATCCAAAGGTTGGTAAAGTTAGAGTTGTTGCCGTCTATCGACGTAAACCCTCAACATAAGTGTGAGGTGTGCGTAGAGGCAAAACTCACAAAGCTTCCTTTTCAATCCGTCGAAAGGAATACCGCTCCTCTAGAACTTATTCACACAGATATATGTGATTTGAAGTTTGCACAAACTAGAGGGGGAACAAGTACTTTGTGACATTCATTGATGATAGAACAAGGTATCGTTACCTTTACTTGTTGAAAAGTAAGGATGAAGCCTTTGAAGAGTTCCGACATTACAAAGCAGAAGTCGAGAACCAACTAAGCATACAGATTAAATCCATTCGTAGCGATAGATGGGGAGAATATATTGCGCCATTTGAGTATTATTGTGCTGAATCGGGCATTGTTCATCAAACGACGGCTCCATACTCACCTCAGTCGAACGATGTGGTGGAACGTAAGAACCGCACATTGAAGGAAATGATGAATGCCTTGCTCATTAATTCTGGTCTTCCCCAAAACATGTGGAGAGAAACCGTCCTTGACGCTAATACGATTGTTAACAGAGTCCCACATAAGGGTAAGGACAAAACTCCATATGAATCATAGAAGGCAAAGAAACCCACCTATAAATATTTAAAGGTGTGGGGTTGTTTGTCCAAGGTTGAAGTACCCAAGCTAAAACAGGTCAAGATTGGGCCTAAGACTGTAGATTGCATATTCATCAGATATGCAAATAATAGTAGTGCTTATCGCTTCTTAGTGCATAAGTCAGATATTCCAGATATCCACGGGGGTACAATCATGGAATCAAAGAATGCTCAATTTTTTGAATATACCTTTTCTAGAAAGGAAAAAGACATAACCTCTCGCAAACGAAGTTATGAACAAAGCTCTCAAGAATCGGGAGTCGTTGACGGCCCGGATCTAGATGGTTCAAATCTAGTGGATCTCGAAGTGGCTGAATATCCAGAATCTATTGTTCTAGATTCTCAGAACTTGGAGACTTCATAGATGGAACTAAGGCAAAGTAAAAGGGCCAGGAAGGATAAATCTTTCGGTCTTGACTTTGTAACTTATATGGTTTATGATGAACCAAGGACAATTGCTGAAGCATTGTCAACTCCAGTGGCACCGCTCTGGAAAGAAGCTATTGAGAGTGAAATAGGCTCCATTCCGCATAACCATACTTGGAAGTTGGTTGATCTTCCTCTGGAAAATAAACCGTTGGGTTATAAATGGATACTCAAACGGAAGTATAAAACAGATGAGTCTATAGATAAGTATAAGGCCAGGTTGGTAGTCAAGGGCTATCGATAAAAGGAAGGCCTTGACTACTTTTACACGTACTCCCCGGTGTCTAGGATGACGTCCATACGAGTATTCATTGCGATCGCAGCGTTGCGTGACCTTGAGATACATCAAATGGATGTCAAGACAACCTTATTAAATAGTGATTTGGAAGAAGAAATCTATATGGAACAACCTGAGGGGTATGTGGTTCCAGGGTAAGAGAAGAAAGTCTATCGGCTTGTCAAATCTCTGTACGGGCTGAAACAAACCCTGAAGCAATGGCACAAAAAATTTGATAGTACTCTACTATCGAAAGGTTTTGCCATTAATGGGTGTGACAAATGTGTCTACATGAAAGGTAACTCTGACTTGTTCATTATGATATACCTGTATGTAGATGATATGTTGATCACAGGGAGCAGTCCTAGCATAATTCTAGAGACTAAGAATATGTTGAAACAATGCTTCGACATGAAGGATATGGGTATCACAGATGTCATCTTAAGGATAAAGATCTCTAAGACATCTGACAGACTGGTTTTATCTCAGTCTCACTATATCGAGGATGTGTTGAATACTTTGGGATGTTTGACAGTTCGCCTATAAAGGCACCACTGGATAGAAATCAAAAGCTTGATAAAAATCGTGGTGCACCCGTATGCCACGAGCAATATACACAGGTGATTGGTAGTTTGATGTACATAACAAAATGCACCCAACCTAATATTGTTTATACAGTCAACAAGTTGGCTAGGTTTACCCGTAATCCGAGTAATGATCATTGGAAGGCGTTGAATCGGGTACAACAATACCTGAAATACACACTAACTTACGAGTTGCATTATTCGAGATATCCAGTTGTACTAGAGGGGTACAATGATGCAAACTGGATATCTGATATAGAGAACACCAAGTCCACCAGTGGGTATGTATTTACAATTGGTGGTGGAGCTGTATCTTGGAAATCCCCTAATCAAACTTGCATCGCCCGATCAATGATGGAATCAGAATTTATTTCTTTAGACAAAGGAAGTAAAGAAGCTGAGTGGCTTCACGACTTCTTAGAGGATGTTCCTTATTGGAACAAACCCGTACCTTCTATAATGATCCACTGCGACAGCCAGTCGGCTCTAGGAAGGTCACAAAATTCTAAGTATAATGGCAAGTCTCGTCATATTCGACAGAGACATAAGATCGTTAGGCAGTTGAATACCACAGGTATAATATCCATTGATTACATAAAATCAAAGGATAACATCGCAGACCCACTGACAAAGGGCTTACCCAAGGATCAGATGTTCTGCCTATCTAGGGGAATGGGCTTGAAACCCAAAGTATAAGGACCAATACGGTGGTAACCCAACCTTACTGACTGGAGATCCAGGAATTAGGTTCAATGGGAAAACTAAGCTGTAAAGGTTCAGTTGATCGCTTCGGTGAAAGCATAAGCACTTTGGATAGTGATTTCTGTGAAGAAAAACTAAATCCAAAGTCGTTCCCGCGATAGACAATATGTGCTATCTGCAGTGTGGGTAAAGGTTAAGTTTCCAAAACCTTTAATGATCCTCACCGGTTGAGGTTAGGTTTGGGGAAACTTTTAATGGTTCCTAACGCTTGTAAAGTGGGGTATAGCAGGATACCTTGTAGGAGACCACCTATTTAAGTGCGAGGATAGGCCGTCTCAAATGAACGCACTTAAGAATCCAAGAAATGTCCACGGCCACAACGGACAAAACATTACGAAGACCTGAGTAAGGGAAGTTGTTGTGTTGGTACCGTTTACTTGGCTTACACTAAACACTGATGGTTCAAGACATCACGTTCACTGCACAGTAAGTAAGTCCGATGGTATTCAACTACGAAAGGTTAAAAACGTATGCTACCTATCCAGATGCAACATCGGTTCGCTGAAAGATTATTGGAAAAGGCACCATATGTGTGCGCCAAAATCTCTTTCAAGAGGGGATTGTTGGAAATTTACTAAATGTGGAATTAAGTATATTCCATTATTTAAGACTCAAACAATTAGGGCCCCGTACGTCGAAAACGTCGTTTCCACACACGTGCACACGTAGCGCCAAGTATCGCAAATTTTATTAGTGAAAGAGATATTCGTATGTATGTAATACGTTTGAGACATAGAATGATGAATGGTTATTTCCAAATAACAAAGTATTCCACGTTGGTAAATGAAGGAAGAAGTGTACGAAGTGTAAGATGAAACGAGTCAGAAATCGCCACGGAGCCGTGAAGGGCTGCGATGCCACGCCGCGGTGCTAATTGGTTGGCCAGTCACTGGAGCCAAGGCGCTAATTCACAGAGTCGCGGCACTTCGGAGGCAAAATGTTGCGACGGGAAGTTGGAAAGTTCTGACCTTTGGGCTGGTTTTGGAGCTTTGATTCTCCATTACTTGGCACATGAATTCAGCCATTATTTGGCTGAATGTAACCTCTCAATTAAGTTCCATTACATGGCTATTTAAAGACGTTAGTTGGCTAGTTGAGGGTCTTCTCCTTACACTATAAATTGAGGCCTTTGGCTCAATTGAAGACTACACAACACTTGGAAAATACTCCAGATTTTCTTGAATTCATCTTCTTCCTCTCTAGCAAAGTTACTATACTCAAAGTTCTTTAAGAGTAACACTTGAGTTTCCTTTGCTCAATTATTAAGTTGTTGTTGTATCTTAGGAGACTATTTCCCGACAACTTAAAAGGAGATATACGGGAAAATCTTGTCTTAAAGACAGAGTGACATCACTCGACTCAGCAAATCACACAAGTAGTTTGTTAAGTTCTTGATTTCCAGTTTTATTGTAATATTTACTTTATCCTTTCTTACCATTGTAATAGTTACTTACTTCCCGTTCCCTACAATAATTGTATCCCAACAATTTTAAGACAAGATTTTGTTGTAAGTACCTAGAAAAATGACTAGAAGAGAACAAATTGCTTCTGATTCTACTGCTGCTGCTGCTCAAGCCAATCCCTCTGCCTTCCCCACTGCTCAAGGCACACCTAATGCCTTTTCGGTTGGTACTTATGTAATACGTTTGTGACATAATAATGGACGATCATTGGCCAAATAACAAAGTATTCCACGTTGGTAAATGAAGGAAGAAGTGTAAGATAAAATGAGTCAGAAATCCCCGCGAAGCCGTGAAGGGCTGCGGCGCCAGAGCGCCGCTGCGCTAATTGGTTGGCCAGTCACTGGAGCCGTAGCTCCGCTGCTCTAATTCACATAGTCGCGACTCTTTGGAGGCAGAATACTGCAACGGGAAGTTGGAAAGTTCTGACCTTTGGGCTGGTTTTGGAGCATTGATTCTCCATTACTTGACACATGAATTCAGCCATTATTTGGCTGAATGTAACCTCTCAATTAAGTGCAATTACATGGTTATTGAAGGACATTAGTTGGCTAGTTGAGGGGTCTTCTCCTTACACTATAAATTGAGGCCTTTGGCTCAATTGAAGACTACACAACACTTGGAAAATACTCCAGATTTTCCTGAATTCATCTTCTTCCTCTCTAGAAAAGTTACTATACTCAAAGTTCTTCAAGAGTAATACTTGAGTTCCCTTTGCTCAATTGTTAAGTTGTTGTTGTATCTTGGGAGACTATTGCCCGACAACGTAAAAGGAGATATACGGGGCAATCTTGTCTTAAAGACAGAGTGTCATCACTCGACTCAGCAAATCACACACGCAGTTTGTTAAGTTCTTGATTTCCAATTTTATTGTAATATTTAGTTTATCCTTTATTACCATTATAATAGTTACTTACTTACCGTTCCCTACAATAATTGTATCCCAACAGTTTGAGCATAATATAAGACCAATGTTTGAAATCCATATATACTATAATATTATATAATATAAAGCTAGGCATAGACAAGGTGATGTGATACCTTCTATGACCAACATTCTTATTTATTTATTTTCTCATTTTTTGGGGTTTTCTCCTATTTTTTTCATTTATCTTACTAATTATAAAAGTCTCATTCCTACTTTATTGAAGAAGCTCAAAAGTTTCTAACATTCAAAAGCTTTACTACTAATATTTATTACCAAAAACAAAAACGTTGAATATATTATGAAATCCATATCCTTTGTATGGATGTCCATACACATTCACTAACCTTTTGTATGTTACATTTACCTATTAATTTAGGCACTTAATAATTATAACCTCCATTGGTGGTTTCATCCTAAAAATTGGAATGTTATTCACCTTTGACGTAAGATCAACATATACGTGAAATAAGAAGAAAATCTCCTCATCCTCTCTACTTCTTTGTCTATAATATCTTGTATTATATTGCTATTACTATCATTTTATAACACGTTATCAGCACGAGACTCTACCATATTGCTTTGGTTTCTAATTTCAAACGAAGGAAGCAATTCAAAGCCACAATATCTGTTTTGTTTGATATATCGGTTGAAGCTGGTAAGAGATATATTTTTATTTTCATGTTCGAATGACATAATATTATAAAGGCAAGGACAAAGCAACAAATGTATTGATTACCAATTTCAGGTAACATATTTCTTTTAAATTTACTTATAATTTCTCTTGTTGAAGTAACAATTACTTTGAAGCCATGTTTACTCTGAAAGATATATTAGAGGAAATTCTCTACTTTATATATATCTAGATTTGCTCCTTAAGTAGCAATATCTTAAAAGAGGTTCTAAGCCATCACAATTTGATATGCTTAAGGCACGTTCAAATGATTGTGTTCCATTCCTGAAGAATGAGAACATGATAAATGTTACAAATACAGATCCATTCTCTGAAGTGAATGTGACGATATTTAGTAAAGATTATAAATATTGAAGTGCTATTGGTTGTGAAAATATCACGCCACACCTTCAGAAAAGGTAGAATAGTTGAGAAAAATATTCTAAATATTTTATGTTTTACTCCCAAGTAGTATACTCAGAATTCTGCTCCCGAAGTAGCAAACTCAAAAATCTGCTCCCGAAGTAGCAAATTTTAAACTCTACTCCAGGAGTAGTGGAACTTTAAAAGTTGTAAAACTTTAAATTTTACTATTGAAATAGTAAATCTAAAATTTACTCTTGAAGTACTAAATTCAAAATTTATTCCCGAAGCAGCAAGTCTCTGAAATTTACTCTCGAAGTAGTAGAATTCGAACCTCCCCAAAGTAGTAGAACTTTGAATTTACTCCCGAAGTGGTAAACCTTTGATCTTTACTCCCCAAGTAGTAAGATTTTGATTTTTACATAAAAAAAAGGTTCAATTTTGAAATTTACTTCTTTTACTCTCCAAAATCTGTTGTGAGTTTATAATGCATGTAATATGTTTCAATTTTACTCCATCCTCTTGTTGATTTATGGACACTCTAGTTGTTCTCGATTCATGTTAAGAATTATGGATAAATTATTATTTTCAACTGATGATATGACTATTTGTTGTCACGGTAACTATAAATTCAGCTTCCAAAAGAAATATTTTAAGTGATGGATAATTTTTTGTGGTGTTGTCCTATCTGGTTTGTATATTCATTTTCAAATTGAATTTAATTTGGCATATTGGTTGATAACACCATATTTTGTAATTGAAAGAAATAATCCCTTGATTATTTTCATTAATTGAAAGACAATATATACAATTTACATATTTCCATAATAGGAAAATCCTATTCCTATTCTAATACTAAAACCCTATTCTAGTAGTACAAGAATCCTATAATTATGGTAAGTGTACAAGACTAATTTTTACACTAAAATATGACCTAAACACTATACATAAATTATGGTAATACACGGACTGATTTTGGACCAAAACCATGATATACCTTAAGTGTATTTCACGGTATATTATGTTTATTTAACACACCCCTGTAGTCATAACGGACGGTCTTCGTACGCTAAGACGCGTACTTGTCCATGAGCTACCTTTTCGCGAACAAAGTGAATGTCCATCTCGATATGTTTAGTGCGTTGGTGTGGAACGGGATTACCATAAAGATAGATGGCACTAACATTATCACAATAAACCAAGGTAGCTTTCTGAATAGAACTATGAAGTTCTAAAAGAAGATTTCACAACCAATATGATTCAGAGACCACCTTAGCTACCCCTCGATACTCGGCCTCTACACTAGAGCGGGACAATGTCAGCTGTCGCTTTGCAGACCATGAGACCAAGTTATTACCAAGAAACATACAATAGCCAGACGTAGACCGTCTGGTGTCAGGACAACCACCCCAATTAGCATCTGTATGCGAGAGAAGTGTAGATGTCGATGGTGGATATAGATGTAAGCCATAGTCAAGTGTCCCCTGGATGTACCGAATAATGCGTTTGAGTGCATTCATATGCTCAACCCTGGGATCATGCATAAACAAACACACCTGCTGGGTTTAGTATTAACCGGAGTGGAAGTGGACTTACAGGATGACATCCCAGCCCTCTCGATGATCTCAGTTGCATACTTTGTCTGGGATAAAAACAACCCACCTGCATGACGATGGACAACAATCCCCAAAAAGTAACTTAAGGGCCCCAAGTCCTTCATAGAAAACTCAGAACTGAGCATTGTCATGATAGACTGGCGTAATGCATCAGAAGAGGCAGTCAAGGTAATATCATCCACATATAATTGTATATAAGCCAATGAAGGACCACAACGATATATGAATAACGAATTATCATACCTGCTGTGAGAGAACCCAATAGTCGAAATATAGTCTACAAACCTCTTATACCACGCCTGTGGAGATTTCTTAAGCCAATATAAAGACTTCTTCAACAAACATACATGATGAGGATATTTGGGATCCCTACACCCCAAGGGTTGATGCATATAGACTGTCTCCTTGAGATCACCTTGTAAGAAAGCATTCTTCACATCTAACTGATGAATTGACCATGCTTTTGAAATAGCCAAGTTGAGCACAGTGAGAATGGTATCCGTCTTCACCACCGGACTAAACGTCTCACCATAATCCACCCCAACCTACTGAGTCTTACCATCACCTACTAGACGAGCATTATGCCTCGCAAAAGAACCGTCAGAATTATACTTATGAGAAAAAATTCACATAGACCGAATAATATTAACACCAGAGGGACGGGGTACCAACTCCCACGTCTTATTATAAATAAGAGCATTATATTCATCGGTCATAGAAATTTTCCAATTAGGGTCATGTAAAGCGGGCACATGGTTACGGGGTAAGGGTGATTTAAGAATATTAGAATTTAAATTAAAATGTCTTTTTAATTTAAAAATACCCCGTTGACTACGAGTGATTGGTCTATGACTCGAGGGAGAATTGGATGGATTTTGGGAATTAGTGGGCCACGTGATGGACCGGCCAGTGAGCAGTGGGCCCGCTGGCCCAAAACTGGAATTTGGTGCCTGAACTAGACTAGATACCATCACTGGAATAGTGGCGATCTTTGGTGTGAAGCGGCCCGATTTCCATCAACTGGTCGATTCACGGGAAGCGTAGGTGGAGCTGTGAAGGCCAGTGAGCGATCGGCCATTGGTGGATTTGGGGTGCAGGACACGTCCGAAAAATGGTGAATAATATGCGGGGATATATCATCATCCAAAAAATTATACGAACTAAGCATGAGACTATTTACCTTAGAAAACGGAAATTGGGATTCATCAAATATTACGTGGAGACTAATGATGATTTTATTAGAGGATAAATCAAAACATTTGTAACCGCGATGATTTGACGGATAACCCAAAAACACACAAGGGGTAGAACGTGCCTGAAGTTTGTTAAGAAGATATGTAGCCATTAATAGAGCATGATGCCAAAACAAAGGGGGTACAGAAGCATGAATCAATAACGTTAGGACAACGTTCTTTCCCATTTTGTGAAGACGTATGGGGGAAAGAAAAATGATAATTTATCCCATTAGTAGCACAAAAATCCCGAAAGACCCCATTGTCATATTCTTTGCCATTATCACATTGAATATTCTTTATTTCCCGTTCAAGTTGGATTTGAATGAATGCTCTAAATTTTAAGAAGGTGGAAAAAACATGAGATTTTTCGCGATTGGAAAAGTCCATAAAAAATTAGAATAATCATCTAAGAAAAGAACATAATACCGATGATCCAACGAACTAAGAACATGAGACATCCATAAATCGCTATGAATAATATCAAATGTCATTAAAGTATGAGAATTAGAGTCTTCAAATGACAACTTAACAATTTTTCCTAAAGAACAAGATTGATAATTTAGAGTACTACGCGTACCCTTACATGAAATAAAATTATTTTTCTCTAAGGAAGACAAAATAGATGACCCCGGATGACCAAAATGAGCATACCATAAGGAAGGAGCAAAAATGGCAAAAGCTGACGGTAAGGCTTGACTCAAAAGACCGGAACATGGCGTGATAGGATAAAGATCTCCCCTACTATCACACCTCATGAGAGGACTCCCCGTCTTGAAATCCTTCACAGAAAACTCAAACGGATCAAATTTAACAGAAATGGAATTATCAGTGATGAACTTACGAACAGATACTAAAGTTTTAATCAAATTTGGGGCTTGAAGGGTATTTTTCAAAATAAGGGGTGGATTGGGGGGAGACAACATTTTATGACCATAACCATACATTGGAATTAAATTACCATTACCAACAATTATTCCACGAGGGCAGCTCAAATTAGAATAAGATGAGAGAGTACCTTGGTAGGATGTCATGTGGGTCGTGGCTCCGGTGTCCATATACCAATTTGGGTCTTGTGGATTTAATTCAAGTGTGTACATTGTGGCTTCAATGTAGGTTGGTATGGGGCCTACTGTGTGGTGGTCCTGCGGAGGCCGAGGCCTAAGCCCACTAGCCTGCTGCCCCTACCCATAAGAAGGACGGAAACTCGTGACTGGACCCGAGAAACTAGGTCTAGGCTGCTAAGAAATGGGGGCCCAATTCCCCAGGTAGTAAGCTGCTGGAACAACGCCACTATTTGGCCCTAAAATTGTCGGCCCACTGCCACTACATGGGGGCCCACTGCAGAGCCCACTACTGTTATTGCTGCTGACTGCCCCGAGGGCCTCCACCGCCACCACCACTATTCCGGCCGCCACCCGTGTTGCCGCCTTAATTTTTTCCATTATTTTTCCTATTTTCCCCCTTCGTGCCTCCATCGTTGTTGCGATTTTGGCCCGAGTTGTTGGAATCGAAAGAAGAAAAATTGGACTCGGTCATCGTGACTACGGGACTAGCACCGGTAGCCACCTTTTTTGCTAATCCAGCTTCCTCGAGTGTAAGCATAGAACGAGCCTGATAAAATTGTGGAAGAGGGTTGCTTTTTCGAAGAAGCGTGCCGACGCCATTATATGCCTCCGAAAGGCCTGCAACCATTTGAAGAACCAGACGGTCGTTGGTAGCTAGCGCACCAACGTTGCGGAGTTGGTCTGCTAATTCCTTCAACCTTTTACATTATGCTAAAACGTTAGGGAAATCATCCATATTGACGTGGGAGAATTCCTGCTCCAACGTAACCACACGAGAATTTTGATTATCTTAGAATATATCACGTACTCTATTCCAAGACGCCATCGCCATAGCGTCTGGTTAGATAATCGTCTGCAATAGGTCGACGGAAATAGTGGAATAAATCCACTGAAGAACCGTATCATCAAGTGTCATCCATAACTTAGGATCATCCTCGGGTTTTGGCACCGTGGTATCCGTAGGAGCCATGGGGATAATGTGATGGAGGACTTGATGCGAGCGTGCATGAACTTTGAACAGTTCGGCGCATGTCGCATACTGGACGTTTTCTATCTCAAGAATGATAGGAATGTGATTCTTGATATTAGAAACAGTAAGGGCAGGGTGAAACGTGTTCTTAGCCATAATAGCAACGCAAGACGTGATGTAGGGATTTGGAAGAAAATTTTGGGAAGAGAAAAATAATTTTCAGGCACGAAAACTAAGGAAGGAGCTCGGAACCGGCTGTTGGGACGAATATTTGGGGAGAAATTTTAACCTAGACTCTTGATACCATGAAAGAAATAATACCTTGATTATTTTCATTAATTGAAAGACAATATATACAATTTACATATTTTCATAATAGGAAAATCATATTCCTATTCTAATACTAAAATCCTATTCTAGTTGTACAAGAATCCTATAATTATGGTAAGTGTACAAGACTAATTATTACACTAAACTATGACCTAAACACTATACATAAATTATGGTAATACACATACTGATTTTGGACCAAAACCATGGTATACCTTACGTGTATATCACTGTATATTATGTATATTTAATAGTAATATTCTCATTAGTTTTGTTTAACTGTTTGCAAAAGTTGTGTTATTCCGTTTATTTAATTTGAGCCCTTCATTACTCTAAAGTTTATGATTGTGAATTTGATATGGATTCTTGAAATTTCGTATAAACGTATTGGATAATTAATATCTCTCGAGTTTATTTGCTAGCTAGGAGGACAACTCATCTACTAAAACTGAACCTTTAGGCTTTGGTACTTCTAGGCCCAACTATATTGACAAATTATCTTTCATTATAAAAAAATTGAAGTATAGTCTTCTCATAACTAAAACTTCTATATGGGATTATTTGATTTATGGATTTTGATGAATTTTTCACTTACGAGGGATAATTTATTCATAAGTTAATGGCTCCATAAACTCTCAGTTCTACTACAGAATAATGCTTGTGTGTCTGATCGTTGTTTAATTAATGATGATATTCTCAGAAAATCTTAAAATGTGGTAAATGCCAAGGAACGACAATGCTTATAAGAAAGAATTGGTAAAATATCTGATAAATATTCTGAAGCAATGTCTTCTTGTTCTTGGATACAATAATGAGCTATTGAAAATTTTGTATAAAATGCATCTAAATGACCAGGTTTCATTCCCGAAATGAATGAAGAAATACCACAACACACCTCCTGCAGAGATTAAATAACAAATGATATAAATGTTATTTTTTGGTATGAAGGTCATTGTTGCACGTACGTAAATAATTCATGTCATAGTAAACCGGAAGTTTACTAAAGCAGATAACACATGGCATGGTAAACGTAAAGTTTACTAGTACAAATAATTTTATCAATTGATGTGATAATTTTGATTGTCCTGATTTAAATCTGATGTGCTAAGTTTGTACTCAGAATATATTGAAGAACTAGAATATTCTTCAAGAATTAATTTGCTTGTTCTCATGATAAGTTGATTACACCAGCTAATGTTGGGATTGAATTTCCTAAATTCTGAAAAATATAAAAGGTGAATAAGGGCCCGTTCACCTATTATGTGATGTCTTAAATAGATGCATCGATACGACGGTCATATGTGCATTTATTGTCAACCCGCAATTTGACATATGCAAAGTTACTTGCTCAAAATAATTGACTTGAGAGCACAATTTTCAGATTATGAAATCAAGATAATGCATCTTGTTAATGCTGGTTTATATTCAAGCGGGCTTAGCGCTGAATGCCTCTGATAAATAGCTAAACCATTGTGAATGAGAACAAAGCTTCATGTGTCGATCTGTAATATGATATATTGTATACAACGATGTTTGTATGCTTCAGACTAATAAATTATGATAAATTCTCCCATCATAATTGGCTCAAGGTCAGGAACCATATGTTTTGATCTAATAGTTTTTTGTTGTGCGGTATATAATTAATAAATCTACCACGATGCACACATATGGATTCCCCAATGAATGTGAAAATGTATGTTAGTTTTTCTAACATAAGGGGAGAGAGAATACACAGCTAAGAAATATATTGTGAATTATCATCAGCATGATCCTCGTTCAAATGATAATTCAAGACAAATGCTAGAAGCATTTGCTGATCCAACTATTTCATATTTCAGCTGCAAGATGCTCCTAAATGTCCCTGAAGGACAGGGTTTACAACATACGTGAAGCATGGTATACAAATCAGTTTCAAACGCAATAATCCTTGAAAAATGAGAGGAGCAAATGATCAAAATGATTATAATAAAGATATAATGTTCTCTTGAAGAGCCTACGACATAACAATTCATAAAATCTCATACGAGATTCAGGTACCTGAAAAAATAATGAAGTGATAAGATCTCAGTAAGTTGTGTCTAATTGCAAACCGATATACATGATATCTCGTTGATGATATATTTGATATAATATAGTGCGCAATATTGTATAATATTATGAGGATCTGAATTCTACATCTCTTAAAGCATATTGATGTAGGAATAATTACCAAGTAGATACATCTTGGTAAATTTATTGGACCTGCAGTCCCGACATGAGAAGATGTCATGTAAATTAAATACTAAATGAAAATTGTCTCAGTCTATATGGCTCACGTGATAAAATTATATGAATTTTTTGAAAGATTCAAAATGCCTGAAGCATATACAAGTTATTGAAAAACATATTTGTAATTGCAAAAAATAATCCATTGATTATTTTCATTAATTGAAAGAGCATATATACAATTTACATATTTCCATAATAGGAGAATCTTATTCCTATTCTACTCCTAAAACCTTATTCTACTTGGACACTAACTATACAATTATGGTAATACACATATTATGGTAAGTGAATACTACTAATTAGACTACAACATTAATTACATATTTGTAAAGGAGAAGGTTCTATATCAAGAATTAGAGGGATATGATTCTTGATGTTAGAAACAACAAGGGCGGGGTGAAACGTGTTCTTTGACGTAGACATAACGAAAGAACAATAGGTGATAGAGTGATTTGGAAGAGAGATTTTGAGAGCGGAAAAAAATGGCAAACCCGAGGAGGAGGGCTTGGTAGAGGCTTGGCCGAAGAACAAGAATTTGTGGGAGAGAAATTGTTGCTTGACCTAGAGTTCTGATACCATGAAAGAAATAATCCCTTGATTATTTTTATTAATTGAAAGAGTATATATACAATTTACATATTTCCATAATAGGAGAATCATATTCCTATTCTACTCCTAAAACCTTATTCTACTTAGACACTAACTATACAATTATGGTAATACACATATTATGGTAAGTGTACACTACTAACTAGACTACAACATTAATTACATATTTGTAAAGGAGAAGGAGAAGACCCATGGCTGGGCAGTAATAGGGATTCTGAAAATATACATAATATACACATGTATATTGTGTGTATATTATGTATATTTAACAGTAATTCATAAATAGATTAAATGAACTAAGGTTGATGTACTGAAATCATCTTAATAAATATTTATTGATGAAGGGTATAAAGATGACTATGTTTAATATCTTTCCTTTATGATATTCAAAATCTTTCATAAGGTTGTGCAAGTTGCTGACTTGAATGTGATTGGAGATTTTGAAGAGTTTTCGAAAAGCAGTAGACTACCTGCTAAAAGAAGTTGAAATGAGAAAATTAGATTGCTCCTGAAGTGCCATATATTTGTTCAATTGATGCATTTATTTATCTTGCTATAACTATGAGCATGATATAATTTATTTCTTACATGGAGATACTGAAAAAAGATCAATTGCATATTGTCAATTTGATGAGAGAATTTTTCCAAAATTAGGGGAGAGAATAATGAAATAAAAAGGGAAATTTTGTGGGAAAATCCATCATCGTCTCATCTTGATCTACGTGCTTCTATTGGTGAGCAAGAGGTCCAAAAGATTATTCACTTGCAGAAAATAGTAAATCAAATGCCATACGCATTTACGGATTTGAAAAGGATTACCGAATCACATATCCCTGCAGAGAATGTCCCAATTCGATTGATGTCCCTGTAGGACCATCTACTAGTGTCATAGAAAAGGAGTCCAAAAGTACGCCTGAAGCTTGATAGACCATTGGGTTCTAAGGATCGGAATCCTAGAAAAAGAAAAATAAATGTTCAAGATGACACTAAGAAAGAATCTCATAAAGAAATGCAAGATTTGATCAATCCTGATATTCTTGAAGAAATCAATGAGTCGCAAACTTGAGAAAATGAAGAAATATCAATAAATCCAATTGATGTTACTGTTAGATATACATAATATACACAATATACTCTATGTATATTGTGTATATTATGTATCCCGAAATTGCCAAAGAACACTACCCACCCGTGGGCAGTCTCCCATTCTCCTCTACTTTGTACAATTATGTAATGTAATATTGTAGTGTAATTAGTATTGTACACTTACCATAATTGTATAGTTAGTCTCCAAATAGAATAAGGTTTTAGGAATAGAATAGGAATATGATTCTCCTATTATGGAAATATGTAACTTGTATATATACTCTTTCAATTAATGAAAATAATTAAGGGATTATTTCTTTCATGGTATCAGAAGTCTAGGTCAAACAACAATTTCTCTCCCAAAAATTCTTGTTCTTCGGCCAAGCATAAACCGAGCCTCCCTCTTCAGTTTTTGACAACTTTTTTCCGCTCTCAAAATCTCTCTTCCAAATCTCTCTATCACCTATTATTCTTTCGTTATGTCTACGTCAAAGAACATGTTTCACCCTGCCCTTATTGTTTCTAACATCAAGAATCATATCCCTCTAATTCTTGAAATAGAAAATGTCAAACACGCAACGTGGGCCGAGTTGTTCAAAATTCACGCTCGTTCGCATCAAGTCATCCATCACATAATCCCTGCGGCTCCTGGTGATACGGAGGTGCCTACACGCGATGATGATCCTAAGTTATGGACAACACTTGATGCCATCGTTCTTCAGTGGATTTATTCTACTATCTCTACCTACCTATTGCAGACGATTATTGAGCCAGACGCTACGGCGATGGCTGCGTGGGATAGGCTTCGTGACATATTCCAGGATAATCAAAATTCCAGAGTTGTTACCCTTGAACAGGATTTTTCCCATGTCAACATGGAAAATTTCTCAAACATTTCAGCATATTGCAAAAGGTTGAAAGAATTGGCGGACCAACTCTGCAACGTGGGTGCACTAGTTAGTGAAGATCGTCTTATTTTACAGATGGTTGCTGACCTATTCGAGGCCTATAGTGGCATTGTAACTCTCCTTCGTCAAAGTAATCCTCTTCCGAGGTTCTATCAGGCCCGATCCATGCTTACCTCGGAAGAGGATTACTTTGACGAAGGAGAGTTACAATGCCACTATAGGCCTCCTTACCTTGGAAGAAGTCGGCTTGGCTAAAAAGGCGGCTACTAATGCTAGTCTTGTGGTCATGATGACATCCTCCACGAATCCTCAAACTTTTGGTGACAATTCGAACCAAAACCGATCTCACGGGGGCGGCAAAAGTAGCCTAAAAATAATGGAAAAAATTGCGGGGATAAACGAGGCGGTTCCGGCAGCAGTCGCGGCAGCCAAATCAATGGTGGTGGACCCCATCCCCGTTATAATGGGCCACCGACCCACTGGTCTCAACCTTGGGCCTCTAGGTTGTGGGCTTGGACCACTTACAGTGGTCCTATGGCCCAACTCCGCAACACTTTCCAGCCACTGGCCAGTGGGCTTCCCAGCAACCTCGACGGCCCAATGCCCACTAGGCCAGTGGTTCCAGCAGCAGTCACGGGCCAGGGCAGCACGCAGGAGTTCTTGGGCCCCGGCCTCCGCAAGTCCACCATGCAGCAGGCCCCACTCAGACCGATATTGAGGCCGCGATGCACACACTTGGTTGACTTCACCAGACCCAAATTGGTATATAGACACCGGTGCCACTACCCACATGACATTCGATTCAGGTACTCTCTCATCTTATTCCAATTTTAGCAACCCTCGTGGAATAATCGTTGATAATGGTAATTTTGTTCCAATTCGTAGTTATGCTCATAAAACTTTGTCTCCCACCATCCACCCCTTATCTTGAAAAATACCCTTCATGCCCCTAAATTGATTAAAAATTTAGTGTATGTCCGTAAATTCACCACTGACAATTCTGTGTCTATTGAATTTGATCCATTTGGTTTCTTTGTGAAGGATTTCAAGACGGGGAGTCCTCTCATGAGGTGTGATAGTAGGGGAGACCTTTATCCTATCACACTCAGTTCCGGTCCATCTAGTCAAGCCTTGCCGTCGGTGTTTGCAGCCCTTGCCCCTTCCTTGTGGCATGCTGGTCTTGGTCATCCGGGGTCGTCTATTTTGTCTTCCTTAGATAAAAATAATTTTATTTCATGTAAAGGTATGCGTAGTACTCCGACTTGTCATTCTTGTTCTTTAGGAAAATTATTCGGTTGCCGTTTGTAGACTCTACTTCTCATACTTTAATGTCATTTGATATTATTCATAGCGACTTATGGACATCTCCTATTCTTAGTTGTTTGGGTCATCGGTATTATGTTCTCTTTTTGGATGATTATTCTAAATTTTTATTGACTTTTCCGATAGTGAAAAAATCTCAAGTTTTTTTCATCTTCTTAAAATTTAGAGCTTTCATTCGAACGAGAAATAAAAAATATCCAATGTGACAATGGCAAAGAATATGATAATGGAGGGTTTCGGAAATTTTGTGCAAATAATGGGATCAATTTTCATTTTTCTCTCCCTCACACATCTTCACAAAATGGGAAAGCCGAATGAAAAATTCATACCATCAATAACATTGTTCGCACTTTATTGATTCATGCTTCCGTACCCCCATCTTTTTGGCATCATGCTCTACAAATGACTACATATCTTCTTAACATTCTTCCTTCCAAAGGTTTGGCGTATTCTTCCCCCCTACAAATTTTATATAATAAAACACCTTCGTATTCCCATCTTAGGGTCTTTGGGTGCTTGTGTTATCTGTTATTTCCGTCCACCATAATTAACAAACTTCAGGCCCGGTTTACTTCGTGTGTGTTTTTAGGTTTTCTATCTAATCATCGTGGTTATAAATGTTTTGATTTATCCTCTAATAAAATCATCATTAATCGCCATGTCATTTTTTATGAATCCCAGTTTATGTTTGCTAAGGTTAGTAATCCCGAGCCTAGTTCATATAATTTTTTGGATGATGGTATTTGCCCGAAACTTATTCACTATTTTTCGGATGTGTCCTGCTCCCCAACTCCACCAGCGGGCCCACTGCCCACTGGTCCTCCCCAAACAACGTCGTCTACACATCTGGGTCCAGCAACTGGGCCATCAATTCTACCCTGCTCGCCCGGCCATCTTGTTTCGGGTCCAAGATGGCCCGATTCCGTGTCCACTCGATTTCGCCTCGATTTGGGCCAGCAGGCCCACTACCTGCTGGTCAGTCTGTCCCAAGTCCCAAAAATTCCCAAAATCCACCCGCCTCTACCCCGAGTCATAGACCAGTCACTCGCAGTCAATGGGGGATTTTAAAACCAAAAATATATTTTAATTTACATTCTAATGTTCTTAAATCACCCTTACCCTGTAATCATGTGTCTGCATTAAATGACCCGAATTGGAAAATTGCTATGACCGATGAATATAATGCTCTTATTGATAATAAGACGTTGGAGTTGGTACCCCGTCCATCTGGTATTAATATTATTAGGTCTATGTGGATTTTTGCTCATAAGGACAACTCAGATGGTTCATTTGTAAGGTATAAGGCTCGGCTTGTGGGTGATGGTAAGACTCAGCAGGTTGGTGTGGATTGTGGTGAGACGTTTAGTCCGATGGTCAAACCGGCTACCATTCGCATTGTGCTTAGATTGGCCCTTTCGAAAGCATGGCCTATTTATCAGTTAGATGTAAAGAATATTTTCCTACATAGTGATCTCAAGAAAACAGTCTATATGCATCAGCCTTTGGGATTTAGGGATCCCAAACATCCTCATCATGTCTGTTTGTTGAAGAAGTCCTTAATTGGGCTTAAGCAGTCTCCACGAGCCTGGTATACGTGGTTTGCCAACTATGTTTCGACTATTGGGTTCACTCACAGCAGGTTGGATAATTCCTTGTTCATATATCATCGTGGTTCGTCCTTGACCTATATTCTGTTATATGTGGATGATATTATTTTGATTACCTCTTCTGATGCCTTACGCCAGTCTATCATGAAAATGCTCAGCTCTGAGTTTGCTATGAAAGACTTGGGGCCCTGGAGTTATTGTTTGGAGTTTGTTGTCACTCGTCATGCAGGTGGGTTGTTCATATCCCAGTGGAACTATGCAGTTGAGATCATTGAGAGGGCTGAGATGTCATCCTGTAAGTCTGCTTCCACTCCCGTTGATACTAAGCCCAAACTTGGGACTGCGGCCGATGCACCATACGAGGATCCGACCAGCTATCGCAGTCTTGCCGAGGCCCTTCAGTATCTTACATTCACGAGACCCGATATTACGTATGCCGTACAACATGTGTGTTTGTTTATGCATGATCTCAGAGTTGAGCACATGAATGCGCTCAAATGCATCCTTCGGTATATTCAGGGTACACTTGACTATGGCTTGCATCTATATCTTTCATCAACGACAACACTTGTCTCGTATACAGATGCTGATTGTGGTGGCTGTCCGGATACCAGACGGTCTACGTCTGACTATTGTATGTTTCTTGGTAATAACTTGGTCTCATGGTCTGCGAAGCGTTAGTCGAATTTATCCCATTCTAGTGCAGAGGCCGAATATCGAGGGGTAGCTAATGTGGTCTCTGAATCATGTTAGTTACTTAATTTACTGTTAGAGCTGCATTATCCTATTCAGAAAGCGACCTTGGTTTATTGTGATAATATTAGTGACATATACCTTTCTGGTAATCCGATTCAGCACCAGCGCATTAAAACATATCGAGATGGACATTCACTTTGTTCGTGAAAAGGTTGCTTGTGGGCACTTTCGCGTCTGCCATGTCCCGTCCATGTATCAAATTGCCGACATCTTTACGAAGGGTCTTCCCTCGGTCCTTTTTGAAGATTTTAGGGACAGTCTCAGCGTTCGAAGACTGCCCGCTCAGACTGCGGGGGTGTGTTAGATATACATAATATACACAATATACTCTATGTAATTGTGTATATTATGTATCCCGAAATTGCCAAAGAACACTGCCCACCCGTGGGCAGTGTCCCCTTCTCCTCTACTTTGTACAATTATGTAATGTAATATTCTAGTGTAATTAGTATTGTACACTTACCATAATTGTATAGTTAGTCTCCAAATATAATAAGATCTTAGAAAAAAAATAGTAATATGATTCTCCTATTATGGAAATATGCAACTTGTATATATACTCTTTCAATTAATGAAAATAATCAAGGGATTATTTCTTTCAGTTATGACTATTTGAATAGTTTGGAAATAATTGTGGTTTGAAATACCCACAATCCTATATGAAGATAATGCGGCATGCATTGCTCAATTGAAGGGAGGATTCAGAAAAGGAGATAGGACAAAAGCACATTTCACCAAAGTTGTTCTTCACACACGAGCTCCAAAAGAATGGTGATATCAACGTGCAACAGATTTATTCAAGTGATAATTTAACTGATTTTTTCACTAAGTCTCTACCAACTGCAACTTTTGAGAAGATGGTGTACAAGATTGGAATACGAAGACTCAAGCATTTGGACTGAAGTTCTCATCAGGGGGAGTTAATACATGTTGTACTCTTTTTTTTGTATAAAGTTTTGTCCTACTGGGTTTTTCCTTGTAAGGTTTTTAATGAGGCAACCAAAATATGTATTGTTAGAAATGTGTACTCTTTTTCCTTTACTATAATTTTTTCCCACTGATTTTTTTTCTAGTAAGGTTTTAACGAGGCACATTATCTATGGACATCCAAGGGGAGTCTTATGAATACATATCCTTTGTATAGATGTCCATACACATTCACTAACATTTTGTATATTACATGTACCTATTAATTTGGGCACTTAATATTTATAATCTCCAACTATTAATTTGGGCACTTAATATTTGTAACCTCCATTGAGTGGTTTCATCCTATAAATTGGGATGTTATTCACATTTGAAGCGAGAAAACATACACTTGAAATAAGAAGAAACTTTCCTTCTCCTCTCTACTTTTTTGTCTACATCTCTTGTCTTATATTGCTATTGCTATCATTTTATAACAGAATATGCTTTTGTAGAAATTGCAGCTTTCATGGTAGCCATTAATTCAAGAATAAATGGCAATTAAGAACATAACAATGTGCACCGTGAGTTATTTTGCATAATTAGGTTCTCTTCATGAATCAAGAAGTGGTGTATTTTAGAAAAGAAAAAGTTATCTCACAATCCACATGAATAATATTTCAAGGAGAGTTGCGCAAATCTCAAAATGACCAAAACAACAGCCACGGAGATTAAGATAGCAGCCTGCAGAGGTTGTGGTGATAGAGGCAGAATCAGCGGAGATTTAGCAGCGACGGGTTTTCTCCAGCACAAAAGAGATTTTGCGTAAGCTCTTCGTGTTAGTGTTGTTACATGTAATAATGAATACGAATGTATAAATTTGGGTCTTGCAAGTTGATATTTTCTCCCTATGCTCTCATATTCGACTCTCTTTAGTCTTTTAGTCTAATTTTTGTACTATGGTGGCCCTAATTTTCTTTCTTGTGGGTTTTATATGGAAGAAGATAGTGAAAGTTGTAATTGACAGAGACGTAGTTTCTTAGTCGGGGTACTTTTAAGATGTTTAGCGTGTAGAGGAAAATGATATTTGTCTATATTTAAAAGCGTGATCTCAAATTTTACGTGATTAAGTGGTGGGTCATAAGTATGGGTGAGCGGGTCCGGGTATTCTAACTTTTTTGAACTACCCGAACCCTATCTAGTAAAATATTGGTTCCTAAAATAGCAATCATTACCCGGAACCTACCCGGACCCTGCGGTTCCGGGTAGGTTCCCGGGTACCATGTAAGTCACTAAGAAAAATATGAGGAAGGTAAGTCACTAAGAAAAATATGAGGAAGGCAAAGGCTTCTACGTTTTCCTATCAAAAAGAACACAAAAATATCACCATAAATTAAATAACTAGGAATTTATGTGATACACAGAGGCAATGTTTAGTACTATATTGAGAATAACCAAAAGACAAAAACTCCACAACTGCAGTTAAAGCAAGAAAGACAAATGTTGTCCAGCACACAAGTATACATAAAGAGGTTGATAAAGCAAGAGTAAGTTTCCAGCATTTACCTGAACAAGAAAAGCTGATCCTTTCTACTCATTATTGCAAGGTGCAGAGCTACAAATACCATCTTTGTTTTGCAGGTCAACTAACCATGCGGTCTTTCGTGATGTCATCTCATCTTCAAGCAGGTTTGCTCTATCTAAATTAATGTTTCATGTTTAGTCTCAGATTAGGGGGAGAGGCATAAGTGGTCCGGATACCCTGTCTCTATTTACCGGAACCGGACCCGACATTGATTGATTCCTAATTTTACTACCCGAAACCTACCCGTTAGTGTCGGTTTCGGTCGGATATCTGGGTACCCTGTACTCGTGCTCACCCCTAGTCCTAAGGAGAGGGAAGAGAGGAAACAAAGAAAGAACGAAGATAAAAGGAATAAAGAAGAAGGAAAGAAAAATAGGAAAGAAATCAAAAGAATATCTCTAATTAGTAGAGCAAATACAATTTATACATTTGCAGTAACTTACTTGTGAATTGTGATGAATGAATGCTTAAAATAAGTAAGTTATACAATTTAGAATTGACAACTTTTTTATTTTTATATTCTTTGTCTATGTATTGAAAGAAAAAGAATCCATAAAAGTGTATCTTTGAAATACAATAACAACATACCCAGTGAAGTTCCACAACGTGGGGTCTGGAAGAGAGTGTACGCAGAACTTACCTCTACCTTGGTAAGTAGAGAGGTTGTTTCCGAAAGACCCTCAGCTCAAGACAAAGCATAAGCACAAGCAAAGCAAGAGAAACGGTCAGACCCGAACAAGAAATTTAAAGAAGTATGAAAATGAGAGTAACAAAGCGAATAAGTCATGATAAAACATTCTGAAAAAGACGCAGTAACTAACGCAGGTAAATAAGATAAACAAAATACACAAACGAATATATAGCAGCAGAAATCAAAGGACAGGGGATTATAAAATAATATTGCGCCTACTAGTATGATAGGATAAAGAGAGCTACAATAATAACACTACAACTACCAGTATGTAAGCGTAAGTAGGACTATGTTCAACTACCTACTACCCTTCTATCCTAATATGTGTCCTCCACAACCCCCTATCTAAGGTCATGTCCTCAGTAAGTTGCACCTGCGCCATATCCCGTGTAATCACCTCTCCCCAATACTTTTTCGGCCTACCTCTACCCCTCCTGAATCCGTCCAGAGCTAACCTTTCACACCTCCGCACTGGAGCATTTGTGCCTCTCCTCTGCACATGCCCGAACCATCTCAACCTCGCTTCCCGAATCTTATCATTCAACGAGGTCACTCCCACTCTGTCCCGGATATCATCATTTCTAGTCATATCCCTTCTTGTATGCCCACACATCCATCTCAGCATCTTCATCTCCGCGACTTTTATCTTTTGGATGTGCAAAGTATTGACTGACCAACACTCTCCCCCATACAACATAGTCGGTCTAACCACCACCCTATAGAACTTGCCTTTAAGTTTTGATGGCACCTTTTTATCGCATAACACTTCAGATGCGAGCCTCCATTTCATCCACCCTGCACTAATACGCTATGTGACATCGTCATTAATCTCTCCATTCCCTTGATACTTGAAGCTTCCTTTCTTTTGAATGACCTGAGTACCAAGCCTCACCTCCACGCATGTCTCATGGTCGCTCCCGTTACTGAACTTGCACTTCAAGTATTCTATCTTGGTCCTACTCAGCCTGAACCCTTTAGACTGCAAAGTCTTTCTATATTAAATGTAAAGAAAGAGGAAATTAAAATCAGTATGGCGAGTACTCAGTAAGTATCATTGATCTCACTAAACTTTATTTTATCTATTTTTTCTCGTAATTACCACCTTCGTTTCGTGTAATCATCTTTTTGTTACTTCTTCAGTCTTATAATACACTCATGCAATTGACATTATTAATCATTTTCCCAGTAAGCTTATATCAAGAGTTCAAACCAAAAGTGAGAACACCTAAAAGATAGATAACTACACAAATAATTGATAACAATAAATTGAATTACAAAAAAGCTACCTCGAAGGAGTCATGTTACATAGATTTTTTGTTTTTCTGTTGCTATGGTTAATGAAGGACAAGTCTCCTTATATATTAGTATAACCATCAAAATATTTTCTTGACCCTTAAAATTCCTCTATAAGTCCAACAGTTTCTTGACAAATTAAAGACTTTGAATATGGTGGAAGGGAAAAAGAACCAAATAATTAGTGATTCTGGCTAAATGAGAGGGAAAAAAAGTAATAACTTTTAAATTGATTTCTTTATATTTTCATGTGAACGTTGGTTATCAGAAATGTATTTAAATAGATTTTATAAAAACAAAGAATGTGAAAAGAAGTGAATGGATAGTTTTAATATGTATTTAAATAGATTATATAAACACAAAGAATGTGAAAAGAAGTGAATGGATAGTTTTAACAGTGGAAACTAAAAGGACAAGGATTAAAGCTCACTAAATAATGGAAGATAGTAATAATTCTTACCTTGTATCCAATTTTAGTGTAATTAAACTTATCCATTTAATAGAGTTTATCTTTTAAATTTTTTGGGATTGGGAAGTAACTTTTAAAAAATATTTTTGTAAATCAACTTTTGACTTAGAGAATTCTCACTATTAATATAGTATGATATACTGATGAAAATTAGCTCACTAAACGGATTTGTTTATTTCATCCAAAAAAGAAAAAGATTATTAACTAGCCTAAACTTGTAACATTGCTATTAACAAAGTCAACTCTTGCATAAAAATATTGAACAACTGAAGTATAAAAGAGAGACGGTAAGACAACAATTCACTACAACTCAATCCCAATAAAACGTACTTCAGAATCTACAACATGAAAGTGATACATAGGCCATCCAAAAGCAAAATCACCAAAAACATTTTCAGATTGGAACAAAAATGTGCGAGCCTGAGAAGTCTTTACACAAGATTATACTATGATGTTGAACAGTCAAATAGTATTATGAACTTATACACATGCTCAAAACTTAATTTGTAACGCAAATACTAAAAGCAAAGATCGGGTTGTTACAGTCTCCCACTCTATGACTTCTATTTTTCTGTTTTGTCAGTGTCAAGGCATAAAAATAAACTATGTTAAGTAGGACTAAAACCTCTTAGGACAGAGACTATTAAGATAGTAAGAGGGAAGTACGGGACATTGGTTCGCTCCGAAATGCTGAGTTTTCCGGTTTGCCCTTGTTTACACAAACACGACACATACTCAAAAATGAAAAATATATTTAATTAGGATAATTACATTTTTAGACAGCTCAAAAATAGAAAATGTAAAGGTTTTTGTATATTTAGTATATATATATATTGTATACATAAAATATACATAAGTTGGGTGTGTTTGGTAATTTGGCTAGCACCCGTGATTTATATAGGCCGACCGGGAAAAACTGAAAAAAAATCTATTTAATTTGGTGGGGTGGGGTAGTAGGGGATGAAAGCACATCCAGAAGAATTAAGAAAACTGAGATCATGTGTTCATTACAATACCATCACATCATCTTTCCATTTCAAACCAATAACAACAGCTTTGACAGAAATCACATAAACTGATCCATAGGCCTTTCTTCCACATAATGGAAACAACTTGGAATTGACATTATGATCCAACATCACTCCAGAAAGACATTATATACAGTGCATTACACTTATTTGTTACATTATAAAGAGAAAACAGTCAGAGCATTTAAATGACAGTCTTGAAGTTTTTCTGCTGGATGCAATATATTATTGCAAGAAATGCCAAGATCATCATTATCCCCACATTCAAATTTTGACAAAAACTAGGAACTTACAGCACTGTCCTCGGTGTGAAAGTAGACGTTGAAAACCGGATTTCTAAGGTAGTCATAGCCATGAAGAGAAAACCTCAAAACCGTTAACCCAGTGTAATAAACTTTACTGAGAGGCTTAGTTTTGAACTTACATTCCATGAGACCAATTATTTGAGAAAGCAAAAAATCAATCTTGAATTATACCTGTCCAGTTAACTAGCTCTATTTCCCCTGCTAACATACTATGACACAGTAAAAATTGCAAAACTAACCACATGGATTGTCGAGGCAAACAGGAGAACCTTTTTATCATTTGGCATGTGAGAGATCCTTCGCGGATCCCATACCTTCTGAAAGAGTCTTAGAGTGAGGACAAAAATGATCAAGAGAAGAAGTTTCAACACAAATTTGAACCGTATATTAGTTGCAGTATGCAATGATCGATTTTGTGGACAAAGATATTCCTTCCATGCAAAAAAAATCGGGGTATGCATGACCAAAGGGATACCATAACCAAGAAGTTGAATACCTAACATTACAACAGAAATGAGAGGATTGGAATCCATGTTTCTCTCGACGTAATAGAGTTGACTCAACAAACAAGCTGCGGAAGTTAAAAGAACAAATATACGAAAAGTAGCCTCAAAATTCAGGCGAAACTTAATCTCCTTGGATTTGTCTCTATATGGAATCAAAAATATTTTTAAGTTGATTGGACTGAAATAAAACGGATCTTCTAGATTCTGCAGACTAGCAATGGATAATCTAGCAGTAGGATTTATCAACCACCTAGTAGTCTTGGAGGAATACTGTACCTTAACTGCTATCACACAATCCAAATTGCTCTCATTCTGGCTACGAATTTCCATGCATCCTCTTATATGCATCACCCCCTAAACGCATCGTAAACTCCCTCAAGGATGATTTTTGCGACATGACTAAAGTATTCTCTGTAAGAATTAGTTGTGCTGAGATATTTAAAAGTATATCTAGATTATCAGAAGAAAGAAAAGATGGAACTTTAATCTCTTCTTGGCAACTATGCTCCCTTAGAAATGGCCAATGACGTCCGAACAAATGACCTAACGAGAGGACCTTGAATGTAATAAATGTTTTGGAGATAGTTTTGTTCGACATCGCATGTGGAAGAGCTTTAACCTAGAAAGAAAGCTCATTAGATAAAGAAGAGAGGAGTGTTAAGTTTCTGTCGTCTTCAATGCCTGGAAATCTATGGATTATTTTCCTAATCCCCAAATTGTAACTGTTGTCTTTCTGCATAAAGGCACTTACCACCTCAAGTTTTGTAAACCTGTAGGATAAGTAGGATTTACTGTACTTGTGATACATTTTCCAGATGTCCAGAGGACGGAGTTCCTTTTTAAACCATAAAGGAACATAAGTCTCTTTTATGCTAGAGATGGTTCCGGTAAGAATATTTCGTTGAGTGATTGAAAATGCGCTTGATAAGTACAATCATATTTGCATATCACATCCATTCGTATCATTATCTAGTCCAATGCAACCAAACATGCAGAGTTTGTTGTAAAATATGGTACTAAAGGGATGAAACACAGACACCGAATTGTTGTTCTCTGACTTAAAGGCTCTTATGCAGATTCTTTTAGATAATTATTGTGACCCTTCCCAATAAATTGACGAGTACAATAGGTCATAGAAATATTGCCTTTAGGATACAATGAAGCCCTAACAACGATGTTGAATTCAAAGTTTGTACTCCCTTGATCCAACCAAGAACACAGTATGAAGTTTCTGATGATACTTAGGGAAGAAAAGAAACCAGAAGTTTTGATTCTTTTTCAACAGAAGTTTTGATTCTTTTTCAACAGAAGTTTTGATTCTTTTCAACATAAGTTTTGATTCTTTTTCATCAGAAGTTTTGATTCTTTTTCAACAGAAGTTTTGATTCTTTTCAACAGAAGTTTTGATTCTTTTCATATCTATTTCTGATTAGAAAATATATTTACTATTTATAGAGATTTCGCATCTATTGGTGATGCCTTTTCATCACCAACAGACACCTCCAAGAGGCATCAATGGTGGCTATTGGGAAAGGTTTCGTCTATTCAAATTCAAAATAAATATGAATTATGTTAACAGACTCCCCCCTTTTATTGAAGGGGCATCACATTAATGATGGATTTTGATTTTGCTGAAACATCCAACATTCTCCCCCCCCATTTTCAAAATCAAAAAAACATAAAATAAAGTAAAATCTTTCAGAATAGGAATGGCTGCATCACTCAAGTGACTGCCTACGTACCCGAGTGGGATCAAGCCAACATAGTTCAAACTAAGTTGAGACAAAGCATCATCGTAGAAATTAATACATAAATGATAGGTATCTTTTGGATTTGAACCTTCACTTAGTGTAAGAAATTCAAAGCCTTATCGAGGTTCTATGGTGAACTAGTCTTGAACCAAGTACCCTTTGTGATAAAACTGGAATCTCCACACATATTGACTTCAGAGAATTGTGTATTCTCTAGCTTTGCACGTTAATGGTCACGTGCTTATATCATGGATTCTTGAGTATTCTTTAGAGAACGGTCTTATTCTCATAGGAAACGACCTGATTTCCATATTCATATAGGTAAGTCTCTAAGGTGTTTCTACGATACACCTGTAAACAAACATAAACTTATTAAGGATTTCCATCCATCCTCAATCATGCAGAATCACTACACTTATACGAAAATGGGAAGTTTTGACTTAGTGAACCATAATTACTCTCGTAACTTGTTGGTACCCATTGAACCTTGTTTATCTTTTTCAAAACATAGGTTGTGTTTCTGTTAACCGGTGATCAACCTTCTTTCACAGACCTTAGTCTCATTTCCTTACACTTTATTGAAACCATTGCCTTTGGTAGAATCTTAGTAAATGGGTCTGCCAAGTTCTTCTTTGTTTCAATAAAGTTAACTGCAACTATTCCTCTCTTGAGTAATTGTCTTACTATTTGATGTCTAAGACTTGTATGTCTTGACTTTCCATTATAAGTCTTGTTTAATACATTATAGATCGTAGTCTGATTATCACAGTTAATCAATACTGCTGGAGTTGGCTTCTTCCATAATGAGATCTCTATAAGTAAGTTTCTAAGTCATTCTACCTCCTTACATACATCTGCCAATGCAATTAATTCTGACAACATTGTTGAATCAGAAATACAAGTCTGCTTCTTGGAACCCCAAGACACAACAGCACCACCTAATGTAAATATCCATCCAGTAGTAGACTTGGACTTGGATTCTACATTGTTCCAGTTTGCATCATTGTATCCTTCTAATACAACGGGATAACCCTTGAAATGTAAGCCATAATATATGGTTCCTTTCAAGTAAGCCAACACTCTTGAAATTGCTTTCCAATGTTCAAGTCCTGGGTTACTTGAGAAACGACATAGTACTCTCACCGCTTGGGCTATATCTGGTCTCGTGCAATGCATAACATACACGACTTCCGATAATACTAGAATACTCAAGTTGTCCATGAGTCATTCCAGTATTCTTCATTAATTTAATACTAGGATCTAAAGGAGTGGGGGCTGGTTTGTCAATAAATGACTATATTTTTTGAGAAATTTCTCAATATAATGAGATTGGGTTAAAGACAACTCATCTCCCTTTCTTAGGATTTTAATTCCCAAGATCACATCAGTGTCTCCTAGATCTTTCATATCAAAGTTAGAACTAAGAAAATTCTTAGTTTCTTCCACACAAGATATGTTAGACCCAAAAATAAGCATATCATCAGCATATAAATAGAGAATTACACATTCAGATTTATCATGCTTACTATAGATACATTTATCAGCATCATTAACAATAAAACCATATGCCAAAGCTACTTTGTCAAAGTTCTCATGACATTGCATTGGAGCTTGCTTCAAACCATAGAGGGATTTCACTAACTTGCAAACTTTCTTCTCTTGTCCTAGTACTATGAAACCTTCAGGTTGTTCCATATATATTTTTTCTTCTAAATCACCATTTAGAAAAGCAGTTTTGACATCCATTTGATGTATAACTAGCTTGTGAATAGAAGCAAGTGTTATCAAACAACGAATAGATGTGATGCGAGCAACATGAGCATATGTATCAAAATAATCAATTCTATAATTTTGTTTATAACCTTTAGCAACCAATCTGGCTTTAAACTTATCAATTGTACCATCAGCATTCAATTTCTCTTGAATATCCATTTACATCCTATTGCACTAGGAGGTAAATCAGATAGTACCTAAGTTTCGTTAGACAAAAGTGAATCATTTTCATTATTGATAGCATCTTTCCAGAAATTAGCATCTCTGGAACTCATATCTTAAGAATAAGTGTTGGATCATCATCAATATGCATATCATACTTGGTAATGTTAAGAACTTCATTATTATTACCCTCGACAAGATATTGCATAAAATCTGGATATTTTTTCTCTATTCTTGCTCTCTTACTTCTTCTAGGTTTGATATCTTCAGTAGGAACTAAAATATCATTGTTATGAGTAGGAGCAGAAAGTTCAACATTGTCATTAGTCTCTACAGGTTCTAGACTACGTAACAATAGGTTTTTAGTAGGTTGTGGTTGAGAACTAGATCTTGTCAAGTTTTCAAAAAATTCTACATCTATAGATTCTATAATCTCAAATGTGTCAAGGATTAAAAATCTGTAAGAAATATTGTTAAGTGAATAACCTACAAAAACACATTTATAAGTCCTATTTCCTAACTTTGGTCTCTTAGGGTTAGACTTTCTGACATATGTCAAACAACCTCATGCTTTGAGTCTTTTCAAGTTAGGCTTTCTCTTAAACCACAATTCATAAGGAGATATATTCTTCTTTTTCAAAGGAACTTTATTCAAAATATAGCATGCAGACAAAATAGCTTCACCCCATAAAATATTTGGCAAACCAGAGTTAATGAGCATAGCGTTACCATATCTATCAAAGTTCTATTTTTTCTTTCAGTAACACCATTTTGTTGGGGTGTATATGGAGCAGTGAATTGATGTACTAAAACATGTCTTGACAAAATAAAGTAAATTCAGAAGGATAGTATTCACCACCACGATCAGGATGTAAAACCTTAATTTTCTGTCCTAATTGTATCTCTACTTCTGCTTTGTAAATTCTAAATTTATCAAAGACTTTATCCTTAGATTTCATCAAGTAAATATAGGCATATCTAGTACTATCTTCAATAAAAGTGACATAGTATTTTTTTCCACCACGAGTTATATGACTTTTCAGATCACCAACATCACTATGTACTAATTCAAGCAAGCCATAATTTCTTATTACATATTTAAAAGATGTTCTAGTTATCTTTGCTTGCACACATATTTCACATTTAGAAACATTATCTAAAATGCAATCAAAAATCAATCCTAATCTTTTCATATTTCTAAGAGAACCATAATTCACATGTCCTAATCTAGCATGCCATAAATCAACAGACTCAACAATATAAGTATTACCATTATTTATTAAATTAAGCTTAACCATCCCAGTACAAGAGTATCCTTGTCCAACAAACATTCCGTTCTTGAACAATACAAACTTATCAGACTCATATGTAACCTTGAATCCAGCCTTGTTAACAAGAACTCCAGAATTTACAAATGTCAGGGACATGTAAAACATTTGTAAGAGTAACAATCTTTCCCGAATTAAACGGGAGATCAACAGTGCCTTTGCCAACCACTTTGCTGCTTTGGTTGTTCGCTGAAGTAACTTTGTTTCCTTCTCCACTAACCAGTTCATATGTCTTGTAAAGATTTCTATCTTTACAGATATGAATGGTTGCACCAGTATCGTACCACCATCCACTACCATGATCTTCAACAGTGTTGGCCATTTGCACTACAACAATAAGCTTGATTTTGTCATCGACCACATTCGCTTCATTTTTCATTTGTTTCTTTCGTTGACGACAGTCACGAGCATTGTGGCCGGGTTTCTTACAGAAGTAGCAATTTCCATTCTTCTTATCTTTCTTGTTGGGATCTTTCTTCTTAAATAGAGTATCAATCTTAGGTTTCAAAAAATTTAGTTTTTTCGATTCTTCCACACTATTAATCTTAAAATGATTTTTAGTTTGCTGACTATCCTTAATCTCTCGTTTACGAGCATCTTCTTCAATACGAAGATGACGCTGTAAACCTTCTAAGTCATAGTCAGTTTCAGCATGCTTAAGTTCTTCTTGTAATCATTCCAAGAAGGGGGAAGAAGAGAAATAATAACCCCAACGACGAATGAAGGTACAAGGTTAATTTCAGCATCTTTAAAATGATTAACAATGATTAAAATTTCACTGACCTGGGAAATAATTGAGTAATTGTCAACCATCTTAAAGTCCATGAAATTACAGTTCAGAAATTTCTTGTTACTCGCTTCAGATATTTTGTACTTGTTTTCGAGTGCAGTCCACAATTCCTTTGTTGTTTCAAGACTTCGATGGGCATTGTAAACATTGTCTCCAGAACATTCAGAATATGACCACGGCACATAAAATCATCCTCTTGACGTTTCTTCCATTTGGCCTTCAATTCATCGTTGTCCATTGTAGTCGCATCAAGAATTTCCTCCAAACCATCTTCAAGGATGTACCATAACTTGATAGTCATCAGAAAAAAATTGATAGTCTCTTGCCAACAAGTGAAATCCTCACTATCAAAACGTTCTAAACGATTCAAAGTCTGGTTCATTACTTGCAATGATTGAGCAGCAATTGAAGTTTCACCCTCCATGTCGATAATTGTATAAAAAAATATTGTAAAATATGGTACTAACAGGATAAAACACAGACACCGAATTATTATTCTCTGACTTCAAGACTCTTATGCAGATTCTTTTAGACAATTATTTCGACTCTTCCCAATAAATTGGCGAGTACAATAGGTCACAGAAATATTTCCTTCAGGATACAATGAAACCCTAACAACAATGTTGAATTCAAAGTTTTTACTCCCTTGATCCAACCAAGAGCACACAATATGATGTTTCTGATGATGCTTAGGGAAGAAAAGAAACCAGAAGCTTTGATTCTTTTTCAACAGAAGTTTTAATTCTTTTCAACATAAGTTTTGATTCTTTTTCATCAGAAGTTTTGATTCTTTTTCAACAGAAGTTTTGATTCTTTTCATATCTATTTCTGATTAGAAAATATCTTTACTATTTATAGAGATTTCGCATCTATTGGTGATGCCTTTTCATCACCAACAGACACCTCCAAGAGGCATCAATGGTGGCTATTGAGAAAGGTTTCGTCTATTCAAATTCAAAATAAATATGAATTATGTTAACAGACTCCACTTTTATTGAAGGGGCATCACATTAATGATGACTTTTGATTTTGCTGAAAGTATCCAATAGAGTTTACCAGTGGAAGAACACCATGTTCTTTCAGTAGAAATAGTCATTCCAGAAAGACTGGTTCTTGTTCCTGAATATAAGCGATCTTCTAAAGGAAAGAGCGTTCTGCAGATAGCAAAAATTCTTGCAGTCTTAGGGAAATTGGTTTCTGGTAAGCAATGCAAATTTGTAATTAAGAGATTAAACTTCTTGTACATAGTAGTCTTGTCTTCAGTCTCTCAGTCACGGACAAATGGTCCTAGATTCGAGTCAATGCCAAATGTTTCAGAACCAAATGTCTTAAGAACTCCATGTACCAGGTATTGTGGCCACTTGCATTCATGCATATCATTCTGCATTGCATACATTTATATCTTGATATGACCTTTATGACATATGTGACTGGCTTGAATTTTATTGTACTTGTGTTCTTGGACTGTTAGGAGGAATGCAATTAGGTTATGTTTAACCTTGTGTAAGACTTGAACAGAGTGACTTGAGGGATCTGATGCCCTAATGGGGTTTAGGTTAGACTTGAGTGACGTGTGACTTAAGGGTACTTATAATGAGTTAAATTGTAGATTTATCGTACGTTGGTTAACTGTTTTATTCTATACTTATGTAACTAACTAGTAGAGAGAGGTATCATAAAGTACAACCCTGCCACCGTTATAGCTAGGATCGGTCGAAGATGCTTGCTGAGACACATATTTCCCGTACTCACTCTACACTTGCTGCCCTCTATGTGCAGGTACTGAGCCAGGAGGCGACGCCGGAGCAGCTTGATTCTTCTCCCTTATAAGCGTGAGTCATACTTCGGAGTCCAGGGTGAGCCGCAACTTCATTCCCTGCACTGGAACTCCATCCTATTTTATATTTTGTCCTTCTTACTTATAGACAGTTGTATTGCTATATTCAGATAACTTATGTACTTTTCATTCAGAGATGTATTCGGATATTTTCGAGTTTGTACTCATGACTATCAGATCTAGTTTGGGGTTCTCTTATTAGATTATGCTTATTTAAAAGACTTGTTTAGATATTTCTTTCCTACCTATTTACTTTCCGCATTTGATTCCGCTTACTCGTATGATTGTATGTTGGGTTCGCTTACGTGTAAGGGTACGTGCCCTCACAACACAAATGGGATTTGGGGTCGTGACAACTCTGTCCTTCTCATTCTCCTTCCTCATTTTATTTTGTATCATTGCACTTCCCTTATCCACAGATATACCTGTACTTGAGCTTGCATTATCACATTGCTGCCTTGTTTTTGCTTGTTCCTTCATTACCCTTCTCTCCTAAAGCATCAAAAGCATTTGTTTTCACTATCTCCTTTTGGGGCACCACCACATTTTTATTCTTTGGATTAATCTCTGAGGCACCTACTTGAATCCAGGCTCTGGTGGAGCCTGCTTTTTTTCCTTTTGCATCTCCACTTTCTTCATAGTTTCTTGTTCTTTGGGCATCTTCTGACATACCTCAGGATCATGGCCAAAGTTCTTACAATGGGAGCATGCATAGCACTGAATTCCACTCATATGCTACCTCTTGCTCAACAATTTCTCCTTTCTCATTCTCAAACATAACATGATCTAGATATGTTTGATTTAATGGAACCTCCACCAACACCTTTGCATACATTAATCTATCTTTCATTTTGGTCGCACAATCTGCCTTTATAGGATTCCCAATCAACCTTGCAATTTTCATCAAAGCTTTGTGCCCATAGTACTTCAGATCTAACCCAACTGATATCACCCATATTGGAACATTTTCTACCATAACCTTACTCATTTCCACATTAGGATTCCGTGGCTTAATCACCATTGGTTTTTTTGTCAAACAACATAACTTCTTCTTTTACTACCTTATCCATGATTTCCATTGTGTGGAAACGCACAAGGAATACCCCATATTCATCTGAGCTACCTTATCTATACCCCAGGGTCCCCATATTCGTTTGAAGGCGGATTCAATCCCAAAACATAGCATATCACCATTATTTGCCAGTAATCAACCTCCTCTTTGATATATCCTCCATTGTTATTTTAACATTACTCCAAATTCCTTCCTCTATTCCCAATTCCAATGCATCAGTGGGCGGAATTGGTCCAGCCATAGTACTCTAAGACATACTAGAGTTTACAGAATTAGGCGTACATGTGACTATTTTATCAGCCAATTCCTCTACTTCATCAGCCCAGGACCCTAATTTTGGCGATGCTTGTTGCCTATTCACCTCAGATAATATTGTTTGTGGAGTTGGTTGTATTTCTACTGGCGATTTTGGTTGAAATTCTAATGGGGAAAGTCCTTGCAGAACATTGACACTACACATCTTTTTAGCATCTTCCGATTGCAGTACAACTTTCCTAACAAACAGTGGGTGATTGTGATGTGTGATTTCCTCTCCACCCCTCCCTCCAGCTTTTGTTCCCTTCGCCATTCCATCCTTAGCTGAGAAGAGAGCTCATTCTAGAATAGATATTCCTCTTTAATTTATTTTTTTATATTTATTTAAAAAATTTGTCTCCATGAAATCGAGATGAGTTTGGTTCGTATTAAAAGTGACTTTCCAGTTGAGAGACATTTATCCTTAATATTAGAGAATATTCTCTGTATATTTTGTAATTATGATAGATAGAATAATTTCCCTTAGGGATTCCTTTCATTATTCACAATATATATAGATGTACAAAGGTTGATTCCTAATATGGTACGAATCCTAACTTACCTTACAAAGGTTGATTCCTAATATAATTAGAATCCTAAGTTACCTTAAATATACATCTATCATATTCCAAAATATACAGAGAATATTCAGAGAATATTCGCTAATACAAAACCTAAACCCCACTCTTCTCCCCTCTCTTCCTCATTCTCGGCCACAACCAGAAATTTCTTTTCTCGGCCAAGGCAACCAGAATTTTCCCTTCAACAATGTGTTCCCCCACAAATCCCGGTTCATCCACTGGCACACTTGACAACCCCTCTCAACGTTCACTATGTTCTTTTCATCCGGCATTCACTGTTAACAACATCAAGAATTTTATCCCTATAAGTCTTGATCAAGAAAACTGTCAATATTCTATGTGAATGGAACTATTCTACATTCATGCATGTGCATACAACGTGCTCGATCATATTGACGAATCAGTTCCTCGTCCCACCGATGTTACAGACTCAATCTGGCATCGTCTTGACACCATCGTCAAACAATGAATCTACGGCACCATCTCTAAAGACCTATTGTGCACTATCATGAAAACAGGTGCTACGGCACGTGAACTTTGGGTCCGGCTAGAAGAAATACTTCAGGACAATAAACATACTCAGGCCGTGTATTTAGAAGAGTAATTCAACAATACCCGCCTCAAAAATTTTAACAACATGTCCGAATATTGTAAGCAACTGAAACTCATCACCGATCAACTATCCAACGTCGGGACTTCTATTTCAGAAACCAAGATAGTGCTTCAACTTGTTGCGGGTTTACTGAAAGGTGAATATGACACACTCGCAACAATGATTCAACAAGCCGACCCTCTCCCAAATTTCAACAAAGCACGTTCACAACTATTGTTGGAAGAAACTAGACATGTTAAACAAGAGGAACACAATCAAAAGGCCTTAGCCGTTGACAGGATGAAAACACCTGCGGCCAAAGAAGAACCAACAAGAAGAAGAGTCCAAAGAAGAGCGAAGAAAGCCGATGGCGAGGTCGTGGCGGCAGAGGTCGCAACAATTAAGGCAAGGGCCGCGGAAAGGGCCAACGCAACCAGCAGCAGCTAGGCCAACAGAACTGGAACCAGCAGCAGCAGAGGTACAACCAGCAGCAGCAATGGACCAACTAGCAAAACTGTGCCTCGCCTGCATGCCCGTACCTTAATGCAGGGGCCCAGTTCCAGCAGCCGTGGTCGACTGGCCTCTTGGACCCTGCCCCAGCCACCGGGCAGGCCAACAACCAGCAGCAGCAGGCCCACCTGGCTGCAGTCCAGCAGCATCACAATAGCCTGGCCTCGACTGCTTTGGGCCAGGCCTACACCACCGTGAACCTTCAACAGCCCGACGACAATTGGTACATGGACACCGGAGACATATCTCACCTCACCCGGTTGTCAGGTAACCTATCCCAACTACATCGGTTAAAGTTTTCTCAATTTATTACTGTCGGCAATGGTCATCACATTCCAATTGTAGGTTACGGTAACACACACACCAAACATCCACACCCACCTTTCTCCCTAAACCACGTCCTATACACACCTAACATTATTAAATTCACTAGCAATAATTCTGTGTTTGTTGAATTTGACCCTTTTGGTTTTTCTGTGAAGGAACTCAATACGGGGAAAGTTCCTACACGCTGCAATAGTGTGGGAGATCTCTACCCATTCACTCAATCTTCCGCTGTCAAACCGCAGGCACCTCTATCCCTTGCGTCGATCTCTCCCTCAACTTGGCACAACAGACTCGGACACTCCGGAGACCCAGTTTTTACTTTTCTTAGGACTTCTAAGTGTATTCAATGTAATAATGAGAAAATTTCCCAACACTGTTTTTCTTGTCCACTAGGAAAACATACTCGTCTTCCCTTTATGTCATCAAACAATGTTACTTTTTCTCCCTTTGATATTGTTCATGCTGATTTGTGGACATCTCCGATTGTTAGCTCTTTGGGTCATAAATTCTATCTAGTATTCTTGGATGATTTTTCACATTTTGTCTGGATTTACCCACTGAAATTCAAATCTGATGTTTTTGCAAAATTCCACGAGTTTCAAAAATTCATTAAGACACAATTTGAAAAATCTATTAACTCATTCCAATGTGATAATGGACGTGAATTTAATAACTCGTCATTTCACAATTTCTGTTCTAAACAAGGCATGGTTTTCCATTTTTTTTGTCCATATACTTTTTCCCAAAACGGAAAGGCTGAAAGAATTATACGTACCATCAATAACATGGTCCGCACACTTCTGTTTCATGCCTGCCTACCACCGCCTTTTTGGGTCTATGCTGTCAAAATGGTAGAATCCCTTCTTAATATTTTACTAACTAGCACTCTCCAAAACAAGACACCTACCAAAATCTTATACCGTAGGCTACCATCATATGATCACCTACGTATTTTTGGATGCTTATGCTACCCCAACATAGTCTCCACTGCACCTCACAAACGTACCCCTCACACTCTTCCATGTGTCTTCCTTGGTCTATCTCCTAATCATCGGGGCTACTTGTGCTATGACATTGCTACTCGCAAAATCATCGTCTCCCGTCACGTCACCTTTGATGAGACAACCTTTCCATTTTCAAATCTCTGAAAATTTCAGACCACAGATTACATCTTTCTCGATGAACCAAGTCTGTCCCCGGTCATCCAAAATCTATACCAACAACAACCCACTGTTCCGACAGTCTCGCCACTGTTCGGAACCACCCCAACAGTTCCCTGCTCATCCCTATAGCCCCCAGTCGAGTCACCTGCACCACCAGCGACATCACGCCGCCAAAGACTCCAAAGAACCAATCCCGCAGGTCTGCAGGTTTCACCCAACACACACCCGAAAAATCTATCTCAATCGCTGCCCACTGGTCCGTAACTGGACCAAAGAACCTCACACTCCACCGACCACCACTACCCTCACATCGCATGGAGACTCGTGCACAACACAGGATCTTTAAACCTAAGGTTCAATTCAATCTCTCCACACAAACCTTATCACTCATTCCAAAAAATCCAAAACTAGCAAAACTGGACCCAAATTGGAATGTGGCCATGTGCGAGGAATTTAACGCTTTAACCAAGCAGAACACTTGGGATTTGGTACCTAGACCAGAAGGTGTGAATGTTAACCGGTGTATGTGGTTATTCGGCACAAGTTCATAGACAGTGGTGACTTAGAGAGGTATAAGGCAAGACTAGTTGCCAATGGCACTAATCAGCAGAAGGGTATTAATTGTGGTGAGACATTCAGTCCGATTGTTAAACCGGCCACTATTCGGACTGTTCTCAGTATTGCTATGGGCATGCATTGGCCGATTCATCAGCTTGATGTCAAGAATGCGTTTTTTCATGGGGATTTGAAAGAGACTGTGTATATGCATCAGCCTCCTGGCTTTGTTCATCCGGCAGCTCCGCAGTTTGTGTGTCGTGTCAGAAAGTCATTGTATGGATTGAAACAGGCACCCCGCGCTTGGTATGATCGGTTCGCCAGGTATCTTCTGCAGATTGGTTTTGTATGTAGTAGGTGTGATACCTCTCTCTTCACTTTTCACCGAGGTAGCAGCACTGCATATTTGCTATTATATGTCGATGACATTGTTCTTACTGCCTCATCTGACGGGTTGAAGAATGAAATCATTGCTCTACTCAAAACTGAATTTGCTATGACTGACTTGGGCAAGCTAAGTTATTTTTTGGGTATATCGGTGACCAGATCTGCAGCCACTATGTTCCCGTGTCAGCGTAAGTATGCTGAAGAGATAGTGTACAGGGCAAAGATGACAAATTGTAAAATTATGCCAACCCCGGTGGACTCAAAATCCAAACTTAGTGCCAATGACGGTGCGCTAGTTTCTGATCCCACTCTATATTGGAGTCTAGCAGATGCTCTTCAGTATCTTACATTCACTAGGCCTGATATTGCATATGCCGTTCAGCAGGTGTGTCTATTCATGCACGACCCTCGAGAGTCCCATTTTGCCGCCCTCAAACGTATTATCAGATACGTTAAGGGCACACTAGACTTCGGCTTACATCTATACCCCTCTGCCCCAACCAAGCTACTTTCCTACACGGATGCAGATTGGGCAGGATGCCCCGACACACGTCGCTCCACCTCACGGTACTGTGTATTTCTTGGGGATAATCTTATCTCATGGTCCGCCAAGCGGCAGGCCATAGTTTCCCGTTCGAGTGCTGAAGCAGAATATCACGGTGTTGCTAACGTAGTTGCTGAGATATGTTGGCTCCGAAATCTTCTTTTGGAACTCCAGTGTCCACTCCGCAAGGCGTCTATAGTCTATTGTGACAACATATCTGCCATCTATATGTCTCATAATCCGGTCCAACATCAACGGACTAAACATATTGAGATGGATATCCACTTTGTGCGAGAGAAGGTTGCCCGTGGTCAGGTCAAAATATTACACGTGCCTTCCTCTTATCAGTATGCAGACATCTTCACAAAGGGACTACCGCGACAGCTCTTCACAGACTTCCGATCCAGCCTTAACGTTCGGCCTCCTCCCGCTCCGTCTGAGGGGGAGTATTAGCGAATATTCTCTGTATATTTTGTAATTATGATAGATGTATATTTGAGGTAACTTAGGATTCTAATTATATTAGGAATCAACCTTTGTAAGGTAAGTTAGGATTCGTACCATATTAGAAATCAACCTTTGTACAGCTATATATATTGTGAATAATGAAAGGAATCCCTTCACTTAACAAATTATTCACCAACTTTGTACTAAATTATTTAAGGACCATTCATCAACAAAACCAGAATCCCAAAAAATAAATAAAGGCCAATTATATAAACATGAATCTCTTTCTCTTCTTTGTTTCTGTTTTACCTGTGGGGATTCAACTCATTTTAGATAGAATTTGCTTCGCCTAGCTAGAACCAATTTTAGAAAAAAGTTTCTACATATTTGGAATGTTATTACGTATTACATTTACTAGTATTAGGAAATATTTAATAATTTAACTTCCAAAATATACATTCATGAACAATTAAGAGTATCAAAATTTTAAAATGGAGGGTCTTTGCAAATCTCCGTGACAAATCAGTAAGTAAATAAGGAAAATCTATTAAATCAGTTTATTTTAAAAATTATTTTTTAAAAAAGTATTTTTCAAAAAAGTTTTTGACGAAAAACAGATTGTTTAGTCAATTAATTTTAAAAAATACTTTTGAGCAACAATTAGTGTTTGGCCAAACTTTTAAAACATGCTTATAAGTGTATTTTTCTCAAAAGTATGTTTCAAAAAAATGTTTTTGGGCAAAAACTATTTTTTTATCTTCTAAAAAACTGTTTTTGTTATTTCTCAAAAACACTTATCTTCTTCCAAAAGTTTGGACAAACACCTCACTTTTTTTAAAACAAACACTTATTAAAAAAACAATAAATATTTTTGAAGAAAAATAAGTTTGGCCAAACAGGCTAGTAAATTAACTTTACACTACAGCTTGATAATCACTGGCACCAAATCTTCAATAACTATTATACCATTTAAACTTTATAAGCATTTATCTTAATTCATAAGAAATAATTCACCAACTTTATACTAAACCATTTAAGGACCATCCATCAACAAAAACAGAATCCCCAAAAAACGTAAAGACCAATTCTACAAACATGAAACACTTTCCCTTGTTTGTTCTTGTTACTTTCTTCCTTGCTGGTACTGAAATAATGGTTGAAGCTATTCGACCACATGAGAGTTTAACATTAAAAGGTGAAAAAATCTTACAATCTTTTTTGGCAGTTCACAAGATTTCAAGGAAGTTGCATGATGTTCCACATGGTTCAGGATCTTCATACCGTTTGGTTCCTAGTGGCCCTAACCCAGAACAGAGTCCAGATAGCCCTCTAGCAGCGGTCAAGCTAGGCAAAAAGTTATATACACTAATAGCGTAAAAAAATTAAAGTTTTAGTCTTATTGTTTTTGTTGATGCAAGTTTTAATGATTGTACTTGAACCTAGATTAAAAGTATACTTATGATTATTAAACGTTCAGGTAGTTTTAATTGGAGAAGCATCAGTACTTTTATCTATTATGTATATTTACTCCGTGAATGAATTCTATATTGGAAAATTTAGTAGTTTCTGTACCCAGATTGGACGTCTTTAGTTATAATTATCAAATAAGTATTTATTTTCTTCGTTAAGATAGGAAAAATAAATGATGTTTATTTGTTTAGGGGTGTGCATAATTCAGTATATACTGAAATATTGAATCGAAATCAAAAATTTTGGTAATCCATATTCGGTACTAGGGAGTCGTTTGGACATAATTTAAAATTATGTGATGAAATCGTGAGATGAACTCATGATGATTTGAAATTGGTATGTTGTTTGGACCTGCAATTTTGATTTCTTAAGTTGTATTTTTTCTTATAGATATAAAAACCGCACAAGTTGTAAAAATTATCAAAACTTTCCCAATTCTTATACAATCTTACTAAATGAGCAAGTCATAGTTCACAAAAAAATCAATACGCTAGTAGAAGACATTTCTAAAAAAAATACAACATCAATTGATCAAACATTAATTCAATAAAATGAAAAATTGAACATGAGTTGTAGTGTAACTACTCTTTAATATAATTCTCCCACATGTTTGGCCCACCTAACAGATGATGAGATTCTCGATCAATTTGATCGAATTTCATGGTAAAAGTAAATTTGTTATAAATATACTACCAACTTGTAGATCTTTTAATATTTGATATAAATGATTGGTAAATATATTTACCAACTTATTAATCTATTTTTACAAAATATAAACTTATGAGTCAACTTTACATTCAAAAATTTTAAAATCATTATTTGGAATCCCAAATCATGCATTTTGGTGATTTGGGATTTCATCTCATTAGATGAAATCATGAGATGAATCACATGCCCAAATGCTGATTTCATCTCATGAAATGAAATCACATGTCCAAACGCCTACTAGATATGGACATGGGGCAAATGGATTGTTTGGGCATGTCATGATGAGCTGAAATAATAAATTGGTCAATATCCAACATTACCCAAAGTTTACTTGGGCTGAGATGGGTTGAATCAAAATGTACTAAACAATAGGTCATAACCTAACTCTAGCAACTCTAAAAAATTTAATTGCTTCGTTTGTTTTCTTATAAGTTGGTTAATTATAAACTTAAACTTTTTATGACTATATTCAGTAGTGCAACGCACAAATAATATATTTTAAAAATATTTATTACCAATTTTCTAAATGGATCTTAGGTTATATGTTCAGCCCAAATCAACTCAACGGTTAGATGTATTAGCTTTAGTTCACTATAAAAAAAAGATAGAATTATCTACGAACTTTGTCAATAACTTACTTGTAGTTAACTGAACGCTTTAATAATTGGTCGTTAAATAGGATTAGTGAGGGCATTTATTGTTTAGCTACAAAATTTGTCCATCGTTGATTTCTTTTTTCATTAGCAATTGTGCCCAACTTTACTCACTATAAAAATATGTCCAACCAAAATCGGGCAAACTTAAATGAGTTGAGCGGATCAAATGGGTTTGTGCTTATTTTGCCAACCCTAGACATGGTAATTGGTTTAAACTTTCTTCAAAATGCGGTATTCGATATTAAGAAAAAAATATAAAAATATCGATACCGTACTATATACTCCCTCCGTCCCAAAAAAATTGTCTTAATTTGACTTGGCACGAAGTTTAAGAAATAATAAAATAAAGACTTTTGAGATGTGTGGTTCAAAACAAGCTTTAAAAATTTATGTGGTCTCATAAAGTTAAATTATTTTCTAAATCTAAAAATGTGTCAATCTTTTTGGGACAAAGTAATAAGGAAAGTAAGACAATATTTTTGGGATGGAGGGAGTACATAAGTTATATGATCAGATTTTGAGATAATTCAAAGATGTATTTTCTATTGAGTACATTGCTGAATATATATACAGCTATATACAACAATCTATAGAAGGAAAAATAGGGAGATAATTTAGCTAACAAAACTTATCCTTATATCCTAAAATATAGCTAACAAAATTGAGTTATCCTAACTAATAGAGATTGCTATCCTAACTTATAGGGATTGAACTTTATCTCTAACAGCCCCCTCAAGCTAAGAAGGCTTGTCCCAGATTCTTAGCTTGTGTTTGATGAGTTGAAATCGGCTGGTGGACAAAGGCTTAATAACAATATCTGCGAATTGATCGATAGAGGATATAAATTGTATTGATACATGACCAGCCTTGACTTGTTTTGCGACAAAATAAAAATCAACTTCGACATGCTTAGTTTGAGCCTTGAAAACGGATTAACTGCTAGATATGAAGCTCCAATGTTGTCACACCAGATGATTGTAGGGTTATGTAATGGATGTTTGAGCTCATGAAGAAGAGATGGAAGCCAATTATTTTTGCTGTGGTATTGGCGACAGATCGATACTCAACCTCGGTTGATGATCGAGCAACTGTTGGTTGTTTCTTAGGTGACCAAGAAATTAAATTTGGTCTCATATACACAACAAAACGTCATGTGGATCTCCTATCATCCGTATTGCCCGTCCAATCAGCATCACAAAAAGCTTGAAGCTGGGAGCTGGTTGAGTTAGAAATAAAAAATCTTTGATGCAAGGTGGCTTTGACATATCAAAGAACATATTTGCAAGTTGTCCAGTGAGTGGTCATTAGTGCAGATAAAAATTGGCATAAATTTTTTACAGCAAAAGCCAAGTCTCGACAAGTTAAATAAGCATATTGCAATTCCCCCACCGTTTTCCTATAAATTTGGGGATCAACCATCGGTTCTCCTTCGTGAAGTTGCAGGTTGCATGTGCTAACCATAGGAGACTAGACAGATATGGGAAGTTCCATGTGATTAGTGGTGAGAAGATCTTGAAGGTATTTTTGTTGAGAAAGATTATTACCATTGTTGAGATATCTAACTTCGATTCCCTGGAAATAGTGAAGTTTTCTGAGATCTCGCAACTTGAATTCTTTGGACAAATGAGTTATGCATGTATGAACTGCATTTGAGTTACTCCATGTGATGATAATATCATCTACATAGATGAGGGTATAAATAACATCACCATTTTCTTGTTTGATAAAGAGCGAGGAGTCAGTATGAGAGCCTGCAAAACCAATAGAAGATAAGAACTGAGTCTGTGATACCAAGCCTGTGGGTTTGTTTCAGGCCATATATTGATTTCCTCAATCTGCACACATACTCAGGACATCGTTGATCAATAAAACCCGTAGGTTGAGACATGTTGGGTCCGGGGCTACGGATAAGTAAGAACATGTAAGAATAAAACTGTAACAGCTAGAACAATTAAAACAGTTTCTGGATGTTGCCTTCAATGTTGTGTCAACATCTGAGGCAACATTGTGATAAAACAGTTATACACCTTTATAGAGTAAATGCAGCAGAAAAGTAAAGAGACACAAGGTTTATATTTTCAAGGGTATATATTAATATATCCCTTGATGGGCAATGACCAAAGAATTGTATAAATTATATACAATTACAAATGAATTTCTTTTTACAAGATTGAACAATAAATGCAAAAAAGAAATTACAAACAAAAGTGAAGTCGCATATGACTTCAGCCTAAAGTTAAAAGATCTAAAAAGACAAATACAACATCTTCATTACAATTGCTTGAAATATAAGCTAGATCTAGAATCTGGGTAGCAATAGTAATGTGGGACTAGATGTTATTATACTACTTTAGGCTAAGTGTGTTGATCCAGTTTCTAAGGTGAATATCCGAGAGCTCTCTTGGTAATTCTTCTCGTTCAATTCTGTATATCGATACTCTGAAGCTCCCCTCTATTTATAGTGTGGAACTTTCCTTGAAATCCTCACTGATTGGTTGCGGAGGTTGAGTAAAAGAAGGCTTCAGCTTGGACCGGTTCTTGCTCCTTAAAAAGCTCAACGTTCTGGACTTGGTCTTCACGCTGCTTCCTCTCCAAGCTTTGACTATTTCTTTTACCACGTTTTAAACACAGCATCATTGTAAGCTTGCCTAGGTCATTTTTTACTCACAGTAACACAACCTGTTTTGGCCGGAAGAATAGGCAAAATCGTTACAGAGATGTTGTTAGGAATGTTGTCACAACATCACAGGCAACATTCTTATCTTCATAAGATGTTGTCCTCATCATTTATAGATGTTGTTACAACATCCATCCAACATCAACAATCTCCCCCTTTTTGCATTTCTTCACAAAACTTCATACGAAGTGAAAATGACTAGGACAATGATTCCCGATGTAGTCCTTACATTCCAAGAATCAGTAGGATCAGTGCTATGCTCCCTCTTAACCTGCAGTAGTAAATTCCAAGCAGTGTTGTATCGATGGTTTGATTAGATAGGAGTTATGTTCTGTTACTGTAGACTTACTTATAGCAACTGCGTAATCAGTCTACAGTAACCATTCATACCAATCCACATCAGACAAACATATATAAACAGCTTTAGAAAGCAGCCACAATGTCTGCAAAAACAGACCAAATATCCCAAAGTAAAATATTACAAACCAAAAAAATATTCCAAAGGTCAGTATATCCAATATTCAAATAAATAGAGATTATCAGTACTCCATTCATCATTGAATCAACACTCCAATCCACCAGCATGATCATCCTTGACTAGAGTAATCGAGTCACAGTAGCTTCCAGCCGCTTTCTGTGATCGATCACTCTGTGCAGCACCATCTTCATCTCCATAGCATCAGAAGTAGTCAGCAATCAATCATCTCAACTCTTCTCCCCCCTGCATCATGGCCTGCATCCTCATCAGTAGTAGCTCCCCCTGTCTGTATGCTTCCAGCAGCAACATCAGCATCATCATCTCCCTTTTTTTGTGAAGTAAGTAAGCCCACATAATAGTTTCTGGCTCGCACTAAGTCTTGAATTTTCCTATCAAGTTCAGCAATATGCTGTCGAAGCCAGTCTTTGGACATTGGGACCTTTCCTTGACCAATGTTGCCAGGAATGTCGGCAATATCCTTTGATGTGTCAGTGTCCTATTCATCTTTCTTCCAGGGCAGGTCAATAACCCTGTCCCTGCTGTTCACAACTGCTCGTTGTACTGAGTAAACCTCTAAGGCTGGACTCAGCTTTTCTCCTTTTGGAGTCTTAAAACCTTAGTTGAGCAGGATTTGAAAAATCAAGGAGGGGTATGGAAAGGCAGAATTGCTTTGTCTTTCTGCCAAGTTCGCTATATGGTTGAATATGAGGGTTCCTAAGTCAACTTTCTGATTTCTTCCAATCTTAAAAAACAGTGATGCTTGATCAAGGGTCACTACTGTCTCGTTGAGGGAGGGTAGCCAGTTGTATATAGCAAGTTTGTGCAAAGTGGCAAACAAGGCAGTAAGTTTTGATACAGGACTACGAGGAGCCCAAACAGTGATCAAATTCCCCGTAAGGTACTTGATCATCGAATTGAGTTCCTCCACAGTGGGGTTTGGTTGAGATTCTCTTTCACTAACAATTATACCAAGAGTGGAGTTGATGATATTAGGTGTAAAATTGTATACCTTGTTGTATAGGTACACATTTCCAAATTTCTTTGAGGTTGTGTCCCTAACAACAAGTGTCAGATTAGCATAAAACACCCTAATCACCTTCTCACAATAAGGATTCTTACCAGATACAGAGCTTAAGATCTTTCGACTACTTAAGAAATCAACTAAACCATTTTTGGAGAATGAAGTTAGGTCAATCACCTTCTCCCCTCTAACTCCTCTATTTTAAAACAAATTCCAATTACTGGAGCATGATTTCATTTGAAACATGGAAGAGTAGGGAATTACCTCAGAATCTGTTTCAGATTCTGTGTTTTCTTGTTCGGATGAGGTGGCTGCAGGTGTTGCCTCGGATGTTGGGGCAGCATAGTCTGGGTCCATTTTCTCGTCTGTTGCCTTTGATGTTGAGGCAACATTTTTACTAAAATTCCAGTATGTTCTACGGACCCCTTTAGGAATGAAGTTCCGTAGAGGTATGTCATCCGACATATCTTCTTCTTCTTTTTCCTTCTCAGTTTCTGCTTGTGGAGTGGAAGTTGATGGAGTTCTGAAAGAACTGGGCACACTGAAATCGGTGTCAGTGCCACTGCTTGTGGTAGTATCAACAGGGAAAGTCGACTCTTCCCTGAATCTTTTGGCAGACTAGTTGTCACCGAATTGGTTTTCGAAAACCCTTTTTGACCTTTGCGTCAGAAATGTCGATTTTGACTGTCTTGAGGCAAGGTTTGAGAAATCAAATGGTGTATCAAAATCGATTGGGTTTTCATTATCGCCTGGGTAGCTCACCTGTAATGGCTTGTCTGAACCAAGCAGGATCAAGGCCTGTGTGTAGTCCTCATCGACTGGTTTCAAGTCATTGATGAAAGTATAATGCTTGTAAACCTTGTTGCTATTTGCTGGACTAGTCGACATTGGGGAATAATCTTTGGTGTTTGTGAATTTTGGAGAAATGGACATGGGAGAGGGTTTTGAAGATTTGGGCGTGTTAGAGAAGCTTTGAGTTTTGAAAAGTGACGATGGTGTTTGGGCTTCCATGATTCGATGGATTGGCTGATGTGACAATTTCAAGACAAAAATGGGAGGTTTCATTATGGCAAAATATACTTACAGTCAAACTCATTTTCCTTAAATTTAGATTGTATAGAAGAATAAAAACTCTTTACATACCTAAAATAAAGGATTTACACAACACATAACATCATTTAAAATTTAAATAAAAACGATCCTCCTGAATTTGTGGATTTTTCGTTAAAGACAGAGACGTGTTAAACACAAAAACAAGAATAAAATAAGATAAATCAGATTGATCAATGTACTGGAACACGATGTTGTTGATGATATGGACAAAATTTCAAAGTTAAACAAGCATTATGAGATTCCAAAGATTTTCTGATTTGACAGATGATATTTCCGTATATGTTCCCTATAAGACTGATCGCTGGACTAATGTAACATTTTACCATTGTCCTTAATCAACTTAGTTAAACATATACAGATAAAAAAAAATATTGAGGAATTTTCAACCTTTTTGAAGCACGTTGTACTCCTATAGAATAGGAACGATACCAATCTTAGATCTTTGCTCTTTTTGTATACATCCAAATCTTTTAATAGACGCTTCGCCTTTTTATGATACTCGCAGAGAACAATATCGCATTCATATCTTGTCCTTTTAGAGTCATGCTTAAATCTTTTGAAAAACAGTGCAACATCACTACAACACTTATCATGTATATTGACTCAACAATAAATGTTAACAAAGTGTTAGGACAACATTTCGGACAACATCTACCTAGCATGTCTTATTTTCAAAGAAAACAGAGACCAAGAGATTTTTTTCAAGCTAGAAAATCTCTCATGATCTAAAGGTTTGGTAAAACTGTCAGCCAGTTGAAAAAGAGTATCAATATGTTCGATTTGAACTAGCTGTTTTTCCACTAAGTCTCTTAAAAAATGATGTATTATGTCTATGTGCTTTGTACGTGAATGTTGAACATGATTTTTGGAAATATTAATAGCACTCAGATTATCACAGTACAAAATTATGGAGTTATTAGATATGCCATAGTCATCTAGCATATGTCGTAACCAAATGAGTTGAGCACAACAACTTTCGGCTGCCACATATTCAAATTCGGCGGTCGAGAGTGATACACAATTTTGTTTACGACTGTACCATGAGACTAGATTATTGCCAAGATAGAAACACCCACCACTAGTGCTTTTCCTATCGTCTATATCACCGGCCCAATCCGAGTCACTATATCCTATTAGATTACAATTAGTGTCTTTGGAGTACCAAATTCCCAAGTCACTTGTACCGGCAACATATCGAATGATACATTTCACAGCATTAAGATGAGATACCTTGGGACTGGCTTGAAACCTGGCGCAAACACATACGCTAAACATGATATCGGGGCGACTGGCAGTAAGGTATAAAAGGCTACCTATCATATATCGGTATAATGTTGGGTCAACATCTTGTCCAACATCATCTTTACATACATGTTTCGTAGAGCCCATTGGAGTCTTCATGTGTTTAGCATTTTTCAGACCAAATCTCCTAACAAGATTCTTGGTGTACTTGCTTTGAGATACAAAGATCCCATCTTCATCCTGTTTAATCTGCAAGCCTAAGAAAAATGTTAGTTCTCCAATCATGCTCATCTCAAATGTTGTCGATAATCGACAAACGACTTCAAGAGTGATTCTATAGTCGAACCAAAAATAATATCATCAACATAGATTTGAGCTATTATTACATCTGTGTCTTTTAATGAATAATGTTATGTCAGCTTCTCCACGGGTAAAACCAAACTTAACAAGGAAGTTAGTTAGACGACCATACCATGCACGTGGATCTTATTTTAGTCCATACAAAGCTTTTTTGAGCTTGTACACATGATGTGGATGGTGAGGATCCTCAAATCCCTTTGGTTGTTCAACAACTTCTTTGTCCAAGTATCCATTGAGGAAGGCACCTTTAACATCCATTTGGTGCAAGGTAATCTTTAGATAGCAAGCAATAGCAAGAAGCAATCCTATTGACTCAATTCTAGCCACAGGAGAGAAGGTCTCGTCATAGTCGATACCTTCTACTTGTGTATATCCTTGAGCAACAAGTCGAGCTTTGTTCCTAACAATCTTCCCTAACTAATCTGATTTGTTTTTAAATATCCACTTGGTCCCAATAACATTTGTGTTGTTGGGTGGTGGTACCAAGTCCCAAACCTCATTTCGGGCAAATTGTTCAAGCTCCTCTTGCATGGCTTGAATCCAAAAATTATCTTTTAATGCTTCCCCAATATTTTTAGGTTCCAAAGTAGATGTAAGACAAGAAGGACTTACATGTTGGTATATGGTGGACATGCACACATACCTTACCATTTCTCTGTAATTCACTGGCTCTTTCCATCTTGTACGCCTCTTCTCAAAAACTCCCTCTATCACCTGGTCGAGTGGACGGTTCCTTCTAATCCTCGATGGAGGGTGTCTTCTCACTTGATCATTCAGTTCAGTAGCAGACTCCTCCTCGACTTCGTCCCCTGTGTTCTCTCTTTGAGGTTCAGATATTTCTTCTGATGTCGGGACAATATTTGGGACAACATATGTTTGTTCAGTGGGTTGCTCATCTTCAACTACAACCACAATGTTATTTTCTGAAGATCTACCAGATATATCCAGCAGGTCATCAAAAATAACATTGATTGACTCCTGTATGGTCTTTGTCCGAAGATTGTTTATTCGGTAAGCATTGCTATTATGTAAGTAGCCAACGAATATTCCCTTGTCACTCTTAGAGTCAAATTTAGCCAGTTGATCCCTATCATTTAGAATATAGCACACACACCCAAAGACATGAAAGTACCGCAATATAGGTTTCTTTCCATTTAACAGTTCATAGGGTGTCATCTTGGTCCCTGGCCTTAAATAGATTCTATTAGATATGTGACATGCCGTGTTCAAGGCTTCTGCCCAAAACCTCTTTGACAATTGCTTAGAACTTAACATAACTCTAGCCATTTCCTGTAAAGTTCTATTCTTTCTCTCGGCAACCCCATTTTGTTATGGTGTTTTTGGTGCCAAAAATTCATGGAATATGCCTTTCTTTTCACAAAATTTTGCAAAGGTTTGATTTTCAAACTCCTTTCCATGATCAGATATAATTCTGAAAATCGAAGAACAAAACAGATTTTTAATCCTATAGTAAAGTGTTCTAAACAACTCAAAGGTTTGTGATTTTTCTTTTAAAAAATAGATCCAAGTGAATCTGGAAAAATCATCTACTATCACATAAGAATATCTCATTCCTTCTAGGCTATCTACCTCGATTGGACCCATAAGATCCATATGCAATAATTAAAAATAATGAGAAGTACCTGAATATTGTCCGTCACGTTGGACAACATTATGAGAGACTCGGGTCTGCTTTCCTTTCAAACAATCTTCGCATAGTGTTTTATCTTTTGGATCCAGTCTGGGAATGCCTCTGACAGCTTCAAATGAGATCAGCTTCTCCAAGGTGCCGTAGTTGACATGTCCCAACTTTTGGTGCCAAAGTGTCAGGTCACCTACCTTTGCGGAGTTTCAAAACTCTTGTCTACCGACTAGATAACAATTATATCCAGTTCGGGTTCCTGACATGACATATTTATTTGCAGAATATGTAATCTTGCATCCAAGCTTGTTGAATTTCACCTCGTGATCATCATCACATAGTTGGCTTATGCTAAGAAAATTAGCAACCAAACCTTCTACATGAAAAATATTTTTCAAGGCTGGTACATCCGGAACATTAAGAGCTCCTTTACCAATTATCTTACTCTTACTTCATCTTCCAAAGGTCATGTATCCTCCATTGAATGCTCCATACTTCTTCAATAGACTTTTGGTACCTGTCATATGACGTGAGCAGCCACTATCGAAGTACCAAGAACCTGTAATGTTAGTACGTAAAGCAGTTATGCACACATTACATTTTAGATTCAGTTTGGGTACCCATTTCTTTTTCTTCCTTCTACTTTCAGGCTGGTTACTTTGAATGTTGTAAGTGATGTTTCTCAACATTGCTGACGACATTTTTGGCAATATTCTGAGTGCAGAGTTTTGAAGTTTGTAGCAGTAGGGCATAAGATGTCTTGACTTTTTATAGAAGCTACATACAAACTTCGATCCATTCTTAGTGATCTGAGAATTACTCGGATTTTCTTTGAGAACTTTTATCCTCTCAGTTTGACTATGAACTCTGGAAGTATTTGTTTTGCTAGGAGATTGGTACCCTAGCCCAACCCTTATAGGTTTATTGAAGTTCAATATTTCATCTAGTTTGGAGGTTCCCATGTTGAGCCTTTGAAAGGTGGTCTCAGTTATGTTCAATCGTGCACGAATCTTACCAAGCTCTAGGTCCTTCTTGGTAAGTGTCACCTCTAATCGGTTGATTGTGCCTTTCAGATTGCTATTCTCAAGAGTCAATAATTTTGCTTTTGAGTCTAGTTGCTCAGATTCAGTGATTAAGACTTTACAAAGATTTTGTAATTCCTTCATCACATCATCTTTGGAGTCAACTAGATCTAAATTTACAGCCTCAGATGAAGAAATAAATCCACTAAAACAATTTACATCAGAATAGTCAAGGTATACATACCTCTCTGATGTTGAAGACATTCCAGATGCTGAGTCTGATGTTGTTCCTGATGTTGTCACAACATTGTCAACAACATCTTCATCGTTGGACAATGAGTGTTCGAACATGGCTGCCAGCATTGCCTGTGGTTCTTCTTCTTGATCTCCTTCCTCCTCTTCGTTCTCATCATCACTGAGAGTTACCCATATAACCTTACCAATTTTTCTAAGGGTGTTTGCACACTCATTAGCGTAGTGTCCCCAACCCGAGCATGCATAACACTGCACTCCCTCGAGTTGTTTGGGATTGAAATTGTTACTGTCGGAGTTAGATTTCCTCAGTGGATTGTGATTTTTTTGCTCAGAAGGTGACCTATTTGGTTGTTTATTGAAGAGTGGGTTTTGATGCTGTTTGTATTTGGCTTTATTGCGATCAATGTTGATCTTTCTCACCATCGAATTGAATCGACGAGTAAGTAAGGAAACAATTGCACTATTTCCCAGTTCCTCTAAGTATTCTTCCTCATTTTCCAATTCAGTTTCTGAGGTTTGTCCTTGGAGTGCCAAAGTCTTGTCTTTATACAGATCTCTTTGGCTCTTCATGTTCATCTCATATGTTTGAAAGATGCTCATCAAGGCATGTAGATCCATAGTAGCAAGATTACGGGCCTCTTCAAAAATACAAATCTTAGTATTAAATCTTTCAGGAAGAGATCTGAGAGCTTTATCCACAAATTGTGTGTTGGTTAAAGGAGAACCAAGCACTTGACACTGATTAGCAATGTCAATTAACTTTTCAAAATAGCATTTTATGTCTTCAGATTCTTCCATTCTTAAGCGTTCGTATTGGCTCAAAATCATGTGAAGCTTTGTACATCGTACACTCGAGGTACCTTCACAATGAGTTTGTAAGGTCTCCCAAGCGTCCTTGGCTGTAGTACAATTCTGGATGAGTTTAAACATAAACAGATCTACCCATCCAAATATTGCATTTAAGGCCTTTTCATTAAAGCTTGCACTATTGATCTCTTCCGCGATCCATTCAGATTTGGGTTTGGTAAGTACATCACCATCCTCGTTTGCTGGGTACTTGGGAATCACATAGCCTTCGGAAACTGATCTTCAAGCTCGAACATCAATGGATTTGATGTGCGAACGTAGTCGAATTTTCCAATAGGCATAGTTAGTTCCGTCAAGAATTGGAAGTCTACCAACGTTTTGTATAGCTGAGTCCATAGCCGTAATATTCAGAATCAAACACTTATTGTATCAAGTGTTGGCTCTGATACCACTTGTTGGGTCCGGGGCTACGGATAAGTAAGATTATGTAAGAATAAAACCGTAATAGCTAGAACAATTAAAACAGTTTCTAGATGTTGCCTTCAATGTTGTGTCAACATCTGACGCAACATTGTGCTAAAACAGTTATAAACATTTATAGAGTAAATGCAGCGGAAAAGTAAAGAGACACAAGGTTTATATTTTCAGGGGTATATATTAATATATCCCTTGATGGTCAATGACCAAAGAATTGTATAAATTATATACAATTACAAATAAATTTCTTTTTACAAGATTGAACGATAAATGCAAAAAAGAAATTACAAACAAAAGTGAAGTCGCATATGACTTCAGCCTAAAGTTAAAAGATCTAAAAAGACAAATACAACTTCTTCATTACAATTGCTTGAAATATAAGCTTGATCTAGAATCTGGGCAGCAATAGTAATGTGAGACTAGATGTTGTTATACTACTTTAGGCTAAGTGTGTTGATCCAGTTTCTAAGGAGAATATTCTAGAGCTCTCTTGGTAATTCTTCTCGTTCAATTCTGGATATCGATACTCTGAAGCTCCCCTCTATTTATAGTGTGGAACTTTCCTTGAAATCCTCACTGATTGGTTGCGGAGGTTGAGTAAAAGATGGCTTCAGATTGGACTGGTTCTTGCTCCTTAAAAAGCTCAACGTTCTGGACTTGGTCTTCACGCTGCTTTCTCTCCAAGCTTTGACTGTTTCTTTTACCACATTTTAAACACAACATCATTGTAAGCTTGCCTAGGTCATTTTTTACTCACAGTAACTCAACCTATTTTGGCCGGAAGAATAGGCAAAATCGTTATAGAGATGTTGTTAGGAATGTTGTCACAACATCGCAGACAACATTCTTATCTTCATAAGATGTTGTCATGAGCATTTACAAATGTTGTCACAACATCCATCCAACATCAACAAGACATAAATACATCCACTTCTAAATATCCACTGAGAAATGCATTGGAAATATCAAATTGTCGAAGAGTACATTTGATGGAGATTGCCAAGGAAAGAACAACACATACTGTAGTAGGCTTGATAACCAGACTGAAAGTGGCATCGTAATATACTCCTTCAACTTTATTATAGCCTTTGGCTACCAAGTGAGCCTTGCACTGCTCAATGCTTCCATCAGGATGATGTTTGAGTCGAAAAACCCATTTGCAACCCACAATATCGGAATGTGCTAGTTTAGGAACCAGTTCCCAGGTTTGGTGTTGTATCAAAGTAGTGAGGCGTTGTGGCGAGGTTCTAAGTGATACCACCTCAGCGAGGATTATTTGCACGGGAGTAGGTCCACGCCTGGGTCAGGTGTCCTATTTAATTTCCTAGGTCAGAGTTCTTTTCCAAAAATAAAACCTTCGAACATAGAGCCACCAGAAGGGAAAATCGGAGTTTTAAGAGTGATTTCATCTTTGGGGTAAGAAATTCCATCCTTTATGATTTGATTTTATATTTCTAAGTCCTTTAATGGTGATATAGTATGTTTATAAGTTAGGAAAGATGAGTTGTAAGTTGTTATGAGATTAAGAGAGTTAAATTATTGATTTAAAGTGTGTTTATGGATTAGATTACTTTGATTATCATGAATTAGTGATAAAATATGTTAGATAATCATGTTGTGGGGATTAATTTGAGTATAGAAACCTATTTGATTTGGGGGTAAATTCTAGGGTTTTCGATTTGGGGATTTTCTATATTGTTCAATTGAAGGTCCAAATGAGTATAGTTTTCCAATTAACTTAAGGATATTATTACCTAGTACGTATTATTAGTTTTTTGGTAATAAAGTGTGAGTCTTGGCGACGTGGGCCCGGAGATTTGAAGTCTTGCTTTGTTAAGGTTTATGTCCTTATTTGTTGTGTAAGCATTATATTAACGAATAGTATATGCGTGAATAGACTTCAATTATCATGAGGCGCAGCGAAATGGCAAGGCTATCACAGAGAGTGGATTGTTTAGTGCTCCTGTTTGGCCTATATGTAGGCTACAATTTACTTTCACAAGACTTTGATAGAAGTACGTAATTAGTTATAAATATTGAGAGGTATTGGGCATGTTTGGGGGTCCCACTTAAACTGTTGTGATGAACGATTGAGTGGGTATCAGTGTTGAACTGTGTTGATGGGTGATTTAGTGAATCAACTTTATGCTGGTTTAGACTGCTGATTTATTAGGTTTGTCGCCATTATATGGGCTTGTCGCTATAATTGCTTTGATATGTTTAGTCATCACACATGCTTTCGTTTTGATATCCTAATTTGTACTTGGATTGTATATGTGCTGCTGAATTCTTGAAAGCATGTGGTATTTGATCTCTTTACTTGATTGCATCTCATTATATCACGATTATTGCCTTGAATTGTCATCTACATTCATACACTTATGGTCCTGATAATATTGATATTGGAGTGGTATGATATATGCTGTGGGTCCAATGGATCGAGAAGTTAAGAACACTTATGAGATTATGGCAACACTGAGATGGTGATGATGATACGCGAGGGACAGATTGAATGCCTGCAATAGTGATTATTCAGCCAAGTGTTAAGCTCCGATGGAAAATTCTGGAGGGGTATATGGACTTCGCGGGTCCCCTATAGGTAGTTGATCATAATAAAAACTTGATAATCTGTATATGAGATGATAAAGGTACCTGGCATATGTATTGCATTCATATCATACATACATCACATCATTAATTATTTGAGGTTTTACTTGGTACTAGATTTGATTGTTGATGACTTGGCTAAATTCTAGACATGAAAGGAGTGCACTTGCTATTTCATACTCGGATTACTGTTATTGAACTCTTCTGAAATTAATGACTTAAGTGATTATGAAATCTTACTTGAAACACGGTGATATGTGAACTATGCGGACTATGTAACAATACCTAGATATTTAAACTGTCAATATAGGACTATGTGGTGTCAACTTGATATTTATCTCTTTTTGCATATCTTTTGTCATTGTCGGCCTATGATGTCTATGAAGGTACGTTTGTGTACTAATTCTACACTTTTTGCATATTGTCTTGATGCAGATACATATCCTACCACCAATTCACGAGCTCGAGGTTGAGTCCGAGTTGGTGATCTCTAGCATTCAGGGTAAGGATGTTACCTTCAGCATGCCCTTGGATGTTCTATCTCTGTTTTCAGTGTTTATTTTGTATTCAAGATATATGAGAGACAGTTAGACCATGTTACTTTCTTTATATAGACTCCGTATTGATTTAGAACTCTTGTATTCATAGACCATATCTATTTGGGGGTTATCATTGATATTTCAGACTTTTATTTCGCATCTTATATTATGATAGACAAGTTATTAAGTATTTTTTTATGTTTCTGCATTACCTTCATAATGTACTATTTATTTGGGACGTGGTTCGCCTACCCGTTGGAATGTATAGGTGCCACTACGATTCCTCAAAAATGGTCGTGACAAAGTTGGTATCAGAGCTTTAAGTTAAACAGTCTTAAATACAATAGCAATGTCTAGTAAAGTCCCGCAGATCGGTGCGAAGACGTCCATACTTAGCTTCGAGAGGCTATGAGACATTTAGAAAATTTGACTTTCTTCATTCATTTCATGTTAAGTTGAATCAAATTGGTATATGACCTTTGTTCCTATTCTCTTATAGGTGGTGAGGACTTATGCAGATGTAGCGAGGGAAGAGGCACCGACAGTGCAGGGTTGTGGTAAAGGATGTGCTTGGGGCCGAGGTAGAGCCAGAGGAGAGGCACCAGCTGAAGGTGGGGTATAGAGAGCCGAGCAGGTTTGTGATATATCAAAATCCCCTGAGCCATATATTGCGTTGCAGGACGAGTTACTTGAGGCGGAGATGGGGTCAACCTAGGATCAGCCTGGATTTATTGCCACTCTAATTCTACAAGACACACTGGTTAGGTTGTTGAGTGTTCTTGATGGTTTTTCCCAGGTGGGAGTACATCCTACTACTCCGGATGGTTCTCATACCCGTGTGGGAGAGGGTCAGACTCAGATCCCTGAGTTTCGTACCCTTTGGATTCAGCCAACGACAATGTCAGCGCCCCGTATTGATGAGATTCATACTCCAGAGTTTGGTTCCTAACCTATTAAAGGACAACTATGACCCGTGATGAGCGGAAGATTTGGGAGTACTTTTCAAACATAAAGCCTTCAGTATTTTATGGTCAGTCTAGGAGGATGCATATGAGTTCATCGTGAGCAGCCATGAGAGATTGCATACTCTAGGTATTATGGATTCGCACAGAGTTATTTTGTGGCCCTTCAGATTTTGGGAGATGCAAAATAGTGGCGGAGGGCATATGTTGATTGCTTACCCGTAAGGTTGCCTTTATTGACTTGGGTTAGTTTCTATCGGGTTTTCTTGGAGAAGTATGTGTCTTTGAGGTTTCGACTGCACAAGCGTGATGAGTTCTAGAAGATTGAGCAGAGAGGTTCTATAGTTGCACAGTATGAGACTCGCTTTCATGCCTTATCGCGTTATGCAACACCGCTACTATCTACAGAGGCTGAGCGAGTGAAATGTTTTGTTAGAGGATTATGTATTCCACATCAGTTGGCCACATTGTAGTGGATGGCTTCTGGGCTTCGTTTGAGACAATAGTCGAGCATGCGAGGATAGTGGAGTCTGTGAGGGGTGGTAAACCCAGATATGAGCCCGATAAGAAGGCGAGGCGATATGAATAGTTTAGTGGTTCTACTTCCCATGGTTATGGGTATCAGGGGAGATATCATTAGTCATAGCCTAGTAGACTAGTTCAAGTAGCCTTATAGATTACTGATGGTTTCTCTGCAAGGCAGAGCGGTTATCGTGGGGGCCAGTCTTCGAGGGATCCTCAGTCTTAATATTCTGATCATGGTGGTTTGGGTTCTTTTATCTATATTCAGCAGCCCTCAGTGGCCAGGACTTGTTATGAGTGTGGTAGTGTTAGACATTTTAGGATAGAGTGCCTTAGTCTTGTATCGAGTTCATCCCGTGAACCCAGGACTCCAACACAACCATCTAGGGATGGTAGTTAGGTTAGCCGAATGGGATCTCAATCGGGTCATGGTGGCCATTAATCTGGTCGTGGTGGATCCCAGTCAGGGAGAGATGGAGCTCCTTTAGGCTGAGATAGCTAGTAGAGTATTCGGTTCAATATAGGACGCACTCACTGCTATGTTCTTTTCGGTAGGCCCGACACTGAGGCATCAAACATTATTATTATAGGTATTATCTTAGTCTGTCACCGGTCTGCTTCAATGCTATTTGATCCAGGGTCTATATTCTCATATATGTCTGTCTACTTTTTTGCTGATTTAGATATGTGGTGTGATATACTTGATGTTCCTATTCATGTGTCCACACCGGTTGGTGATTAGGTGATTGTAGTTAGAGTTTATCGCATATATGTGGTTACTTTTATAGGGTACGATACCTGGGTAGATTTCATCATTTTAGACATAGTTGACTTTGATATTATTCTGGATATGGATTGGCTATCACCATAGCACATGATTCTGGAATATCATGCCATGACAATCACGTTAGCTATGCCTGGTCTTCCGAGGTTAGAGTGAAGGGGCGCTCCCAGCCTTGCTCCTAAGAAGATCATTTCTTTCATTCCTGCTAGAAAGTTGGTGGACAAAGGTTGTCTGGTGTATCTTGCTTATATTCGGGATACAAGTATAGAGACTCATTCCCCTGAGTATGTTCTGGTAGTTAGTGAGTTTATCGAGGTCTTTCCTTCAGATTTACCAGGTATGTCGCCAGACAGGGATCTTGATTTTTGCATTGATATCAAGCCAAGTACTGGACCTATTTCCATTCCTCCATACCATATGGCTCCGGCAGAGCTTAGAGAGTTGAAGGATCAACTTCAAGATATGTTGAGAATGGATTCATTCGACCGAGTGTATCTCCATGGGGTATTTCTATCTTGTTCGTGAAGAAGAAGGGTGGCACCATGCGTATGTGCATTGATTACAGAAAGTTGAACAAGGTCACTATCAGAAACAAGTATCCGATTCCTCGTATTGATGACTTTTTCGACCAACTTCAGGGTGGTTCAGTGTTTTCGAAGATTGACTTGAGGTCCGACTATCACCAGTTGAAGATTTGGGCCGAGGATGTTCCCAAGATGGCTTTCAGAACTCGTTATAGTCATTAAGAGTCTCTAGTGATGTAAATTGGGCTTACTAATGTCCCTGCAAAGTTCATGGACTTGATGAATGAGATATTTAAGTCGTATTTGGATTGTTTTGTGATTGTGTTCATTGATGACATCTCGATCTAATCGAAGAGTCAGGAGGACCATGAGCAACATCTGAGAGTGGTTTTGGGCTTATTAAGGAGAAAACGCTATATGCTAAGTTCTCGAAGTGTGAGTTTTGCTTGGACTCTGTGGTATTCATGGGACACATAGTGTCCAAGGAGGGTATTATTGTCACATCACAAAACCCGACCCTGGACGTAATAGGCATCTGATGCTATGAACAACACCGGAAGCACCTTATGAATTAATAACAAGAAATTCCTATTCAATAATCTTTCATTATTTAAATTCAACAAGTCATAAATATCTAAATGAAATCATTATCACACTTATGAAATAACACATCAGAAGTCTAAGCGAATACTGTCATAAAATATGTTCAAATGCCTCAACGAGTCATATGAGACTCCAACACACTACCCACAGTTTGATTACTATCTATGGAACTTCTAAGATAATACATAAATGTCTAACTCATCGGGACACTACCCATAAAATACTAAGAAGTAATAAATGACTCAATGTAAACCCATGAACAAGTGTGTGGACTCACCAACAATCTGTAAACCAGTGAGTACATCTAATCTACGAGATCTTTCTGTACCTGCTCTTCTTCGCTACCTAACACACCATAAAAAACAACAACGATATGCCTGAGTACTGGGTACTCAGTTAGTGTCTAAGGGGTAATAGTTAAATAAATCAAAGTAGTTATAAAATGAATAATAATCAGTAAAAAAATATTAAATGAAATAATTTGAAAACTAGGAAATGGAGTAAGCCATTAGCTCAGAGAGTCCAATAATGAAGAATACATCAAGTTTAACTTGTTACTATTTATCATGTCAAGTATGTCACTTACGAACTCAAGATTACCACAAGCTACTCACAGGTAACCAAGATACCAAAACAAGCCACTCACAACCAAATTAATCAATCGATACCTTGGGCTAGGAAACCATGAAGGCTAATCGTCCTCTAGACTAGCACAACAATAGATGCACCATGCTATATGCCTCAAAGGTCAATTGTCCTCTTGACTGACACAACAATAGATGCACCAGGCTATATTCCTTGGAGGTTAATCTTCCTCTAGGCTGACACAACAATAATCGTATCGATACGTTAGGACCCATAAAGGCCCAATACAAAGAAACACAAGTCATGGTATATCAACTTAATCATCAGTCAGGGCTTATAACAGAATTCACAAATTATGGCAAGGAAGTCGAATCTCAAATCATAATAAGATTGTCAAACTGTTCATTATGAATTATGTTCATTATCCCGTTTATAGGCTATATCATGTCATTAAGATGTTTAGAAACCATGTTCAATCATTAATCAAATTTTAACACACCTAAAACCATTCATAGGGTAAAACACATTAAAGATCCAAGCATTTGAAAACAAGTTTAAACCATTCCTTATAGGGGAAAAACATATTCAACGGTTAAATCTCTATAATTCAGCTTCAATACTCCTTTGATAGGAAAAATCATGAATACATATATATAGTATGGTACACCTAAGGTTCCATGAGGGATTGTCTCTCACGCACATGAAACTTTTCCAAGAACCCATTTTTAAAGTTGAAAAGTATGTTCGAAAAAGAGACATACAAATCATCTTTGTAGTCAAAAATATTTTAAAAAGAGACATACCTTGATTTCCTCTAAAATATATCAAATGTATTCCTCCATGTTCAATAATCGCTCTACAACTGATAAGGATGATACAAGTTAGAACTTTAATCTAATTCCACCCATCTTACCCCTTTAGCAAAGAACTAGGGTTTTCATGTCTAAAAGAACGTGTTCTTGAATTCCCATGAATCCCTCATAGATTCTCATTATTTCCAATACTCTACACTAGTATAAAGACGTCAATAATCTTAGTAAATATTAAAGAACATACCATTATGAGATTTCCCAAAGTCTCCTTCAATTTCTCTTTCGTCGGTTTTCAAGAATCTATAATTTGGAGGGATGAGCTAAGGTTAATTTGATGTTAGATTGATGTAATAATTATGGGAATTGATCAAGAACTTACCTTAGGTGTTTTGGGGAAGTTTTATGGTTCTTTCCTTTCAAAAAGTCAGTCGAAACGAAGTGGAAATGAATATAACAAAGGGGAAACTTAATAAATTTAGAACCAGAAAAATAATGGGCCACGACACCTTTGCTCGCGAGCCCATCGTGGATGGGACCACCCACTGCACCCCTGCAACACGGTGGTGCGTTACAAGGTAAAATAGTTTTTTGGCCACATTCTGTCAGCGGCACCCTTGCGACGCGACTGCCGACCTTTGCTCAGTTAAATGGTCATAACATTTTATACGTAGCTCCGTTTGAGCTGAGCGACCAAACATTGGAAAGGTATTTCAAAAGGATACAACTTTCATATTTTCTCAAATTCCTAACAGATAATCACGTAATCAAGCTGGAAGTCAGAAATACCATAAACTTAGTCGATTCTAGTAACTTTTACGTACTTCACTATTTGTCTTGATCTTAGGTCAACTATTTCAATCCAAACTCATCTTGATAGGACTCCATATATCTAAAATGTCACATTATTATAAATTTAAGATATTAACACCAAATATGGATTTACAAAGTGTTACAATTATGGTTGATCCTAAGAAGATAGAGGCAGTTCAGGGACTGACCTAGACATAATTTTGTGATAGATATTCATAGCTTTATGGGTCTTGCCATCTACTATTGTCTGTTCATTAATAGATTCTCTTCTACTGCTTCTCATCTGACTCATTTGACTCAGAAGGAGGTATCATTCCAGTGTTTTGACGAGTATGAGGAGAGCATTCAAAAGCTCAAGTCTCTTTTGACCACAAACCCAATTTTGTCCCTTCCGGTGGAGGGGAAGGACTTTACCGTATATTATGATCCTTTGAGGATTTGGTTGGGCTGTGTCTTGATGCAAGAGAGTAAGGTTATTACTTATGTATCGAGGCAGATTAAGGTGCACGAGAAGAATTACCCTATTCATGACTTAGAGTTGGCTACCGATGTATTCTCTTTGAAAATTTGGAGGCATTATCTTTATGGTGACAATTGTGAGGTGTATACCAATCACCGTAATATTCAACACGTGTTTAATCATAGAGACTTGAATTCTAGGCAGCATTAGTAGATAGAGTTGTTGAAAGACTATGACATGACCATTTTATATCATCCAAGCAAGGCCAATATGGTGGCGGATGTCTTGAGCCGAAAGGCAGCCAGTATGGAGAGTTTAGCTCATTTGATCATTTCTTAGCATTCGTTGGCATTGGAGGTCTAGTCTCTAGCCAACCATTTTGTAAGGCTTGATATTTCAGATCTGAGTAGGATTCTGGCGTGTGTTGAGGTGAGGTCATCTATTTTGGATCAGATTCCACCAATATGATGATGTGAAGTAATGCGAAATTCAGGATAAGGTGATGAGTGGTAAGGCAAATGAGGCCATGATTGATGGTGCGGGTGTTTAGGATCAAAGGTAGAGTATACATTCCTGGAGTTGGTGACTTGACTAGACTAATTATGGATGAGGCTCATAGCTCTAGATATTCGATTCATCCAAGTACTACTAAGATGTACTGTGACTTGAGACAACATTATTGGTGGGTGGGGATAAAAAGAGACATTGTTTATTTTGTGTCTCGGTGTCAGAATGGTCAGAGATGATTGTCATGGATCTTGTGGTTGGGTTTCCCAAGACTTTGGGCAATTTTGATGCTATTTGGGTCATTGCTGATATATTGACCGTGTACGTGTATTTCATTCCAGTCCAGATGACTTATAAAGAAGAGAAGTCAACTAAGATCTACATTCGAGAGATTATGCGTCTTTATGGGGTTCCTATTTTTATCATCTCGGATCAGGGTACTCAGTTTACTTCACATTTATGGTGGACATTGTAGAGAGAGTTGGGTACTCGCTTGGATCTCAGTATAAGTTTTCACCCTCAGACCGACGATCAGTCCAAGTGGACTATTTAGGTATTGAAGGACATGTTATAAGCATGCATGATTGATTTTGGTGCGGGGTGTCTAGTATCGACATGGAACTATTTAAGGATTTATATGGTATGAGATGTAGTTCTCCCATTGGTTGGCTTTATGCATTTGAGGTTCGTCTTTGGGGTACCGATTTGTTGATGGATTCTTTAGAAAAGGTAAAGGTGATTCAGGACAATCTCCTGGAAACACAGAGCATGCAAAAAAAGTATACGGACTGGAAGGTCCGAGACTTAGAGTTTATAGTTGGTGACAATGTACTTTTAAATGTCTCACCGATGAAAGGTGTGATGAGATTCAGCAAGAGAGAGAAGTTGAGTATGTGGTATATCGGACCTTTTGAGGTTCTTCAGAGAGTTGGGGAGGTAACATATGATTTGGCTCTGCCACGAAGTCTTTTAGGCATCCATCCGATTTTCCATGTGTCTATGCTGGAGAAGTATCATGCCGATGGTTCTTATATCATCCAGTGGAACTCCGTATTGATATATCATAATTTGGAGTTCGAGGAGGAGCCTGTGGATATTTTGGACAGCCAGGTGAGAAAGTTGAGGTCTAAGTCAATAGCTTTTGTGAAGGTTCAGTGGAAGTATCGCCCTATTAAAGAGGCAACATAGGAGACAGAGTATGACATGCGGAGCAGATATCCTGACTTGTTTACTACTTCATGTACATTTCCCTTGTTCATTTCTCTCAATTTGAGGACGAATGTTTATTTAATTGGTATCTGATGTAATGACCCATCCGGTCATTTTTAGATTAAGACCCTTATTTTCCTATTTTACCCTTTCTATGATTTCTATGTGGGGTTTGTGATGCGCGGGGATGGGTGAAATGGATTCTGAGGTCCATTTATATGAGTTACGGATGAAAAACCCAAAACTAAAATCTTAGAGTTGGATAGTTTAACTTAAGTTTGACTTTTGAGTAGATGGGTTTATTTCTGGGTTCCGTCGCTTTCGGTATCTCTGGATGGTCATTTATAATTTAGTCGAGTCATTGGTTTCCTTTCCAAGACAATCAGATGTATTTTATGGCCTTATTTGTAAAATTTGGATTTTAGGTTATTTCGGATGCTTAGTTAGAAAAGTATATCTTAGCTCGGTTAAATGGCAAATCCGAGGATACGAGTGAGTTCATAGCACTGTTACCTTAGACGAGTATCTTTGGTTTATGTCCTGGAGGTCTCGGGAGTGTTTTGGGTTTTTGATGGAAGTTTGGCTTTGTTTCATTGTTGCTAGTGTCTGGTGTCCTCCTCGGTGACACTATTTTCTGCTTCTGTGTATCCGCCTTGGCGGGGTATTGGTAATTGTGGAGTTTCTGCCTTGGCGGATGGGACGTCTGTAGGGTCGGGTGCGCCTATGCAGAGGCGGGTGCACTGTGGCACTGAGGCGAGGTGTCAAGTGACTCCACCTCAGCGAGGATTATTTGTGAGGGAACGGGTCCGTGCCAACGGAATCGCTGGTTCATGTGTCCTATTTAATTCCCTAGGTCGTAATTCTTTTCCAAAAATAAAACCCTCAAACATATAGCCAACAAAAGGGAAAATAAGAGTTTTAAGAGTGATTTCATCTTTGTGGTAAGAAATTCCATCCTTTATAATTCTATTTATGTTTCTAAGTCCTTTAATGGTTATATAGTATGTTTATAAGTTAGGAAAGATGAGTTGTAAGTTGTTATGAGATTAAGAGAGTTAAATTATTGATTTAAAGTGTGTTTATGGATTAGATTACTTTGATTATCATGAATTAGTGATGAAATATGTTAAATAATCATGTTCTGGGAAGTAATTTGAGCATAGAAACCTATTTTATTTGGGGATAAATTCTAGGGTTTTCGATTTGGGGATTTTCTATATTGTTCAATTGAAGGTCCAAATGAGTATAGTTTTCCAATTAACTTAATGATATGATTACCTAGTATGTATTGTTGGTTTTTGGGTAATAAAGTGTGAGTCTTGGCGACGTGGGCCCGGAGATTTGAAGTCTTGTTTTGTTAAGGTTCATGTCCTTATTTATTTTGTAAGCATTATATTAACGAATAGTATATGCGTGAATATACTTCCATTATCATGAGGCGCAGCGGAATGACAAGGCTATCACCGAGAGTGGATTGTTTGGCGCTCATGTTCGGCCTAGATGTAGGCTACGGTTTACATTCACAAGACTTTGATAGAAGTACGTAATTAGTTATAAATATTGAGAGGTATTGGGCGTGTTTGGGGGTCCCACTTAAACGGTTGTGATGAATGGTTAAGTGGGTATCAGTGTTGAACTGTGTTGATGGGTGATTTAGTGAATCAACTTTATGCTGGTTCCGACTGCTGATTTATTTGGTTTGTCGCCATTATATGGGCTTGTCGCCATAGTTGCTTTGATATGCGTAGTCATCACACATGCTTTTGTTATGATATCCTAATTTGTACTTGGATTGTATATGTGCTGCTGAATTCTTGAAAGCATGTGGTATTTCATCTCTATACTTGTTGCATCTCATTATATCATGATTATTGCCTTGAATTGTCATCTACATTCATACACTTATGGTCCTGATAATATTGATATTGGAGTGGTATGATATATGCTGTGGGTCCAAGGGATCGAGAAGTTAAGAACACTTATGAGATTATGGCGACACTGAGATGGTGATGATGATGCGCGAGGGATGGATTGAATGCCTGCAATAGTGATTATTCAGCCAAGAGTTGAGCTCCAATGAAAAATTCTGGAGGGGTATATAGACTTTGCGAGTCCCATATAGGTGGTTGATCATAATAAAAATTGATAACCTGTCTACGAGATGATAAAGGTACCTAGCATATGCATTGCATTCATATGATACATGTATCACATCATTGATTATTTGTGGTTGTACTTAGTACTGGATTTGATTGTTGATGACTTAGCTAAAGTTAGGATTTCTCAAACCTACCAACAAGATCATTTACCCAAAAGTCAACTCTAGGTCAAAACTAGATAATCAATGATGTGACATGTCATACATATATTACATCAACTCTATTTTCTTAACTTAGGATTTCTCAAACCTACCAAGAGGATCTGAAACTATCTGAACTCCTCGGGAGTCGTACAACACATTCCCTGTACGTCACAAATAAGAAAATAAAGGCTCGGGGAAGGGTCATCAAGGGTAAATAGGTCAAAAGTTCCATAACTATTAAATAAGTCGTTACATCAAATACCAATTAAACAATCGCTCATCCTCGAGTGACAAGGAATGAACGGGGGATAGTACCTGAGTCAGCAAACAACTGGGGATGTCTAGCACATATATCGGACTCAGTCTCCCATGTGTCCTCCTCAACGGGATGATGCTTCCATTGCACCTTAATAAAAGTTATCTCCTTAGACCTCAACTTCCTTACATGCCTATCTAAAATCGCTATAGGCTCTTACTCATAAGACAGATCTTCACCAAGAAACACAGAATCCCGATGAATGATATAAGACCCGTCTGAATGGTACCTCTTCGGCATATAAACATGGAAAACTGGATGAACACCTGACATCCTTGGTGGAAAATCCAACTCATAAAAAACAACGCCAACACGACAGAAAATCTCAAATGGATCAATGTATCTCAGGCTCAACTTGCCCCTCTTCCTAAATCGCATCACACCCTCCATGGGTGATATCTTCAGAAAACCCTGCTGACCCTTTATAAACTTTAGATCTCGGACCTTTCGGTCTGCATATATTTTATTCTAACTCTAAGTTGCCAGAAGCTTTTCCTGAATAAGCTTTACCTTGTCGAAAGACCCCCTCAACAAATCTATACCCCACGTTCGAACCTCAAAAACATAAAACTATCCAATAAGGGAACGACACCTCCTACCATATAAAGCCTCGAACGACACCATATCAATGTTGGAATGGTAGCTATTGTTGTGCACAAACTCTGCCAAGGGTACGAACTGGTCCCAGTGATCACAAAAATCAATAACATACACCCTCAACATATCTTTGAGCACCTGAATAGTCCTCTCGGACTATCCATCAGTCTGGGGATGAAAAGCGGTACTAAGATCCAATTGAGTACCCAACTCTGCCTGTAACGTCTGACAGAAGTAAATTGAGGACCTGGATCGAAGATGATAGAAATAGGAATCCCGTGCAATCGCACAATCTCACGGATGTAAATCCTGGCCAACTTCTCTGCATTATAGGTAACCTGAACAGGAATAAAGTGTGCAGATTTAGTCAGTCTATCCATAATAACCTAAACTGAATCAATCATACCCAAGGTCTTCGGAAGCCCTACAACGAAATCCAGGCAATCCTCTCCTACTTGCACTCATGAATGAGCATCTTATGAAGCACACCACCAGGTCTCTGGTGCTCATACTTGACTTGCAGATAATTCCCAGACTAGGCAATGAAATCTGCAATATCTCTCTTCCCCCAACCCCACTAGTAATGCTGCCTCAAATCACAATATATATTAGTAGCACCTTGATTAATGGAATATCTGGAACTATGAGCCTCCTCCAATATCAAACTAATCAAACCACCAACATGAGGAATGCACACACATTCCTTGATCCTTAGAACCCACCTCATCTTCAAGTACTACCTCATTGGCCTCACCAATCAACACCTTATGACGAATCATACATAATTGAGCATCCTCAAACTGTTGAGCCCTAATCTACTCCAAGAGAGACGACCTCACCTCAAGACACGCTAAAAATCTGCACGGATCTGAAATATCAAGACGCACAAAATTGTTAGCTAGAGTTTGAACCTCCATGGCTAAAGGACGCTCCGAAGCAACCAACCGAGCTAAACTGCCTATACTCACTACCTTGCGGCTCGAGGCATCAGCTACCACATTAGCTTTACCTGAATGGTAAAGTATAGTGATATTATAATCCTTCAGAAGCTCTATCCACCTACACAACCAATAATTGAGATCCCTCTGACTGAACACTTTCTAAAGGCTGCGGTGATCGGTAAACACCTCACTATGGACCCCATATAGATAATGCCTCCAAATCTTCAAAGTTAAGACTACCGCTAATAACTCTAAATCATGGGTAGGGTATTTCTTCTCATGGATCTTCAACTATCTAGACTCATAGGCAATGACCTTTCCCTCTTGCATCAACACAACACCCAAACCAACATAGAACGCATCACAATAAACTGAAAAATCCTTATCCTCCACGAATAATACCAAAATCAGAGCTGAAGTCAACAGAGTCTTGAGCTTTTGAAAGCTCTCTTCACAAGCATCGAACCACTAAAAAAGGACCTCATTCTGGGTCAATATGATTAGGTGAGATGCAATGGAAGCAAATCCTTCATCGTCATATTGAAAGTGTACCCAATGATTACCTGCGGAGTCCAAACCAATAGAAAAATATCTGATCACTCTAAAGAGTTCTCACAACCATGGTACCTCTTAAAATCATTACCAAGTACCGACGTAAACCAGTATAACTGTCTGAATAGTTGTCCCTGATAGAATATCATCAAGTCTATTCGCAAATCCTAATAAAGATCGGTAAACTCGTCATACCTCAATTCTTAATTGAGACCCACCTGATCTTTAAAGGTGATTCACTATAATACCCATAAGTCCTTCTGATAATACATACATAGTTTTCCGGCTATAACTGAACCATATAAATGCACATCTTTCCGAATACCACCAATGGTTACCCAAACTGACTCTAAACCTTTATGAACCCAAACATAGTACATCTTAAACCATCGAACCTTCCCTTTCAACACCTCGATACGCCCATCACAATCCGAAGGCATCGAATCTCATAAATATGTTGCACAACTATTCCTAATTCTTTAATATTCCGAAATTGCTCACCCAAGTTGTCCAGTTAATAATACCTACCACTTAATACGCTACCACGAATACGGTTTCATCTCGAAAGTATAACTATAGACTTCAAATTATAGAGATTCCCAAAATTCCTTTCCGTTAAACCACACTAGCTCATCCATTGAAGAATGCTATGAAATTACCCAACTGGGTACCACACAAGCCACTTCCCATAACCCTTAACACGTCAATTACCTAAAATTTACTTCTCACTAGTCGCTAATCACGAAACCTCACGGAACTTCATCATGTCACATAGTTTGTTTTTGAAGACTTCCTTTCTTTAAGTATGCTCAACAATCACACCTCACCTGAAAGATGCAAGACAACAACACCACAATCTATATTGACCCAAGTAATCCCGAAGATGTACCTTATTCCTACCGATTCCCAATCGACTATACCTTATCTTGACTCTTTAATTCCTTAGTTGTAATCAGATCCTGATCACCATCATCGTCTGACCATCACTCAAACCCACTCAAAAGTATACCGCAAAGTCATAAGTCATGTAAAGTAGTTGAGTCAATCCTGGAGATAGTAGTATGCCACACACTCTACACCTTAGAGTTCCCTTACTTCACTCAACTCTAAAATTTATTACTTTCTAAACTCTAAAATTTATTACTTTCTAACTCTAAGGTATCACACACACAATCCTACTAATGTCCTCATGTATCTCCACCAAGATGCCCTATACTTTGAGTTCCCATTTGTGACAAGTAACCATGCTTTCTGATCTAGAACCTATATCAATTTACCTGAAGAAACCTACAAACCACTAGTTCTTACTCTACCCCTACCATATTGCCACGTCGAAACCGAACCTAACTTTCTACGACTGGATACAAAATCCACTCTCATACAAATTGCAACCTTAACCAGACGAGCATGTTAGATACCAATTATTTCCTTTCTAATAGCAGAGATTGATCTATCCAAATCCTCTTTATTACACCTCCCTCCTATAACACAAAAGTACTCTTACCAATATACCCTAAGAAATGTTACCTCGTTATATGTTTTCCACACAAGTCATCCTTCATGTCCTTATTATCAACTTCTCTTCCTTATTATATGTTGTTACTGTCTTTTTGCAAAATTCAATGATCCTTACCAAACTTACACTCGTCCCCGCACATCAACATCTAATACACTACCACTGCTGAATCGTTGACCTGCCATTGATACACCCGTGCCATGCAAACCAGCATAATATCTTGACAATGTTGAAACTTTTCCCAGACCAATCATACCCCGAATAAATCATTCTTGTTAAGCCATAATGCACTTCTACCACTCTAATCAACTCAACATTGAAAACGTGGAGATCATGTGGTCCCTTGTACTATCTCTCCCATTTCTCAAGACAACCCTCCATGATAAACGAGTCTTAACTTATTCAACATTTTTTGTTTTTGGTAATAAATATTAGTAGTAAAACTTTTGAATGTTAGAAACTTTTGAGTTTCTTCAATAAAGTAGGAATGAGATTTTTATAATTAATAAGATAAATGAAAAAATAGAAGCACACTAAAAAAAAAGAGAAAAAATAAATAAGAATGCTGGTCATAGAAGGTGTCACATCACCTTGTCTTTGTCTAATTTTATATTATATTATATATGGATTTCAAACATTGGTCTTATATTATGCTGAAACATCAATCAATCAATATATATATATATATATATATATATATATATATTCAATTATAATATATATATATATATATATATATATATATATATATATATATTAAATTAAATTATAATTGTTTCTTCTAAAAACTAGTACTGCGAGACTGATATGGCAGTTACTACTAACATAGAGAGACGTATATCTTCTTGCACTATTCTTTCTTAATGCAGAAAAAAATCCTTTAAGTCTCAATTATTTATAATTTTCTTAATTTCTTTACTTTGTGTGTATGGTGTTGTAATTTTTAAATTTTGTATGTTTTTGTTTCAAATTCCTTCCAGGGAAGTTCGAGGCCAACTAACTTGTGGTTTGTTAATTCTTTTTTATTTTATTTACTTCTCCTTTTTTTTAATAGTATAAAATAACACTTCTGGTTGATATTTTAGCTAGAATTCAAGGATTAATATATCTTTATTTACTTATAACAATAAAAATTTCAATCCATCCTTTCCACATTTTATTCAATTTCTTCGTTTCAGTTACGTTACAAGTCCAAGAATTATGTCCCTTCATAACAGATGAAAAATAAGTCCAAGGTCCTCAATATTAAATTACAACCGGTCACATCCTAGGTAAGTAATCAATTTAATTATTCATATTTGTCATCATAGAAATTAAATATCGGATTTAATACTTCTTTCTCCTTCCCTTTTTACTTTTTCTCTGATTTTTATTTTATTCTTTGTAACGACTTGTTTGGTCGTTATGACACTTTTGACCCATTTACCCCAGGGACCCTTTCCAAAACCTTTATTTGCTTATTTGTGAATTGCGGTGGATTGGTGGTACGATTCCCGATGAGTTCGGATAGGTTTCAGATTCTCTTGGTAGGTTTGAGAAATCCCAAGTTAAGAAAATAGAGAAGTTTGACCTAGAGTTGACTTTTGGGTAAACGAACTTACTTCATGTTTTCATCGGTTAAATAAGCTTCGGAGCAACGTTTATGACTTAGTCGAACTTGTGGTTCGGTTCCCGAGGCAGCCCGATGAGCTTGGGAGTTTGATTGTGAAATTATGAAATTTGAGTTTAAGAGTTGAATTTAGTCAAACCAAAATCTTAGAGTCCTTTTTTGAGAATTTAAGTGTGCGAGCGTGTCCGGAGTGTATTCTCTCATAGGAATGCATGTTTGATTTGTGTTATTTTGCTTCCGAATGCTTTTCGGGGGTTGATTCGAAGTTGGAGAGAAAACAGCAAAATCTGGTTTCAGCTGTTCTGGTTTCCTTCTTCGCGTTCGTGAGGGAGGGAACGCGATCACGAGCCTTGGTGAAATCAGGCTCTCGCGATCGCGATGGTTATGGTCGCATTCGCATGGCATGCGCTTGGAAGGGGGGCTGAGTTGCGGTGCTTCGCGATCGCGTGGTCTCATTCGGGTTGAGTTAACCCTTCGCGATCGAGAGCGGGGTCTCGCGAATGCGAACGAGGCACTGTAGCAGCAGTATTAAAAAGCTCTAAACGGGTTTTTAGACCTCATTCCCATTTTTCAAGTTCCTAAGCTCAACCTTTGTGGCATTCAAGGTGTAAATTCAAGGTTCTTCATCTAGGTAAGTTCTAAACCCCAATCATAGTCATTCATATTGGTATATTCCATTGTTATAGGCTTGAATCGATACTAGAAATTCTATAGAACTTAAGAAGGAAGATGGGTTTTGATGTCTATTTCACTATTTAAGTTTTAGCTTTTCTAAAGGAGAATTGTTGGTAAATTTGACTAGTCTAAGTAGGGAATTTGATGATTTAGTAACTAATTGGCTTGAATCTTCCATTTATGTTAAGAATTGAAAACTTGAAAGTTAGGTTTATATCAAATTGGGGGTTTTGACTTGAATAATGAAATTAACCTATTCTTGAGTTAATTTAGCAATTGAATAGTAGAATTAGAATTCTAGAACATTGGATTGCCAATTTTACTTTAAATTATTCATTTTACCCTTGGGGGCCCGTTTTCCCCTTTTTCGTAGTTGGGTTTGATTCAAATGATGGGATAGCAATATGAGTATTGTTCTTTCTTATTTCTAATTTAGAATTCATTTATGAATAGACTTTGAGTACTTGGAGGCTCTCCAAAAAGGCAAGGTGAATATGTGATTGTTCGTGGCTTTCGCTTGGCTACCAGGTAGGTTACGGCTTACCCTATGGTTAGACTTCGATTAGTGAAGCATATGTAGAGTTAGTGATTATTGCAGAAAATATGTTACACCTTCGGGTATGAAGTTGGGATGGAATATTTAGGTTGGTATTGTTGCTTGATTGTGGCTTATTGCTTTATTTTGATTTAGTGGCTTATCGACACATGTATGATACTAGACTTGACCATGTATAGAGGAAGGATTGATTCATTCTTGATATGATGTTATGTGTCCATTCATGGCACGATTGACTTGATATATTCCCATTGGCATTGATATCATTTATGGCACGATTGACTTGATATATTCCCATTGGCATTGATATCATTTATGGCACGATTGACTTGATATATTCCCATTGGCATTGATATCATTCATGTATTCATGTTCATACATTTGAATCAGGTTATACGCCGCAACATATATATACACATATTGGCCGGGTTGCATATTCTGTAATATATATTGTATCGGGTTGTACGCCGCATCAGGTATATAAACTTTGTAGGTCCCCCATGGGTCATGACTATCGAGGCGTGGAGGTATTCCGCCAGAGCATGAGTGTATCATTGCATTGCATATGCATTCATATTCACATATTCATACTTGTTGAATTCGGACTTGGTATTTTGTAATTGTGATGTTATTCTTGGACTATGTTGTGTTTATACCTGATTGTGAGCATTCCTATCTTTCAGTCTCTTACGTTATATATGTTATCTAAATATTGTCGATCTATAATACTTACCGATATATAGTGTTTGTACTGCTACTACCTTGCTGCATTCTTTTATGCAGAGTACATGACAAGGTCCGCATCCTCTCCTCATTACTGATTCTCGAAGCTTTGTTGATGAGCATCTAGAGTGAGCACATAGATGGATCCACATCCCGGATGTCCCTCTTTATCTACTTGTCTTATTTTTCTATTTTGAGATAGTATTCTACTCTTCAGACTATATATATATATATTCAGACTTATAGTTATTTAGTCGCAGCTCTTGTGCGACCTTAGACCAGATTGTTTGGGAGTGTTGGATTATTTACGCACTACTTCTTATTTATCCTAGACTTATTATATATATTCGATATTTGGGTTCTACTTTATTATTGATTGAGTTGTGATTATGGGACGAGTTCGCCTACCGGGTGGCAAAAGGGTAGGTGCCCACACGTTTTCCAATTTGGGACGGCACAAGTTGGTATCAGAGCCCTAGATTATCTGATCTATAGGTATAAGAGTATGTCTAGTAGAGTCTTGCGGATCGATACGATGAGCTCCGTACTTATCTGTGAGAGGCTATAAGACATTTAGAATACTTCCAATTCTTTCATTCCTTTTTTGCTACTTCATTCAAATTGGTATCTAGTGAAATCAAATTGGTATATGAATTTCCTTGTCTTACTTTCTCACGCTGATGGTGGGAACTCGTCTTTCAGTTCTTATGCGGACCGTTTCTTTACGACGTGGCATGGTATGGTACGAGATATGTCATCCTGATTTGGATGCATGACTAAGTTCAGTAACCAGCTATGGCTTGAAGTTTTAGTTGTGTGGGGTTGTGCTTTTGTAGCAATTGCAGCTTTCATGGGAGCCATTAATTCAAGAATGAATGGCAATTAAGAACATAACAACGTGGACCGTGAATTATTTTGCATAATTAGGTTCTCTTCAAGAATCAAGAAGTGGTGTATTTTATAAAAGCAAAAGTTATCTCACAATTCACATGAATAAAATTTCAAGCAGAGTTGTGATATCTCAAAATGACCAAAACAACAGCCACTTCAACAGAGAGAAAAGAAACCGATAGTGTAGCTATTAAGGTTGCAGCCTGCAGAGGTTGTGGTGAAAGAGGCAGAAGCAGCGGAGATTTAGCAGCGACGGGTTTTCTTCCGCACAAAAGAGATTTTACGTAAGGTCTTCGTGTTAGTGTTGTTACATGTAATAATTGTTGGAATACAATTGTTGTAGGGAACGGAAAGTAAGTAACTATTACAATTTGTAAGAAAGGATAAACTAAATATTACAATAAACTGGAAATCAAGAACGTAACAAACGGCTTGTGTAATTTGCTGAGTCGAGTGATGACACTCTCTCTTTAAGACAAGATTGCCCCGTATATCACCTTTTATGTTGTCGGGCAATAGTCTCCCAAGATACAACAACAACTTAACAATTGAGCAAAGGAAACTCAAGTGTTACTCTTGAAGAACTTTGAGTATAGTAACTTTGGTAGACAGGAAGAAGATGAATTTTGAAAATTCTGGAGTATTTTCTAAGTGTAGTGTCTTCTTCAATTGAGCCAAAGGCCTAAATTTATAGTGTAAGGAGAAGACCCCTGAACTAGCCAACTAATGACCTTCAATAGCCATGTAATGGCACTTAATTGAGGGGTTACATTCAGCCAAATAATGGCTGAATTCATGTGCCAAGTAATGGAGAATCAATGCTCCAAAACCAGCCCAAAGATCAGAACTTTCCAATTTTTCGTCGCAGCATTCTGCCTCCGAAGCGTTGTGGCTCTGTGAATTAGCATCGCGGCTCTAGTGACTGGCCACCTAATTAGCACCGCAGCAATTTTTGACTCGTTTCATCTTACACTTCGTACACTTCTTCCTTCATTTACCAACGTGGAATGCTTTGTTATTTATCCAATAACCGTCCATCATTCTATGTCTCAAACGTATTACATACGTACCAATATCTCTTTCACTAATGAAATTTGCGATACTTGGCGTAGGTGTGCATGTGTGTGGAAACGACGTTTCCAACGTGCGGGGCCCTAATTATTTGAGTCATAAATAATGGGATATATTTAATTCCACATTTAGTAAATTTCCAACAATCCCCTCTTGAAAGAGATTTTGGCGCACACACATGGTGTCTTTTCCAGCAATCTTTCAGCGGACCGATGTTGCATATGGATAGGGAGCATACGCTTTGAACCTTCCATAGTTGAATACCATCGGACTTACTGCGCGGTGAACTTAATGTCTTGAACCGTCAGCGTTTAGTGTAAGTCAAGTAAACGGTACCAACACAACAACTTTTTTTACTCAGTTATTCGTAATGTTTTGTCCTTTGTGGCCGTGGTCACTTCTTGGATTCTTAAGTGCGTTCATTTGAGGCGGCCTGTCCTCGCACTTAAATAGGTGGTCTCCTACAAGGTATCCTGCTATACCCCACTTTATAAGTGTTAGGAACCATTAAAATTTTCCCCAAATCTAACCTCAACCGGTGAGGATCACTAAAGGTTTTGGAAACTTAATATTTACCTACACTGCAGATAGCACTTATTGTCTATCACGGGAACGACTTTGGATTTGGCGTTTCTTCATAGAAATCACTATCTGAAGTGTTCATGCTTCCACCGAAGCAATCAACTGAACCTTTACATCTTCGTTTTCCCATTGAACCTAATTCCTGGGATCTCCGGTCAGTAAGGTTGGGTTACCACCGTATTGGTCCTTATACCTTGGGTTTTAAGCCTATTCCCCTAGACATGCAGAATATCTAATCCTTGGGTAAGCCCTTTGTCAGTGGGTTAGCTATGTTATCCTTTGATTTTATGTAATCAATGGATATTATACCCGTGGTGATCAGCTACCTAACGGTCTTATGTCTCTGTCGAATATGACGAGACTTGCCGTTGTACATAGAATATTGTGCCCTTCCTAGAGCCGACTGGCTGTCGCAGTGGATCATTACAGAAGGTACGGGTTTTTTCCAACAAGGAACATCCTCTAAGAAGTCATAAAGCCACTCAGCTTCTTCTCCTGCTTTGTCTAAAGCGATAAACTCTGATTCTATCGTGGATCTGGCGATGCAAGTTTGCTTATTGGATTTCCAAAATACAACTCCACCACCAATTGTAAATAGATACTCACTGGTGGACTTGGTATTCTCTATATCAGATATCCAATTTGCATCACTGTACCCCTCTAGTACAGTTGGATATCTCGAATAACGCAACCTGTAAGTTAGTGTGCATTTCAGGTATTTTAGTACCCGATTCAACGCCTTCCAATGATCATTACTCAGATTACGGGTAAACCTAGCCAACTTGTTGACTGCATAAGCAATATCAGGTCGGGTGCAGTTTGTTATGTACATCAAACTACCAATCACCTGTGCATATTGCTTCTAGCATACGGGTGCACTATGCTTTTTATCAAATTTTTTATTTCTATCAAGTGGTGCCTTTATAGGCGTACTGTCAAACATCCCAAACTTTCTCAACACATCCTTGATATAGTGAGACTGAGATAAGACCAGTCCGTCAGATGTCTTAGAGATCTTTATCCCTAAGATAACATCTGTGATACACATATCCTTCATGTCGAAGCATTGTTTCAACATGTTCTTAGTCTCTAGAATCAAGCTAGGACTACTACATGTGATCAACATGTCTTCTACGTACAGGCATATCATGACGAATGAGTCAGAGTTACCTTTCATGTAGACACATTTGTCATACTCATTAATGGTGAAACCCTTAGATAGTATTAGCGGTAAGGACGTCTTCTCCCTACATGTTCTGGGGAAGACCGGAATTGATGAGCAAGGCATTCATCATTTTCTTCAATGTGCGGTTCTTACGTTCCGCCACACCATTCGACTGAGGTGAGTATGGAGCCGTCGTTTGATGAAAAATGCCTGATTGGGCACAATATTCCTCAAATGGCGCTACATATTATCCCCCTCTATCACTACAAATGGATTTACTGCATGCTTAATTGGTTCTCAACTTCTACTTTGTAATGTCGGAACGCTTCAAAGGCTTTATCCTTACTTTTCAACAAGTAAAGGTAACAATACCTTGTGCTATCATCAATGAATGTCACAAATTACTTGTTCCCCCCTCTAGTTTGTGCAAACTTCAAATCACATATATCTATGTGAATAAGTTTTAGAGGAGCGATATTCCTTTCGACGGATCGAAAATGAAGCTTTGTGAGTTTTGCCTCTACGCACACCTCACACTTATGTTGAGGGTTTACGTCGATAGACGGCAACAACTCCAACTTTACCAATCTTTGGATTGATTTGTAGTTGATATGTCCTAATCTATGATGCCTTAAATTAGAGGACTCAAGCAAGTAAGAAGAATCTTCAATATTATTGCTTGTACATAATACAGACATGGAGTTAACTTTAAAGAGGCCTTCACAGACGAATTCTCTTCCCACAAACATTCCATTCTTAGTGATTACAAATTTATTGGACTCAAACACTAGCCTAAAACCAGCATTAACCAATAAATGACCTGAAATTAAATTTCTTCTAATCTCAGGAACATGCATCACCTCCTTCAGAGTGAGCTATTTTCCAGAAGTCATCTTCAGGACTACCTTTCCTACCCCCAGCACGTCAGAGGAAGCGTTGTTTTCCATGAACAACTTCTCGTTTGTAACCGGTGTATAAGTGGAGAAGGCATCTCTATTGGAACAGATGTGTTTTGTAGAACATGTGTCCATCCACCATTGCATTGGATTCTCAACAAGGTTTGCTTCTAGCACCACCGCTGAGAACTCCTCAATCATGTCATCCAGAAACTTGTCTTTGATGACGTTAACATGTGCCTTGCCCTTAGCCTTGGGCTTCTCTTGTTGCTCAGTCTTGAGCTTGCGGCAGTCCTTGATCATGTGAACAGGTTTCCCACAGTGGTGACAGTTTCCTTTTAACTTCTCCGCCGCTTGGGTCTTGCCGTCTTTCTGGAACTTGCGCTACTTGCTTGGGTTCCCTTTGGCCTCAGCCAGATTTGCCTTTGCCTCAACGGGTTGTTTACCCCTAGGCAAGGCCTTCTTATTATCTTTCTGAATTTGGAGTTTGATAATAAGTTCTCCAAAGGTCATCTCATTTGTCTTGAGTTTTAAGTAACTCATAAACTCATTCCACGAAGGAGGTAACTTTTCAATTAGTGATGCAACCAAAAACTTCTCATTTGGTTTCATACCTTTCAAATCCAAGTGATGTAGAATCATTTGGAATTCCTAGACTTGGGACATCACTGTTTTACTATCCACCATTTGAAATTTCAGAAATTTCCCAACGATAAATTTCTTAGTACTTGCATCTTGTGCGTTGTACTTCTTTTGCAGTTTTTCCCACAACTCTCTGGCAGTGCCTACGGTGTAATACACCGTGTAGAGAGGGTCTGACAAGTAGTTCAATATGTAATTCTTACACATGAAATCACTATGACTTCATGCATCAAGAACCATCTTCATGCCATTAATGACATGGATACCTAGGCCCCCATCAGCCATTTCGGAAGGCGAAGGCTCCATTTCATCGCCATCTTGTGGAGGATCTTCTGTTAGGAAATGTGTCATTCCCATAACAGTCATACAGAATACCATCTTCTGTTGCCATCTCTTGAAGTTTCAGCCCATGAACTTTTCTGGGCGTTCATGGTGGAATCCAGCGTGTGGAGGAACGACAACATTTCCTTGAGCGACAGTAAAGGCGTTGGATGAGCCTTGAGCAACCAGAAAGGCATTAGGTGTTCCTTGAGCAGTGGAAAGGCAGAGGTATTACCTTGAGTAGCAGCAGCAGCAGAATCAGAAGCTATTTGTTCTCTTCCAGTCATCTTTCTAAGTACTTACAACTAGTCTTGTCTTAAAATTGTTGGGATACAATTGTTGCAGGGAACGGGAAGTAAGTAACTATTACAATTTGTAAGAAAGGATAAACTAAATATTACAATAAACTGGAAATCAAGAACGTAACAAACTGCTTGTGTGATTTGTTGAGTCGAATGATGACACTTTGTCTTTAAGACAAGATTGCCCCGTATATCACCTTTTACGTTGTCGGGCAATAGTCTCCCAAGATACAATATCAACTTAACAATTGAGCAAAAGAAACTTAAGTGTTACTCTTGAAGAACTTTGAGTATAGTAACTTTTCTAGAGAGGAAGAAGATGAATTCTGAAAATTCTGCAGTATTTTCTAAGTGTAGTGTCTTCTTCAATTGAGCCAAAGGCCTCAATTTATAATGTAAGGAAAAGACCCCTCAACTAGCCAACTAATGGCCTTCAATATCCATGTAATGACACTTAATTGAGGGGTTACATTCAACCAAATAATGGCTGAATTCATATGCCAAGTAATGGAGAATCAATGTTCTAAGACCAGCCCAAAGGTCAGAACTTTCCAACTTCCTGTCGCAGCATTCTGCCTCCGAAGCTTCGCGGCTCTGTGAATTAGCGTCGCGGCACCGCGGCTCCAGTGACTGGCCACCGAATTAGCGCCGGGGCCCTGTCGGGGCTGCGCCGCGGCTCCTCGGTGATTTCCGACTTGTTTCATCTTACACTTCGTACACTTCTTCCTTTGTTTACCAATGTGAAATACTTTGTTATTTAGCCAATAGCCGTCCATCATTCTATGTCTCAAATGTATTATATACGTACCAATATCTCTTTCACTAATAAAATTTGCGATACTTGACACTACGTGTGCACATATGTGGAAACGACGTTTCCGACGTGCGGGGCCCCAATTGTTTGAGTTATAAATAATGGGATATACTTAATTCCACAATTAGTAAATTTCCAACAATAATTAATATGAATGTATAAATTCGGGTCTTGCAAGTTGATATTTTCTCCCTATACTCTCATATTCGACTCTATTTAGTCTTTCAGTCGAATTTTTGGTCTATGATGGCCCTAATTTTCTTTCTTGTGGGTTTTATATGAAAGAAGATAGTGAAAGTTGTAATTGACAGAAATGTTGTTTCTTAGACGAATTACTTTTAAGATGTTTAGTGTGTAGAGGAAAATGCTTTTTGTCTATATTTAAAAGCGTGATCCCAAATTTTATGTGATTAAGTGGTGGGTTATAAGGAGGGTGAATAGAGGAAATAAATAAATAAAGAAATAAAGAAGATAAGAGGAAGAAAGAAGAAAGAAAAGGAAAGAAAAATAGGGAAGAAATCAAAAGAATATCTCTAATTAGTAGAGCAAATATAATTTATACATTTGCAGTAACTTGTGAATTGTGATGAATGAATGCCTAAAATAAGTAAGTTAAACAATTTAAAATTGACAAACTTTTTATTTTTATATTCTTTGTCTATGTATTGACAGAAAAAGAATCCATAAAAGTGTATCTTTCAAATACTACTATATACCCAGTGAAGTCCCACAACGAGGGGTCTGGAAAGGGTAGAGTGTACGCAGACCTTACCTCTACCTTGGTAAGTAGAGAGGCTATTTCCAAAAGACCATCGGCTCAAGACAAAGCATAAGTACAAGCAAAACAAGAGAAATTGTCAGATCTGGACAAGAAATTTAAAGTAGTATGAAACTGAGAGTAACAAAAGTGAACAAGCCATGATAAAGCATTCTGAAAAAAGAAGCAGTAACAAACGCAGGTAAATAAGATAAACAAAGTACACAAACGAACATACAACAACAGAAATCAAAGGACACGGGACTATAAAATAATACTACGCCTACTAGTATGATAGGCTAAGCTGGGCTACAATAATAACACTATAACTACCAGTATGTAAGCGTAAGTAGGACTACGCTCAACTACCTACTACCATTCTACCCTAATTCATGTGCTCCACAATCCCCTATCTAAGGTCATGTCCTCAGTAAGTTGCACCAGCGCCATATCCAGTCTAATCACCTCTTTGCAATACTTCTTCAGCCAACCTCTACCCCTCCTGAACCCATCCATAGCAAACTTCTCACACATCTGCATTAGGGCATTTGTGCCTCTCCTTTGCACATGCCCGAACCATCTCAACCTTGCTTCCCGCATTTTATCCTCCACCAAGGTCACTCACATTCTGTCCCAGATATTATCATTTCTAAGTCTATCCCTCCTTATATGCCCACACATCCATCTCAGCATCCTCATCTCCATGACTTTTATATTTTGGAGGTGTGAAGTCTTGACTGGCCAACACTCCACCGCATAGAACATAGTCGGTCTAATTACCACCATATAGAACTTGTCTTTAAGTTTTGGTGGCACCTTTTTATCGCACAAGACTCCAGATGTGAGCCTTTATTTTATTTACCCTGCACCAATACGATGTGTGACATTGTCATCAATATCTCCATTACCTTGGATAATATACCCGAGATAATTGAAGCTTTCTTTATTTGGAATGACCTGAGTACCAAGCCTCACCTCCACGCTTGCCTCATGGTCGCTCCCGTTAATGAACTTGCACTCCAAGCATTATGTCTTGGTCCTACTTAGCCTAAACCCTTTAGACTCCAGGGTCTGTCTCCAAACCTCCAGCTTAGCATTCACTCTGCTGCGAGTCTCATCAATCAGGACTATGTCATATATGAATAACATACACCATGGTACCTCCCCTTAGATTTGTCGCGTCAGTCTATCCTTTAACAAGGCAAATAAGAATGGGCTAAGAGTTGGTCCCTGGTGCAACTCCATCTTCACTAGAAAGTGCTCTGAGTCTCATCCTACTGTCCGTATCCTGGTCTTGGCTCCATCATACATATCCTTGATCGCCCTAGTGTACGCCACAGGTATACCTCTAACCTCCAAACATCTCCATAGAACCTCCCTAGGGACTTTGTCGTATGCTTTGTCGAGGTCGATGAAAACCATATGTAAATCTTTCTTCATCTCCCTATACTGCTCCGCCAACCTCCTAACAAGATGAATGAATTTTGTAGTCGAATTCCCCGGCATGAATCCAAATTGGTCCTCGAAAATAGACACGCCTCTTCTCACCTTCATCTCCACGACCCTTTCCCAAACTTTCATAGTGTGGCTTAGCAGCTTGATACCCCTATAGTTGTTGCAACTCTAGATGTCACCTTTGTTCTTGTACAAAGGAATCATTGTACTCTACCTCCATTCTTCGGGTATTCTTGCCATCTTAAAAATGACATTAAACAACTCAGTCAGCCACTCCAAACCTACCCTGCATGTGCTCTTCCAAAATTCAACTAAGATCTCATCAGGCCCGGTCGCTCATCCCCGGCGCATCCTGCGAACAACACCCTTAACCTCCTCAACCTTAATACTTCTACAATATCCAAAATCCCGGTACCTTCCGGATTACTCCAGATCTCCCAGCACAATGTCTCTATCTCCTTCTTCATTCAAGATTTTATGGAACTAAGATTGTCACCTCTGTCTAATACGTGCGTGCTCCACTAGTACTTTGCCATCCTCGTCCTTGATGAACCTCGCGTGATCCAAGTCATGGGTCCTCCTCTCCCTCGCCTTGGCTAGTCTGTACAACTTCTTCTCCCAGCCTTTTTCCTCTGATTCCACATACAGGTGTTCAAAATCTGCCGTTTTCGCCGCCGTAACAGCTTGCTTTGCCGTTTTCACCGTCGTGTCTTTGAAATAGGCTTCCCATAATTCACTTTAAATTGTTAGTACGATTTTAACCCATGTAAATATCCTTTTAATGGTTATAATCAGAATAGAATCGTAAATACCAAATTGGGGTATTGGACTAACAACTTTCTAGATTGTTTATACTTGTAAAGAAAATTGCCTGTAACTTTTGTATATTTTATATAAATTGTTTCTTTTTCTTGTGTTTTATTTATAAAATATTAAATGGAATTTCAAATGAATTTGTTAGGTGACTTAATGACGCTTCCAATTAGTCATAACCCAAAAATGATACTTGTATAGTAGTTTGAAAGGCAAAATTGGATATTTTTTTAGTTTTGCCCAGGTATTCGATATCCGCATTGAAGCTATAGGTACGTCAGTACATTTAATTTTTCAAGAAAAGATATATAATATTTACCCATTTTATATCAAAGAACATTATGTACGTAAATATATGCTACATAATTACACTTGGGATGAATATTGAAGAGTTAAGTGCCTAAGGTAACTAAATATTTATAAAATAGGATTGGAGATCCAAAAATCATGTCAAAATTTAGGAATTAATTAAAGGAAAAGATTTTCTTATTTTATTTTCAGAACAAAATCACTGTCAAGATTATTGACAATTCAAGGTCTCAAAAGGATCTTTAAAAATACATAAAAAATTTCATTAATTTTTTTATAATCGCGCGAACTGCAGAAAAATTTCCTAGTACAAAATAACTGAGAAGCATAAAAGGATCCAAGCCACCGCAGGACTAAGTAATTGTCTCACACTGAATTAGCTCACCACCCACCAACACAAAATCAACCTCAAACTCGCTAGTGCGAGGATCGTATTCTATATTAAATGCAAAGAAAGAGGAAATTAAAATAAGTAAGTAAGTATCATTGATCGCACTAAACTTCATTTTATATATTTTTTCTGGTAATTACCACCTTCGTTTCGTCTAATTTTCTTTTTGTTACTTCTTCAGTCTCATAATACACTCCTGCAATTGACTATTAATCATTTTCCCAGTAAGCTTATATCAAGAGTTCAAACAAAATGTGAGAACACCTAAAAGATAGATAACTATACAAATAACTGACAACAATAAATTGAATTACAAGAAAGCTACCTCCAAGGAGTTTACATAGATTTTTTGTTTTTCTGTTGCTATGGTTAATGAAGGACAAGTCTCCTTATATAATAGTATAACCATCAAAATATTTTCTTGACCCTTAAAATTCCTCTATAAGTTCAACAGTTTCTTGACAAATTAAAGACTTTGAATATAGATTTAAATAGGGAGGAAGGGAAAAAGAACCAAATAATTAGAGATTTTGGCTAAATGAGAGGGGAAAAAAGTAATAACTTTTGAATTGATTTGCTACATGCATCAATAATCACACTTGCTGAACGACATAAGCAATGTCAGGCCTGGTGAAAGTAAAATATTATAGTGCACCTACAAGATTCCTGTAAAGAGTGGGATCGGACACTGGATCACCATCAACATCACTAAGCTTTGATTTAGAGTAAACCGGTGTGGACATGATCTTGCAGTTCGTCATTTTATTCCTGTACACTATCTCCTCTGCATACTTGCACTAACAAAAAAACATAGTAACTGCAGAACGAGATACTGATATCCCCAAAAAATTGCACAACTTCCTCAAGCCAGTCATAGCAAATTCGGTCTTAAGTAATGCAATAATCTCATTTTTCAACACATCAAATGAGGCGGTGAGAACAATATCATCCACATATAGTAGTAAGTAAGCAGTGCTACTACCTCGATGAAAATATAAAGAAAATTATCACACTTGCTACATACAAACTCAATTCGCATAATGTACCTGACAAAACGTTCATACCACGCTCTGGGGGCCTGTTTCATACCATACAGTGACTTACGAATACGGAAGACATACCGAGGGGTTGCTGGATGGACAAAACCATGCGGCTGGTGTATGTAAACAATTTCTTTTAAATCCCCATGTAGAAATGCATTTTTCACATCCAGCTGATGAATCGGCCAAAGCTTACCCATAGCAATGCTCAGAACTGTGCGAATAGTAGCCGGTTTAACAATCGGACTGAATGTCTCACCACAGTCAATGCCCTCATGCTGATTAGTACCATTAGCTATAAGTCTTGCCTTATATCTTTCTAAGTCACCGATGTCTATGTATTTTTGATGAAAAGGCCACATGCAGCGAATCACATTCACCCCCTCCAGTCGAGGAACCAAATCCGAAGTGTGTTGTTTCTTTAAAGTATTACACTCCTCACACATGGCCACATTCCAATTCAGGTCTAGTTTGACTAATTTTGGATTTTTGGAAATTGGGGATATGATTTGTGTGGATAGGTTAAATTGGACTTTGGGTTTGAAAATTCCGTGTTGGGCATGAGGTTTCCTTACGGTGTGAGGGAGCTGGCTGGATATGTTTGCTAAGTCTCGGGTTGGGTTCACTGTGAGGGATTGGAATCGAGTTTTGGTGAAGTTTATCAGTCTGTTGACTGGGTACAGTGGTCGGTGTGGGTGGTGTTACAGATCTGGATGGGTCGAGACTAGGTAGAGTGGCGGGGTTGTGTGGTTTTGCCAATCTGGGTACATCGAGACTGGACGAGGTCGATGATGTGGGGTAAGTTATCACTGGTGTGGTGGGACAGGTGAGTTGGTTTGGTGGTGTCATTATAGTGGTACGATATGGGTTTCTAGTGGCTGGTGTGATTGATGGGTGGTGTTGCGGTTGTGGTGGCGACATAGTGGTGGGGACAGTGACTAGTGGTCGTACTGAGATGTTGGGCCGATTGCCGCTGGTGGTGGCAATCGGCGTTGACTGTGATGGAAAATAGGCGGGTAGTAGAGACAAAAAGTTGTGTTCTGTAGTGGCGAGAGTAGTTGGCAGAGATGGGTTGATGGTGGTGGACTGACACAGTTCGCTGAGGATGACGATGGAGATATCAGACTCGTCAAGGAAAATATAGTCCATTTTTCAGAATTTTTGGATATCCGAAAATGGGAATGTAGTCTCGTCAAACGTGACGTGATGAGAGATGTTAATTTGACGAGTGGACAAGTCATAGCACAAATAGCCCATATGGTTAGACGGGAAACCTACGAAGACACATGGAGTGGTTCGGAGTGCTAGTTTATGAGGGGCGGTGGATGTGAGATTTTTATAACAAATACAACCGAAAATCCGAAGGTGATCATAGAAGGGGATCCGACCGTATAGTATTTCGGTTGGGGTCATGTTTTGAAAAGTACTAGTAGGTAAAATATTAAGGACATATTCTACCATCTTGACTACATAGATCCAAAAGGAGGGAGGGAGAGAGGCATGAAACAGAAAAGTATGAACCATGTTGTTGATAGTATGGAGGATTCGTTCGACTTTTCCATTTTGGGGTGAGGTATGAGGACAGGAGAAACGGAAGACCATGCCATTATTGGTGCAAAAATTATGAAACGTGAAATTATTAAATTTACGACTGTTGTTACATTGGAATGATTTGATGGATTTCTCAAATTATGTTTTGATAAAGTTACGAAACTTTATGACCTAGTAAACTAACGACAGGAGATGTCCATAAATCTGCATGAATGATATCAAACGTAGAAAATGTAATACTTAAAGAAGGCTGAAAAAAGAGGCGAACATGTTTGCCTAAAGGGAAAGAAGAACACGGTTGGGAAGGTTTCCCACTAGGATAATGAAATAAATTATAATTCTGAAGAAATTTAAAAACGGGAGCTCTTGGGTGTCCAAGTCTATTATGCTAGATTGACGGAGAAATTGTTACTAAAACGGTGGGAGGAGAGACTTGGGCAGTTAGAGACGTGGGAGGGGTGACACTGACAACAGACATGGATAGTAAAGGATAGAGGTCCCCCTCACTATTACACTTTGTAAGGAGTTTCCCGGTACGTAGGTCCGTTATAGAAAACCCAAACGGGTCAAAATTAATTGATACAAAATTATTGGTGGAAAATTTCCTAACAGAGATTAGGTTTTTGATGATGTTAGGAGCATATAAGACATTATTCAGGGAGAATTGAGGATGCGGTGGTGGGGTTAGTGTGTGGACAAAACCTTGGATTGGAATGTGATGGTCGCTTCCAACCATAATAGATTGTGGAGTATTTAAACTTCGCACTTGAGAAAGATTACCAGAATTGTTAGTGAGGTCAGACGTAGCGCCTTTATCCATATACCACATATTATCAAACTACCGAGGGGTTAATGTGATGAATATCGGGCCCAAATTGGAGTGGGATGGACCTGGAGGGGACTGCTGAGCTCCAGGAAATAGGGCCGAATTGATGTGGCCCGTTGACTGGCCTGAGGCGGACTTGTATGTTTCCTGAAATTAGGCCCAAAATTGGTCTCCACAAGTGGGAGTTGTGGAAGAAGTCATTATAGTGAATTGTTTTTGGTGAAGGAAGAGGAAGAAGACACGCAGTAAAAAAACAGTTTTGTTCTCTGGTGAATGAACCCGAGAACTAAGGGTGGCCAGTGGGCCGGGATGGCCCAACCCCGTCCCGAGCCCGCCCCGACCCCGCTCAAAAAAAAAACGATGGCGGGACTCGAACTCGGGACGGAACAATGTCTCATCCCGCCAGACCCGAGCCCGCCTGACCCGACCGCACCCCGACCCCGCCCTTTGTTCCCCCTTTGCAAATATGGCCGTTGCACCAACGACCATTTTAGATTTTGGCCGTTGGCCAACGGCCATTTTAGGCCTCCTCCCCTACCCCTTAATATTTATTTTTAACCCATAAGTTATTATATTTACACTTTAACCCAATTTTCCAACTATAAATAACTCATTTTCTCTTCATCTTTCTCACAAATCTTCCTACAATCTCTCTAATCTCTCAATATATCTCTATACAAGTCTACATTATTTGCTAAATATTCAATTTTATTTATTCATTTGGGAATTGGGAGTGAAGTTGGCAACTAGCTTGAGGATCTTCCATCGAGCAAAGTTTCAATTTTCAACCTCTCGATTACACGTCGACGTTACGTCGGCGTTTGGTACATTCGTTCCTTCATTAAATTATTATTGTCTGTTTATTTTATTTAGCGCACTTAATTTCATTTACTTTAATTATTTGTTAGCATATAATTAAAATGGAAGGAATTAGAGGTATGTTTAAGGGTAAGGGTAAGACTTCTTCTAGTAGGGGCAACCAAGGCAAGAGTACTTCTTCTAGTCATCTTATTCCTACACAGGATGATTTTGTTGATACTCAACATTTTCCTACAATACCATTAGATTTAGACGAGGAACTATTTTCTGGAACTCAAGAAGACTTTAATTTAGACGATGATCTAGATGATACACCCACTAATGTTGATGACAACACACCCACTAGTGCACCTTCAACTGAAATACCTCCTATTCCCCCTAGTATGAGACGAGGTCCAGCAAAACGACCATTAAAATCAGATGCATGGACATTTTTTGATAGGGACGTAGAGAATCAAGTAGCTATATGTAAAATTTGTAAAAATGTTTTAAAATTTAAAACTGGAAAAGGTCACGGTGGGACGGGGGGTTTAATTAGACACGTAGTAAGTGCTCATCCAGCTAGGTATGCCCAATACCAGGCTTCAAAACCGGGTGCGCAAACGCCCGCTCCATCGGGACAAGGTTCACATACTGATATTGTCCCGGACCAAGTACATGGTCAAATTAACTCTATGATGGGGGGAATTGTAGGCTCTAAATACAATAAACATAGAGATAGGGAAGCAATATCAAAATTAGTTACTGTGGAGGGTTTGCTTTTTTCATTTCCTTCATCTCCAGGTTTTATTCATTACATTAGAGATATATATAATCCTGCTTTTAACGGTTTTCCTAGATCAACTGTTAAGAGAGATGTATTTAAATTCGTGCATGAATATCAACAATATTTACGTTTTTCATTATATCATTTTAATGGCAAAGTATCTATCACGTCTGATATAGGTCGTAGTACAAACGGCCATGATAATTTAACTGTAACTTGTCATTGGATAGATTATAAATGGTCTATGCAAAAACATATTTTAGCGTATAGATATATAGATGATAGGCACACTGGTACTTTTATTGCAGATAATATTTATCAAGTGTGCCATTATTACGGAATAACCGATAAAATTATGACTATTACATTAGATAACGCTTCTTCTAACAATTACGCAATTACAATTTTAAAAAATAGTTTAACTCCATCTTTTTCAGATCATTTTCATATAAAATGCGCGTGCCATATATATAACTTAATTGTAAAGGATGGTCTATCACTTTTTGAAGACATTCTTAGTAAAATACAATTTGCTATAAACTTTATTTTTAAAAGTAATAAAGTACAACGTAGAAAAGAATATAAAAAAAACTTGTCACGATTGTGGACTACCTTATAGAAAAATTCCACAAGAAGTATCCACTAGGTGGAATTCTTTATACGAGCAACTACTTGTTGCTTATGACTATAGAATACCTATAACTTTATTTTTTAACTCTCATAATAAAAATCCAGCTGATATGATTTTAGATAGTGATTGGGTAAAAATTTCCGAACTTATTGTATTTTTAGAGAAATTTTTTCAAGCAACAAAAGAATTTTCCAGTATATATTATCCTACTATTTCAACTATGTTGTTTTATATAACTCTAATATTTTTATTACTTAGTGAATATATGGAAAAACCAGCTTATAAGGCAGCTATTAAAAAAATGTTTGTCAAATAAAAAAATATTTTATTCCTATTCCCTCTATTTATATTATTGGTTCTGTATTAAATCCTACTATTAAAATAGACGGTACTAAATCACTAATTGAAACTATTTACGATTGTATAGAAGTACTACCACCTCCAAGTCCCAAAACTCTAAATCACCCACCACCTATTGAACAAACTAAAGAAGAAGTGTTGTCTAGCGTAGAACACCAATGCAAAAATATATATAGATTTTATCAACAAGAAAATGCTAGTAACTTGCCGGCTTCCATACCATCTTCTTCATCTTCAACACAACCTCACAAAAGACATGTTGTTTCTGCGGCTAGTATTGAAAGCCTCAGAAATAGAATGTGCGGTCGTACCTCTACTACTAACCAAATTAGCGAGTTGGATATTTTTGTTTTGCAGGGTTACATCGTATCAAGAAGTTATCAATGAAGATGGACATGAAGACTTGCTGAAATACTGGAGGGGGAATGAGAAGACCTTTCCGACACTTTCATTGATGGCTCGAGATGTTTTGAACATTCAAGCGTCATCAACTGCGTCTGAAAGCGCTTTTTCTGCAGGCAGATATCAAATAGGAGACCACAGACACTCATTAGCCGGAGACAACTTGGAAATTGCAGTATTATTCAGAGATTGGATACGAGCGGAGCGGAGAAGGTGCGGTCAACCGGAGATCAACGAAGAAGAAGATGAAAACTACAACGAAATCTTAACCGAAGGTAGTGGAAGCGACGTGGATCAATTTGACCAACAAATACCAATTCCAACCGAAGAACCACAGGAAATCATCAAGCAATTAGAACAGGTTTTTTTGAGAATGTAATTTTTCAATTGAAATTTTATTATGTAATTTGCAACTTTTGGACAACACCACAAAGTTGCAATTTAGATTTTAGACAATTGTATTTGTATTACAAAAAAAAAATCATGTCTATTAATATAAGAGGCACAAAAACAGTCTTGGGATGTTTTTATTACACTATCTTATCTTGTTTATTGAGTTTTTTTTATACATATGTTATTTAAAAAAAAATGAAAACCCGCCGGACCCCGACCCGATACCGACGGAATTGGGATCGGGATGGGACTGGAGCAAGTCCGGCCAGACCCGACCCCGCCAGACCCCGTTAGACCCTACCCCGACCCCTTAGCTCATCCCGCCCCGACCCCGACCCCGCCAGACCCGAGCCCGGCCCACTGGCCACTCCTACTGAGAACAATGTGGAATAGTTTAACGAGAGGCAGCCGCCAAAAAAAGGAAAACATAAATTTTAAGAAAAAAAAGTCAAAAGTTCTGTCCTTGGGAATGATTTTCTTTGTTCTCTGGAAAATAGATAAGGGCAACCGCAATAGAAAGCAGCAAAATTGTTTTTCTGGAACAGAGGGAAGAAAATTTATTTTTGGAACAGAGGGACAGCCGCCGGTTTGAGGAAACCAAAGTGGGATGCGAGTGGAGGAAAAGAGGGTTTACGTTTTGGCTTCTGATACTATGTAAGATTGTATTAATCTCCCTTGGAGAGTATTTTTCATTAATACAAATATATATAGTGTGTACAATGTGGAATCCTCATACAATATAGATCCTATATCTTCCATAATTATATAACACTAAATATGGCAAAATATATGGGCTATAATCCATTATACAACACTAAATATGGCGAATATTCTCAACATATTCACCATATATTACGTAATTATAAATGTTGTATATTTATGGTAGATTAGGATCCTTACTGCATTAGGGTTCCGCCCTGTACACACTATATATATTTGTATTAATGAGAAAGACACCCCAAGCGAGGTTAATACATTCTCACATTATATCAGATGCCAAACCCTAAACCCTGTTCTTTTCTTTCTCATAGCCGCCGATAACCCCCCTCTTCCCATCGGCCGATGTCAACCCTTCTCATTTTTGCTTCAATTTTGTGACCACCATGTCTCCTCTCATTTCCCCTAAAACTATCGATCCCCCCACAGTTGTCTTTGACAATCCACCGCCATCCTCTACATCTTTGTTTCATCCGGCGTTCACCGTCACTAACATCAAGAATTTTATACCCTTAATTCTTAATCAATAAGATAGCAAATATTCAATGTGGGTCAAACTATTATACATCCATACATGCACGTACAATGTGCTAGACCACATTGACGATTTTATCCCTCGCCCTTCAGATGTTGCAGACTCGACATGGCGTCGCCTTGACACCATCGTCCAACAGTGGATATACGACACCATCTCTAAAGATTTATTGTATACTATCATGAAAAAATTGGTGCCTTGGCTCGTGAACTATGGGTACGACTGGAAAAAATATTTTAGGACAATAAAAACACTCGAGCCATGTATTTGGAAGAATAGTTCAACAATACACGTCTCGAGAATTTTAACATGTCCGAATACTGCAAATAACTGAAACTAATTGCAAAACAAATATCTAACGTAGGGACACCTATTTTCGAAACAAAGATGGTCCTACAACTTATTGCTGGATTACCAAAAGGCGAATACGATACACTAGCAACACTGATTCAACAAGTCGATCCACTACCGAGTTTCAACAAGGCACGTTCACAATTACTATTAAAGGAAACCCGATGTGCTAAACAAGATGAGCACAATAAAAAAGGCTTAGCGGTTGAAAGTATGGTGCCAACCTCGGCCCCCACCACCAGCCGCTACCAACGGACCACCAGCAGCAGTGGGACAATTGCGGTGAAGAAAAAGGCGGCAGAGGTCACGGTAATGGAAAACGTGGCAAAGGACACGGCAGAGGAGGCAAGTCCTAACAAGCGAGCCCAACGCATATCCAGCCATTTCAGTGGACTGATCCAATAAGGTGGCCCAATGCAGGGAATAGGGCCTCACCCGCCTGCCCATATCTTACATTAGGGGCCCAATTCCTGTAAGCATGGATACCTGGAATCTTGGGCTCGGTTCCAACAACTCGACAAGTCCACACGCCCAATCACCAAGCCAATCTTGTTTCGGCCCAACAACTGCAATCTGGTCACAGTCTGGCCCCAACTGATTTGGGCTTACATTAAACCTTCAACAGCCCGACAAAAATTGACATATGGATACCGGATCCATATCTCATGTCAACCGCTCTTCAGGTAATTTATCTCAACTGCTTCGATTAAAAGAATCCTCAATTTATCACTGTCGGTAATGGTCATCGCATTCCAATTGAAGGTTATGGTAATACCCACACGAAACCACCCCATCCGCCCTTCTCCTTAAACCATGTCCTCTATACCCCTAACCTCATTAAAAATTTAATATTTGTTAGGAAATAACTCGCAATAATTTTGTATCTATGGAGTTTGACCCTTTTGGTTTCTCTGTGAAGGATCTCTATACGTGGAAAGTTCTTACGCGATGCAATAGTGTGGGATACCTCTACCCCTTAACTCCATATTCAGCTGTCAGAACACAATCTCATACCACCATTACTACAATATCTCCGTCAACTTGCCACAATAGACTTGGACACCCAGGAGTACCTGTTTTTAATTTTTTTATAAATAATAAGCTTATTTGATGTAATACTGGAAAACTTGCCCAAAACTATTTCTCTTGCACACTAGGAAAACATGATCACCTTCCATTTTTGTCATCTTTAAGTGTTACATTTTCTCTGTTAGATATTGTTCATGACAAGTTTCTTGAGTTTTGAAATTTCATCAAAACACAATTAGAAAAATCCATCAAATCTTTTCAATGTGATAACGGTCGTGAGTTCAATAATTCAGCATTTCACAATTTTTGCACCAGTCATGGCATGGTTTTCCATTTCTCATGTCCCCACACATCACTTCAAAACAGAAAAGCTGAACGAATGATTCGTACCATCAATAACATGGTTTGTACTATTCTTTTCCATTCCTCTCTCTCTCTCCCTCTTTCTGGGTCTATGCAGTTAAAATGGTAGAATACATCATCAATATTTTACCTACTAGCACTCTTCATAACAAAACCCCACCAAAATTCTCTACCATAGGATTCCGTCCTATGACAATCTTAGAATTTTCAGTTGCCTGTGCTACCCTAATCTTGCCTCCACTACTCCTCATAAATTAGCTCCACAAACCACGTCGTGCGTCTTTATAGGCTTTTCGTCTAATCATAGGAGTTATCTGTGCTATAACTTGTCTACTCATAAAATTCATGTCTCTCATCACATTTGACGAGATGAGTTTTCCATTTTCGAACATCCAAAAATTCCAAACCACATATTACACGTTTCTCAATCAGTCAGACCTCTCCCATATCGTCAGCTTTCTCCTCCACCGTGACTACATTATTCCATCATAATCTGTCACGGTTGTCCCATCTCCCCCGGTCTCCGGCACTACCAACAGCGCATCGTCGCCCTAACCCCCATCACCAGCTGCTGCATCACCCACTTCCCAGCCAGTCATTTCAATCTCTGACCCAGAATAAACACACCAACCACCGTACAGGTCTCTACTCTCTATCCAATCAACTCTCCTCCGATCGTCCAACTCGAGTTCTGCCACAAACCACCCTAACCTCACAAATTGGTAACCTGGCACCAACTCCTCCACCAGAAACCCACAATCAAACATCGACGTTGACCCACCTACAAAACCTGACACCAACACCTCACCCCAACACATTCCCAACCTGGACCCAGTCACCAATGTCACTCGAAAATAACAACCCCCAACTGATGTCTCTCCACCCAAAACCCAAAAACCAGGAAACCCAAACCCAGAAAATTCCCAACACTGCACCTATACCCACCTACTGTTTGGAAACTCGTGCCCAACACAAGATTTTCAAACCCAAAGTTCACTTTAACCTATCCCCACAAATTATATCCCCGATTCCCAAAAACCAAAAATTAGCAAAATTGGACCCTAATCGTGAGGAATTTAATGCTTTAATGAACCAGCATACTTGGGATTTGGTTCCTAGACCGGATGGGGTAAATGTGATCCGATGCATGTGGTATTTCATCACAAATTCTAAGACAGTGGTGACCTAGAGAGGTATAAGGCTAGACTTGTAGCCAATGGAACTAATCAGCATGAGAGCATGGATTATGGTGAGACATTCAGTCCGGTTGTTAAACCGGCTACCATTCACACAGTTCTAAGTATTGCTATGGATAAGCATTGGTCAATTCATCAGCTTGATGTAAAAAAAACATTTCCACATGGGGATTTAAAAGAAATTGTTTACATATACTAGCCGTCTGGTTTTGTCAATCCAGTAGCCCCTCAGTATGTATGACATATCTATAAGTCACTTTATGGCTTGAAACAGGCCCCAGAGCATGGTATTAACATTTTTCCAGGTACATTATGCAGATTGGGTTTGTATGCAGCAAGTGTGATAATTTTCTTTTTATTTTTCATCGAGGTAGTAACACCGCTTACTTATTACTATATGTGGATTATATTGTTCTCACCGCCTCATCTGATGTGTTAAAAAATGAGATTATTGCATTACTTAAGACTAAATTTTTCATGACTAGCTTGGAGAAGTTGAGCTATATTTTGGGGATATCAGTGTCGCGTTCTGCAGCTACTATATTTTTGTGTCAGCGTAAGTATGCAGAGGAGATAGTGTACATGACTAAAATGGCAAATTGCAAGATCATGCCCACTCTGGTATATTCAAAATCAAAGCTCAGTGCTGCTAATGGGGATCCAGTCTCCGATCATACTCTGTATCGGAGTCTTGCAGGAGCACTTCAGCATCTAACCTTCATCAGCCCTGATATTTCTTATGTTGTGCAGCAGGTGTGTTTAGTTATGCATTCCCCCAAGGAGTCTCATTTCACTGCTCTTAAGCGTATCATCCGATACACTAAGGGCATACTTGATTTTGGATTGCATCTATACCCCCTGCACCGACCCGGTTACTATCATATACGAATGTAGATTAGGTTGGTTGTCCGGACATGCAATGCTCTACCTCTGGCTATTCTTTTTTCCAAGGGGATAATCTCATTTCCTAATCTTCCAAGAGGCAAGCCCCGAAGCATAGTACAGAGGCGTTACCAATGTTGTAGTTGAGATCTGTTTGCTCCGAAATATTATTTTGGAGTTTCAGTTTCCCTTGCGTAAGGCGTCTATAGTCTACTGTGATAATAAATCCGCCATATATCTATCTAACAATCTGGTTCAACATCAGCGAACCAAACACATTGAGATGGATATACACTTTGTTCGTGAGGTCGCTCTCGGTCATGTCAAAGTGTTGCATGTGCCTTCTTCTTATGAGTATGCAGATATTTTCACAAAAGAGCATCCTAAATAGTTATTCATCGGCGTCAGATCCAGTCTTAGCGTCCGACCTCCTCCCGCTCTGACTGAGGGGGTGTATTAGCGAATATACTCAAAATATTTTCCATATATTCATAAATTATAAGTTTTGTATATTTATGGTAGATTATGATCCTTACTACATTAGGGTTCCACCTTGTACACACTGCATATATTTGTATTAATGAGAAAGACTCCCCAAGGTAGATTAATACAATAGATCTTGGGCCTAACTCAACCCCAAAAGCTAGTTTGTAGGGTGAGGTTTGTCCAAGTCCATATAAGGAGTGCATGTTCCCATTCCATATCTGATGTAGGACTCTTAACACTCCCCCGCATGCCCAGACCTTGTTAACTAAAGCGTGAATAATATAATTTGGGGGCCCAACATCAGTGAACAAATAATTGGAATGGGCCTGACTCTGATACCGTGTAAGATTGTATTAATCTCCCTTTGGGTGTCTTTCTCATTAATACAAATATATATAGTGCGTACAATGTGGAATCCTCATATAATATGGATCTTATATCTACCATAATTATATAACACTAAATATGGCTAAATATATGGGTTATACACGTTAATACTTACCTTGTATCCAATTTTAGTGTAATTGAACTTATCCATTTAATAGAGTTTATCTTTTAAATTTTTTGGGATTGGGATGTAACTTTTAAAAAACTTTTGTAAATCAACTTTTGACTTGGAGAGTTCTCACTTTTAATATAATATGATATAATGAAGAAAATTAGCTCATTAAATGAATTTGTTTATTTCATCCAAAAAGAAAAATATTATTAACTAGCCTAAGCTTGTAACAGTGCTATTAACAAAGTCAACTCTTGCATAAAAATATTGAACAACTAAAGTATAAAAGAGAGACGGTAAGACAAACAGTTCACTGTAACTCAATCCCAATAAAACGTACTTCAGAATCTACAACATGAAAGTGATACATAGGCCATCCAAAAGCAAAATCACCAAAAAAACATTTTCAGATTGGAACAATAATGTGCGAGCCAGAGAAGTCTTTACACAAGTTTATACTATGATGTTGAACAGTCAAATAGTATTATGAACTTATACACAATACACGAAGTATACAACATTACATGTACATAGGAACGAGTATTCATGGCATTATTTCTACATATCCTTAAGACATTTTTCAGATTTTGGCACGTTAAAGTAGCCGAAGAAAGAATATATGCTAACACAACCGGTTCTAAATTTAAACAAGAATAAAAGAGGCAAGGAAGACCAATATACAAATTATGTATACGTACATAATAAATTCCGTTGGACTAATCTTAATCTTTAAAGAAACATAACATTCATAAACTTAAACCAAGCGCACATACTATTATATTAAACACGGGTAATATATTCCTTTTGAAATTGCACATATTAATCTAGAATACGACATGTAAATATCGCCTTTTTAATCAATTAAAGTATGCTCGTTTTTTGATTTATTAGGCAGCCACCAAACTAACAACTTACACAACATACAATAATTTGAATATCAACAATCCGCTAGGTGTCCTAAGAGTATTTAATCAAGCCATAGCTCCTCCAAACACATATTAATCTTACATTATCCGTATTGCATTTAACAATGAACCCAAGATACCTTACTAAAGCTAATGACAATAATTAGTTAACCAAAACATCGAGGCAATATCATCTATCACGTATCAACTCCAAATCAGAAATATCCCAACAACATAAATACAATTATATAAGCAAATCGTCTCATTATCATATTAATTAATCAAGACTACATTACTTAGCAAAATATCATACTAAATCAAGCATAAACAACACAATCAAATAAGCTTCAAGAAATATAGAAGAATTGGAACGAGTCTAACCTTTTCCGGGTAGCGAACCGAGGCGTGTTTTGAATCGTCGAATCCGCTCGAAAATGTTAGAATTCTGATTATTTTTTTTGTAGATTTTTTTTTGAATTCTGATTTTTCTGGGAATAGGACTCTGTTTTCTGATTTTCGGATGTTTGAACCGACCCGGCAGTGACCCGACCCGATTTGGACCGAAAAACAGTGAAAAAATAGCTAAAAATCCAGATTCTTCAACACAAAAAAATTTTCGGAATCTTTAAGTTGAAGAACACATGCAAGAACAAACAAAGATTTCGAATTTTCTTAAATTTCGGACCTAAAACGACCCGAAAATTTCCGAATCCGACCCCCGAAATTAGTGAGCAAGGAAGGGTTTTTATAGATACTCCCCTCAACATTCAACCCCCCCCCCCTCATACCCCCCTTAAAACGAATTCAAATTTCAAAATAAAGGGGGAACAAAAATCTGATTTTTTTTAGGCGTGTTCTTGGGGCATGTGTTGCAGAAAGGTGATGGGGTAGATTGGTGGTGTCAGGCGGCGGTGTGGCGACTGGTGGTGTCAGGCGTAGGGGTAGGGTGGCGGCTGATTTGGGAGAGTAGGGTTTAGGTTTCTTTTATTTTGATTTTTTGGGTTTTGTTTTGGATAAAGGGGGTAGGGGGGCGGGGGGGGGGGGGGGGGCGGTTCGGGTTGGCCTAATTGGGCCGACGGGTGTGGGGGTTTTAAGGGGAATTTGGGCTCGGGTTGGTTTGGGCTTTGGTTTAAGGGTGTTGGGTTTTTGTTTTGTGGGTTTTGGTTTAAATGGGATAAAAGGTTGTGGAGGGTTGGGCTTGGAAGGTGGGGTGGCCGATTGGGCTTGAAAGGAAAAGGGTGTTGGGTTTTAGGATTTGGTTTGGGGGGAAATTGTATTGGGTTGGGAAAATGGAATGGGTTAGGAATTGTTTTGGGTTTTTTTAAAAAAAAATATGAAAGGGGTTTAACATTAAAATATATATTTGTTTTGTAAAAGACGTGAATTATTTAAAAAATAACATAACGATGTGATAGTAATAAAATATAATATTTACGAAATGTTTAATGTTTTAAAAAAAAATGGGAATGCGACGCAATTTTGTGAGAATAAAATAACATAGAATTTTCGGATAAAACTTATGATTATGATAGAAATGCAAATGATAGTAAAAATGTGAATAATAATAATAATAATAAGAGAATAATAATATATATATATACGCATGTATGTATATAGATAAAAATTGTTTTGGGGTGTCAAAAATATTTAAAATTGCGAATAATTTGGAAAAGACGGGACAAAATTGGGTGTCAACAACCATTAAAATCAGATGCATGGATATTTTTTGATAGGGACGTAGAGAATCAAGTAGCTAGATGTAAAATTTGTAAAAATATTTTAAAATTTAAAATTGGAAAATGTCACGGTGGGACGGGGGGTTTAATTAGACACGTAGTAAGTGCTCATCCAGCTAGGTATGCCCAATATCAGGCTTCAAAACCGGGTGCGCAAACACCCGCTCCATCGGGACAAGGTTCACATACTGATACTGTCCCGGACCAAGTACAGGGTCAAATTAACCCTATGACGGGAGGGATTGTAGGCCCTAAATACAATAAACATAGAGATAGGGAAGCAATATCAAAATTAGTTGTTGTGGAGGGTTTTCCTTTTTCATTTCCTTCATCTCCCGGTTTTATTCATTACATTAGAGAAATATATAATCCTGCTTTTAACGGTTTTTCTAGTTCAACTGTTAAGAGAGATGTATTTAAATTCGCACATGAATATCAACAATATTTACGTTATTCATTATATCATTTTAATGGCAAAGTATCTATCACGTCTGATATAGGTCGTAGTACTAACGGCCATGATTTTTTAACGGTAACTTGTCATTGGATATATTATAAATGGTCTAATGCAAAAACGTATCTTAGCGTATAGATATATAGATGATAGGCACACTGGTACTTTTATTGCAGATAATATTTATCAAGTGTGCCATTATTATGGAATAACCGATAAAATTATGACTATTACATTAGATAACGCTTCTTCTAACAATTACGCTATTACAATTTTAAAAAAATAGTTTAACTCCATCTTTTCCAGATCATTCATATAAAATGCGCGTGCCATATTTATAACTTAATTGTAAAGGATGGTCTATCACTTTTTCAAGACATTCTTAGTAAAATACAATTGCTATAAACTTTATTTTTAAAAGTAATAGAGTATAACGAAGAAAAGAATATAAAAAAATTTGTCACGATTGTGGACTACCTTATGAAAAAATTCCAGAAGAAGTATCCACTAGGTGGAATTCTTTATACGAGAAACTACTTGTTGCTTATGACTAAAGAAAACCTATAACTTTATTTTTTAACTCTGATAATCAAAATCCAGCTGATATGGTTGTAGATAGTGATTGGGTAAAAATTTCCGAACTTATTGTATTTTTAGAGAAATGTTTTCAAGCAACAAAAGAATTTTCCGGTATATATTATCCTACTATTTCAACTATGTTGTTTTATATAACTCTAATATTTTTATTACTTAGTGAATATATAGAAAAATCAGCTTATATGGCAGCTATTAAAAAATATTTATCAAAATAAAAAAATATTTTATTCCTATTCCCACTATTTATATTATTGGTGCTGTATTAAATCCGACTATTAAAATAGACGGTATTAAATCACTAATTGAAACTATTTACGATTGTATAGAAGTACTACCACCTCCAAGTCCCAAAAATCTAAATCACCCACCACCTATTGAACAAACTAAAGAAGAAGTGTTGTCCAGCGTAGAAGACCAATGCAAAAAAATATATAGGTTTACCAACAAGAAAATGCTAGAACTTACCGGCTTCCATACCACCTCCTTCATCTTCAACACAACCTCACAAAAGACATGTTGTTTCTGCGGCTAGTATTGAAAGCCTCAGAAATAGAATGTACGGCCGTACCGCTACTAACCAAATTAGCGAGTTAGATATTTTTGTTTTGCAGGGTTCTGTACCTTACCAAGAAGTTATCAATGAAGATGGACATGAAAACTTGCTGAAATACTGGAGGGGGAATGAGAAGACCTTTCCGACACTTTCAATGATGGCCCGAGATTTTTGAACATTCAAGCCTCATCAACTGCGTCTGAAAGCGCTTTTTCTGCCGGCAGATATCAAATAGGAGACCACAGACACTCATTAGCCGGAGACAGCTTGAAAATTACAGTATTATTTAGAGATTGGATACGAGCGGAGCGAAGAAGGTGCGGTCAAACGGAGATCAATGAAGAAGAAGAAGAAAACTACAACGAAATCTTATCCGAAGGTAGTGGAAGCGACATGGATCAATTTGACCAACAAATACCAATTCCAACCGAAGAACCACAAGAAATTATCAAGCAATTAGAACAGGTTTTTTTTGAGAATGTAATTTTTTTAATTGCAATTTTATTATGTAATTTACAACTTTTGGACAACACCACAAAGTTGCAATTTAGACAATTGTATTTGTATTACAAAAACATCATGTCTATTAAATAATATAAGAGGCACAAAAACAACCTTGGGATGTTTTTATTACACTATCTTGTCTTGTTTATTGAGTTTTTTTTATACATATGTTATTAAAAAAAAAAGGAAAACCCGCAGGAACCCGCCCCGACCCGATTCTGACTGGATCGGGATCGGGACGGGACTGGAGCAAGTCCCGCCAAATCCGACCCCGCTGCATCTCGACCCCCGCCCTTCGCCCATCCCACCCTCGACCCGACCCAAATGCATTCGACTGCCAGACTCGAGCCCTACCATCGCCAGGCCTAGCCCATAGGACTATTTTATTCAAAATAAGAGTATTGCCCAAAACAAAAGTAAAGGAACGACTAATCAAACATGAGGAAGAAACCGTGTATAATGATCTAGCTCCTCCTTTGGCTCTATAAATAAGGAAGGGCTTAGGGTCCTTCTTACAACTCATACTAGAAACTTCATTCCCAATTTGTCAGTAACAATGGCATCCTGGAAGAAATTAATTCTCCTTTTAGCTGCTTTTTGTGCTGTTGTACTTCTCACATCCTCTGGGATTGTTGCGACCAATCACCAAACAAGTGGGTCTCTCCCCCTCCCCTCCTCTATCTTTCTAATTTGTGCCTATGTATCTGCTAAATAGAGCAATATACATGTGATATACACTGAATATACAGTAGTGTATATCACATATATATCAATGGATTAAAGCAAGCAGCAGTGCAGCAACGGCCCAGCTCACTATTGGGCCTCTCTCAAGCTGACCTAAAACAAATAGCGGAAGATCACAAATTTCCATCCCATCACGGGAGTTAGGGCAGAAAATCAGTGGGCAAATATTGTATATTAAGGAAAGTATATTGTAGTATATTTGTTACCTAGAATAGGATATACACTTACCATAAGTAGGATATACACTTACCATATTGTAGAGTTAGAATTATGGTAAAAGAAGGATTTAAAAGTAGAATAGGAAAATGATTTTCCTATTATGGAAATATGTAACTTGTATATATAGCCTTTCAATTAATGAAAATAATCAAGGGGATTATTTCTTTCATGGTATCAAGAGACTAGGTTTTACAAAAAAATTTCTCTCCCTAAATTTTTTGGACCCCTCGGCCGAGACACCCCCTTCGGATTTCTCTTCCAAAATTCGTCTTTCGCTCTCAAAAACCTCTCTTAAATTTCCCCTCCTTTTTTGTTCTTATCAATATGTCTAAGAACAATTTTCACCCTGCCCTCGCGGTTTCCAATATCAAGCTAAGTGTCCCTATTGTCCTTGAAATGGAAAACGTTCAATATGCAACGTGGGCGGAGTTGTTTAAAATTCACGCTATATCCTATCAAGTTCTTCATCATATCATTCCTCCCGCTAGACCCCTTCCTGTGGAGGATCCTGAGTTATGGATTACACTTGATGCTACCGTTCTTCGGTGGATATACGCCACTATTTCGGTGGACCTTCTACAGACGATTATTGAGCCAAATACCATGACTATGGCTGCATGGAATAGATTGCGTGACATATTCCAAGACAACCAACATTCCCGTGTCGTCACACTCGAGCAGGAATTCTCTCTCATTCGAATGGACGAATTTTCGAACGTTTATGCATATTGCAAGAAACTAAAGGAGTTGGCGGATCAACTCCGTAACGTTGGCGCACCAGTAACAAATAATCATCTAGTTCTACAGTTGGTTGCCGGTCTTTCGGAGGCCTATAATGGTGTTGGAACTCTCCTTCGCCAAAGCAACCCTCTTCCCGACTTCCATCAAGCTCGCTCCATGCTGACGTTGGAAGAAGCTGGTTTGGCTAAAAAGGCGGCTACCGGAGCAAGCCCAGTTGTCATGATGGCGTCCTCTCCTAATCCTTCAGGTTTTGTTAATAATTTCGGCCAAAACCATAATAATGGTGGCGGCAAGAATAATAGAAAGAATAATAACAAAAATCACGGGGGCAAACGCGGCAGTTCTGGTGGAGGTTCCGGTGGTCAGCAAGCAGACGGTGGGTCCCATCCAATGAATAGTGGCCCACCACCCCCATGGGCCCAGCAGTGGGGCCCATGGAAGTGGACCGTGGGCCACCAGCCCATACAACCAGGTAGTGCATTCCAGCGGCCAGTGGGCTGGCCAACAGTCCAGGCCCAATACCCAGCATTGGCGGCCCACTGGCCAGTGGCCCAGCAACGGCAACAACAGCAGTTACGGCCCAGTTCCAGTTAGGCCAGGAGTTCTTGGGCCCCGACCTCCGCAAGCCCATCATACAGCAGGCCCCACTCAGACCGATATCGAGGCCGCGATGCACACGTTGGGATTGACTCAACCGGATCCAAATTGGTACATGGACACCGGGGCCACTACTCACATGACTTCCGAATCAGGTACTCTCTCATCTTATTCCAATTTGAGCACCCCTCGGGGGATAATTGTTGGTAATGGCAATTCTATTCCAATTTTAGGGTATGGTCAGAAAACGTTGTCTCCCCCCAATCCACCACTCCTCTTGAAAAATACTTTACATGCTCCTAAATTGATTAAAAATTTAGTGTCTGTCCGAAAGTTCACAAATGACAATTGCTTACATTGAATTTGATCCTTTCGATTTCTCTGTGAAGGATTTCAATACGGGGAGTCATCTCATGAGGTGTGATAGTAGGGGGGATCTGTATCCTATCATGCCCGGTTTCAGTCCATCGAGTCCAGCCTTGCCGTCAGCTTTTGCAGCCATCTCTCCTTTTATGTGGCATACTCGTCTGGGTCATCCGGAATCTTCTATTTTATCAGCTTTAGATAAAAATAGTTTTATTTCTTGTAAGGGTACGAGTCGTACTCCAATTTGTCAGTCTTGTTCATTAGGAAAAATTATTAAGTTACCATTTGTAGACTCCAATTCTCATACTTCTATGCCATTTGACATTATTCATAGCGACTTATGGACATCTCCTGTTCTTAGGTCAATGGGTCATCGATATTATGTTCTCTTTTTAGATGATTATTCTAGATTTTTGTGGACGTTTCCAATTGCGAATAAATCACAAGTGTTTTCCGTCTTCATCAAATTTAGAGCGTTCATTCGTACTCAATTCGAAAGAGAAATAAAAAATATTCAATGTGATAATGGGAAAGAGTATGACAATAGGGAGTTTCGGGAATTTTGTGCTACTAATGGGATAAATTTTCATTTTTCATGTCCTCATACATCTTCACAAAATGGGAAAGCCGAACGCAAAAGTCGTTCCATAAATAAGATTGTTCGAACTCTCCTAATACATGCCTCCATACCTCCATATTTTTGGCATCATGCTGTACATATGGCCACATATCTTCTTAACATAATTCCTTCTAAAGGTCTGACATATTCTTCCCTCCTAAAAATCCTGTATAATAAGAACCCGTCTTATTCTCATCTTTGGATTTTTGGGTGCTTGTGTTATCTGTTATTCCCATCCACCACAATTAACAAACTTCAGGCTCGGTCTACCACGTGTGTGTTTTTGGGCTATCCGTCAAATCATCATGGTTATAAGTGTTTTGATTTATCCTCCAAGAAAATCATAATCAATCGCCATGTCATTTTTGATGAAACTCAATTCTCATTTACGAAAGTTCATACTCCCGAACCTAAGTCGTATAATTTTTTGGATGACCAAATATCCCCGTATATTATTCGGAATTTTTCGGACATCTCCCGTACCCAAAATCCTCCAACGGGCCCACTGCCCGCTGGACCTACAGTACCGCCACACCCACAAATTCCAGCCACTGGAACAGTTCCAGCAATTGGGCCAGTCCAGCCCAATTCTGGAACTGCTCCAGAAAATGATTCCAGTCTTTACCGATTTGGGCCAGCAGGCCCACTGCCTGCTGGCCAGTCCGTCCCGAGCCCAGAAAATTCCCAAAATTCCCTCAATTCTTCCTCGAGTCATAGACCCGTCACTCGTAGTCAGTGGGATATTTTTACACCTAAAAGACATTTTAATTTACATTCCGATGTCTCTAAATTCCCCTTGCCCCGCAATCCTGTGTCCGCATTAAATAACCCTAATTGGAAAATTGATATGACTGATGAATATAATGCTCTTATTGATAATAAGACGTGGGAGTTGGTGCCCCATCCATATGGTATTATGTTATCAGGTCTATGTAGATTTTTGCTCATAAGGAAAATTCAGATGGGTCCTTTGCTCGACATAAGGCGCGACTTGTTGGTGATGGTAAGACTTAGCAGGTTGGAATTGATTGTGGTGAGACGTTTAGTCCGGTGGTCAAACCGGCTACCATTCGCATTGTGCTTAGCTTGGCTCTTTCAAAGACTTGGCCAATTCATCAGTTGGATGTCAAGAATGCTTTTCTACATGGTGATCTCAAGGAAACAATCTATATGCATCAGCCATTGGGTTTCAGGGATCCCAACCGCCCTCATCATGTCTGTTTGTTGAAGAAATAATTATATGGGCTTAAGCAGTCTCCACGGTCTTGGTATACACGATTTGCTGACTTTGTTTCGACTATTGGGTTTACTCACAGCAGGTCAGATAATTCCTTGTTCATCTACCGCCGTGGTTTGTCCTTGGCCTACATTCTGTTGTATGTGGATGATATCATCTTGACTGCCTCTTCCGATGCCTTGCGCCAGTCTATCATGACCATACTCAGTTCTGAGTTTTCTATGAAAGACTTAGGGCCTTTGAGTTATTTTTTGGGGATTGCCGTCAAGCGTCATTCAAGTGGGTTGTTTCTGTCTCAACGGAAGTATGCTGCTGAGATCATCAAGAGGGCTGGGATGTCATCCTGTATGTCCACTTCCACACCAGTTGATGCAAATCCAAAGCTAAGTGCCACAGCAGGTGCACCATACGAGGACCCGACTCGCTATCGCAGTCTTGCAGGGGCCCTCCAGTATCTTACCTTTACCAGACCGGATATTACATATGTGGTTCAGCAGGTGTGTTTATTCATGCATGATCCTAGAGTTGAGCACATGAATGCAATCAAATGCATCATTCGGTATATTCAGGGGACACTAGACTATGGGTTGCACTTGTATCCGTCATCTACATCCACACTTGTCTCCTACACGGATGCTGATTGGGGTGGTTGTCCCGACACCGCATCGGCCGATCATTGCCATCAGTATGTTCCTTGGCAACAACTTGGTATCCTGGTCAGCAAAACGTCAGGCCACTCTATCACGCTCAAGTGTCAAGGCAGAATGTCGAGGGGTAGCGAATGTGGTCTCCGAATCATGTTGTCTACGTAATTTGCTTTTGGAGCTTCATTGTCCCATTCAGAAGGCAAACTTGGTATATTGCGATAACATTAGTGCCATCTACCTTTCAGGTAACCCCGTTCAATACCAACGCACCAAGCATATCGAAATGGACATTCACTTTGTCCGTGAAAAGGTTGCAAAGGGTCAAGTTCGCGTATGCCATGTCCCGTCTCGTTATCAAATTGCAGACATATTTACTAAGGGTCTACCAGCGGTTCTCTTTGAAGATTTTAGGAACAGTCTCGGTTTAAAACCGCCCGCTATGATCAAGGGTGTGTTAAACAGAGCAATATACATGTGATATACACTGAATATACAGCAGTGTATATCACATATATATCAATGGATTAAAGCAAGCAAGAAGTGCAAAGAACGGCCCAAATTTCACTATTGCCTCTCGGCAATTTAAAAATAAAGAAGCGAACATCACAAATTTCAAACCCATCACTGAGTTAGGGCAGAAAATCAGTGGGCAAATATTGTATATTAAGGAAAGTATATTGTAGTATATTTGTTACCTAGAATAGGATATACACTTACCATATTGTAGAGTTAGAATTAAGGTAGAAGAAGGATTTAGAAGTAGAATAGGAAAATGATTTTCCTATTATGGAAATATGTAACTTGTATATATAGCCTTTCAATTAATGAAAATAATAAGGGGATTATTTCTTTCAGTATCTTCTATGTCCTAAATCATGGTTGAATATTGTTACTCTCAAAAAAATTATTTTTTTTGTTTGTTTTAAAACTCCGTCTAAATTCGACAAACATGCAAGTTAAAAAATTAGAAAGATTTTTGACATGTAAGTCTACACGAAGTACTACTAGTGTTGATGAGAGAGTTCTCCATTTTTTTTCTTTCATATAAAAGAACGAACTTTATTAAGTGGGTTCGAATAAGTTATCTTATTAAGCATAAGATGAATAACGATAAAATCAAAGATTCTAAAAGAAAAATTGTCATTTTGTTTGAGATAAGCTGAAAAAGAAAGTGTACCAATGAAATGAAACATAGTCATAAAATTATAAAATACTCATAGTTCCCGATTTGTTTGCAGAGATAAACGGTTACAATGGATTACCAGCCTATGGCTGTGGGAATGAGTGTTATAAAGGTCCAAGCTATGCTACTTCTCCAGGCTATGGTACTTCTCCAGGCTATGGTGGTCCAGGATATGGTAGAAGATTTGGTGCAAAAGGAGTTCATGACACTGCTACTGCCAAAACTGACAAGGATGGTCCTAAGAATTAATGATGCTTCTTCCGCTTATATCAAAACAGTCCTAAGAATATGTTAAAGTTTTGTTCAAAAACAAGGCATCAACTCATGTCGATGCATTAGTTATGTACTTAATTTGTATTTTGTAAACTTTTCCGGGTCGTTTGATATGATGTTTAAGAAAAATAATTATCGTATAAAATTATTTGACAGATATTCAATGTTTAGTTGTAATTTGAATCATGCATAGCTTAATACATCAACTAGTATATTGTTCTATAGAGATAATGATCAAAACACATCTCAAGTATCATCTTTCAGTGAATTTTCGATCTAAACTATCAGGTCTTTGCATTTCTTACCTAAACTATCACCAACTATTTATCAAAATACACATCGACTAGTATCTGATGGTGCATGGTGTGCATTCTTTTTTTGTGTGTGTTTAAAAATGGTGTCAAATGGTACTCCACACGGATAATTAAATGAATTAAATGAAAAACAATTTAAGAAAAAAGATAATGTCAAAAACACATCTGAAGTATCACATATTTCCTAGTTTCTAGCACAATCAGATACTAGTCGAGATGTGTTTTGATAAATAGTCGGTGATAGTTCAGGTAGAAAACGCAACAATTTATAGGAACATGTGTGTTTTAATAAATAGTTTGTGATAGTTCAGATAGCAAACTCAAATACATCATACTTCATGTAGGAAACTCACAAAAACGAAATACTTGAGGTGTTTTTTTTTATTATCTCTATTTTATACAATCAACAATATAGAATAACTAATCCATTATAATTTATTAATGAATGAAGTACCAAAAGAATAAAACTAAGTTTTTTTCCCTTAGAAATCAATGAAGGTCAATCATTCAAGAGTATAATTGTAAACTCTTTTTATTAAAAGATAAATAAATATTTTAAATGATATCTTATACATTCACTTTAGTGAAAATAGCTAAATGAGTCCTAATGTTTTGTCGAAATCTCAACTACACACTAAATTTTTACGGTGTCCTAATACCCATCCGGTCATTTTAAAAGAAATATTATATCCGTGCTATATTTCAAGGCTCTCTCTGTTGTTTATCTTCTTGCCTGGTCTGCTCTGATACGAATATATGTTCATGTCTAGACTTGTTGCTCTCCCATGTCATTCTGTGTTATAATTCACTTGTCAAGTTGCCTAAATAATATATGTGCCAATGCTTTCCATATGTTTAGACTAAGGTTGTGTCATGTTGGTTTGCTATCTGTTTATGTTCCATGTTTAACTCATATGTGATGATCATGTGGTGAGAATATAGGGTATAGTTTAGCATTGAAGTTCGCTTTGAGAAAACATAGGGGCTAGCATATGATTTAAACATAGTACTTTTCTTGCTTGTTAATTGTGTGCATGCCCAGATCACTTGTTGAAAGATTTGATTGTCCCATTGATTCATAGGTCTGTTCAAATGAAGCATGCCCACGTAACATAGCTAAAATATCCTTAATTCCTAATTATTGATGTGGACTGCCTATTTGTTCTTGGATGGGTTCATGTTTAAGTATAAGGACTTGGTTACTTTTTCCCCTTCTTGATTGGTTTTGAATATGTATTCTTTGGTTTGTCATGCTGGCTTTGAGTGTATGTATTATTTGGTTTGTCATGTTGGCTGCATCTTTTAGCATCAGAATGTCTTAAATGGTATCTCATATTCTTGTTTATAACCTGAATTTGTTCACTTCTACCATGTGTTCCCATTTCTCTTCTATTTTCTTTATGATTTTGTGGCATATTTCAAGATATACAATATATATCAGCCTTGGGTATACATAAGGTGTATATTGAGGTTGTATATCTCTATATATCTCTGATTATATCACTTACTTTGAATATTTTGGGTATATTAGTCTTATGTGTGTTAATGACAACTACTGTGGGTTGGCGTATTGATGATTGTATGATAGTTGGGCCTTAGTACACTTGGGGCACCCTTTATGCATTAAAAATTCAAAGGTTATTCCGTGGGCCTATTTTGTTCCTTTCTTCTTTTATGCACCGTTTGTTTATCAAAAGTCCATTGCTTGAATTAATATTGCTTGGACTGCTCTATATATATGGGCTTGTCAATTCTGCGTATTTTTCTAGTTTGACGGGTTGCGTATATTTGTTGTAATTCTGTATCAAATGTTGGTTTTTATTTTTATTATTGATGAGTATAGGGGATTTTCTAACTGATATTTGTGTTCCCCCTCCCTTTGCATGACCATGGGCCACGGGGCCCAGCTCCTTCTATTCTGGCATGATATTTGAGTCATTGGGCCTGAGGGCACAACAACATATTTTTATCTAGTCGGAGAGCTGTCCGAAGGCCCAGCCATGGATAAAAAAGGCAGAAATCTCAGTCATGGATAAAATTGGCGTAGAGGTTAGAATCTCCTTTTATAATGGGAACTAGTGGGCCGGTATACCCACCAGTCCGTTTGCTTTATTTTTTTATTTTTATATTTGTATTTTCTTAATTGTAAAATATTAAATATTATTGGAATTTGTAGGGTAGGACATAATTATATAGAGTTGCTATTTTACCTCATTAAAATAAATAAATGTTTATTTTCGGATAAGTAATAAAAAAATCTATTTTCCGGCTATTTTTTCACACTTTTAACATCTTTCGAAACTAAGCTTTGCAAATAAATGAAAAGAACTTGATTTAAATTTGCAAAAAGAAAAGGATATGATTCTTCTCAACTTGGGATGAGTTTTTAAAAGATCAAGTCTTGAATTAATGATCCTTAACTAAAGTTAAAATCTTTCAAAAAAGTAGGAAAATACTTTATAAACTATAGTTTGGGTTAACGGAACAAACCCTTTATTGGTTGACCTCTTTTATAAATAAAGATTTTATTTTATTAAAGATATATTTTAATTCTCTACTTTACATAAAAATAAACAAGTATTTTATTATCTCTTATGATAAAAAACAAAGGAACTTACCTTTTCTCCAAAAGAAAGATTTTTAAAAAGGGGATTTTTGTGCTCATTTTTAAAGTGTGTGAAAAAACTATATTTTTGCGAAAAATGATTTTGAATGAGATTACTTGCCATATTTTAATCATTTTACGGAATAAAGAAATTTTCTATTATAAAAGACTCGAGGTCAATCATATTTTACGGATCCTTAATATCGGGGTGCCTAACACCTTCCCTGGGGGATCATTTGAACCCTTACCCGAACTCTGGTTAATTTAATCATTTTCTTTACTTTTGAAAAACCTTTTTAAATATGGTTTTCCATATAAATTAGGTGGTGACTCTAAATAAAACAAATTCCAAAATTTCAGAAGTTATCCAGTAGCTTTTATGCCTCCGCGTAAAAGTGAAATGTAACACCCCTATACCCATGGAACACGTTGGTCAACCTATTTGTGTCTGATACTGCTTCAATGGATCAAGTTGCACAACTTGTTTTAGGTGTGAATACTGTTGTAGGGGATAATGATGATTATAAGCTTCTAGTAGCTCAATTAGAAGGGAGAAAGTTCAGGTCCAGTCTTAGAAAGGCTTCCAGAGAGCCTATTATGTTGCCTCCAGATTAGGTTGTTACTGATAAAGAAACCCATTCAAGGTCGCCAACAACTCCTTACACTAGTAATCAAAACATGTAAGCGGAGGCAAGATGGAGGAGCCTCTACATGCAAGAAAAAAGCCCAAGGTTAAGAACTAGACCTATTAAAGCTGTCAGTAGTGGAAACTGATAGTGGGGAGATGGTTTAAAAGTAGGAATGGAAAGGCAATTGCCACTCTAAAATCCAAATATGTTATCATGAAGAAACAAATTGCTAAACCTGGTTCAACAAAGAGGGAAACGATGCCTAAGTTAATAGATGAGCCTACTGAATGTGAAAGGAATGAGTCCTCTACATAGGAGCATGACTCCTTTGAGGACATTGAAAACTATGTGGATGAGAGTGACATAAAGGACCATGAAATTAAGAGGGTCATTTAGTTTATAAGAATGACCGTATTAAGGTGAATAGTTCTCACTGGTCACGGGTGCCTAGGAATGACCACTTTGTTGGAGAGGATAACATTGAAGAGGTGGAGTTACTTGTTCCTTCCTAAGGCAGAAAGAAGAAATCTATGCAAGAAATAGGTCATTGTGTTCGATGGAGTCGAGCCTTAGGGAATTTTGTTCCTATTCAAGTATGCAGATCAAGAGCTCGGTGTATAAAAAGACAATGTCCCGAAATAATTTATAACATAGTAGTGTGAAACAAGGATTGAAAATAATATTTAGTTTGTGCCAAAGAAGGCTATGGACTAGGGCTATATTACATGATCATGGTAATGAGTAAATAAAGTATGTTAGAAATGATTATTATTTAAGTGAATTGAGAATAAGAAATTAATTATGTGTGTGATTAATTGAATGAGGGATTGCAGTGGAAGACAAGAAATTAATTAAGATTATTCGATAAATATAACATGGATTATAATTAGTGGCTCATAAATAACGACATAAGGTGAGAGTGTCTGCCACATGGCAGCAATTTAATAAGAATGAACTAAGGAGTCAAAAGCACACTATGTGTGCAAATGACATGTGTAAACTCTTATGATGGAATTCATGTCTACTACATATCATTTTTGTGTCATTTTAGTATAAGAATATGTGCTGCACTATTCTTCACCATTTGTTTGCTTACTATAACGACTCGTTCAGTCGTTTTTAGCTAAAGACCCTTATTTTACTATATTTCCCTTCTCGTAGACTTTGTGTGGGATTTGTGTAGAGATGGCAGTGGATCCTGGGCCCGGTGGATCCAGATCCGTTTTATAGGATATGAATCTTCAAAATTTGGACCCGACGGATCTGGATGTGGATCTTGTATTTGAGATCCGTATCCGGTCCAGATCCGACCCGTGGATCCATTTTTTATTAAATATATTCATAACCTAGAATGTAATTTTATAAGTATTTTTAAAAAATTGCTAAGCACATCCTTGCAAGTTTAATTTATCCCCGCGTTAACTCAAAAACCAAAAAATAAAGAGGGAACTTCGATAATAAAATCAATGTTATATTAGTGAATGACTAACATCTCCATAGACAAATAGTTAAAATTATACTCACTTCATTTGTAAAGATTCCAAGCACATGCAAGTTCTGCATTGTGGAAATATTAATCAGCATTTTCCACAACTATTGTCATTGTCCAACATTTTCAATTAATAGCTCACAATCAAAATGAGACAACGAACAAAATATCTCATATGAACATTTCAAAATTGAAACACAGTAAACTATTAGCTAAGTAAAATCGCATTCAAGTGGGGAATTCATCCCCAGGATCGTTTGTCAGTTCAAAAAAAATTCTTAGTAAGATTACATTCTTAACAAGGCAAAAAGTTTACATATGGATCCAGATCCGATCCGTGGATCCAATGGATCCGGATTTGGATCTGATTTTTATGGACCCGATGGATCTGGATCCAGGTATTAAAAATGGATCTGGATCTGGATCTGGATCTAGTAGGATCCGGTCCAGATATGATCCGTTGCCATTCCTAGGTTTTTGATGTGTGAGGATGGGTATCACGGAGCCCGAAGTTCATTCATATGATTTTCTGAGGATAAACCAAAAATAGAAGCTTTGGAGTTGATTAGTTTGATTCATAGTTGCCCTTCAAGTATATGGGTTTTTTTCTGTGTTCCGTTGCTTCTGGTAGTTTCGGAGTGTCATTTATGACTTAGTCTAGTCGTTGGTTCACTTCCCGAGGCAATTAGATGTACTTTATGGCCTTATTTGTAAAACTGTGCTACTTGGTTATTTTAGGCAGTTCTTTAGAAAAGTATGACATACCTAGGTTGAATGAGAAATTGAGGGTGCGAGCGAGTTTGTAGAATTGTCTACCTTGTGTTAACATGTTTAGTTTATATCTAGGGGGTTCCGGGTGTTTGGTGGAAGTCTTAAGTAGTTTTATTATTGCTGGTGTCTGGTGTCCACACCTGGGGGCCTTATGTCATAAAATAACTAGACTAACACCCTGAATGAGATAGGGCTCACTAAATTACTGCTATTGAAGCAAATCCTACTCAGCACCTTCACCGTGAAATACAGGCCCCTTGCAAAAGGGACATTAATACATTTGAATTGTACTGTATGTAAAGAAACTGAAAGAATAAGTAGGCACATGAAATAACAGGACATGAAACTAAAATTGTAACATGAGCATGACCATGGTCTGGCATGAGTATAAAACATGTGTAAAATCTATAAAGATGTGTATATGTATATCTATATATATGTATATCTGTATATCTGTATATATGTATATATGTATATTTGTATATATGTATAGTAGTATATTTGTATATCTATGGGGAGAGTAGTAGTATAATCTATAACATGAAACACTACGTGGGTACATGGAGTCTGGTACTTGGCCCGACCAGTAGAGCAATCCCATATCTTTCCAAGGTATGAGACATGAACATGGCATGAAAGGATTCAATCTACAATATGAAGATATCGTCCTCTGGCAGAGCGAATCTTATCCTATAGTGGCATACGTAGTTTCAAGTTATCTAAGCCTTATCGGTAAACTATGCAACTCCCAAAACGTATACTTGAAAATAATGACTTGTAAGCCCATGAGTTTCATGAAGCAACTTGTAAAGCATAGTTTGAAGTCATAATTTAGCATGTGAAATAGATATATCATATAACTTGTATAAATCATGAAAAATATGTAAAATTTCATGGAATGAGTAAAATCATAATAGAGGCATGATATATATATATATATATATATATATATATATATATATATATATAGTATGATATAAGTTGTGTTCATGGATTACAGACAGGTTCATGACAATCATAATAACATATCATGAATACAATAACGAACCATAATAGAGGCATGATATATATACATAGTATTACATGTGATTGGGGTTACAGGATAATAGAGTTAAAACCCAAAGTTATGAAATTTCATGGTTTCATGGAATAACGTGGTGTGGGGAAGAACATAGATATTCCCACACGTGGATAGAAGCTCTACATACCTTGTTCTCTCCCAGTCTTGTCTTCAAAATCCGATCCTTTGAGTAGATACCCAAAGCTTGAACCTTGAAACCTTGGAATGAGTTTTTCTTGAAAAACCTAGGTTAAAAACAATGGGGTTTACTTAGATTTTATGGGGATTACGTTAGAATCACTTAGGATTGCGTGATAGAGACTTACCTTGATGTAGGAGAATGTTGGGAAGAGAGAAACTTTATTCTATTGCTTAGGGATTATAAAAATGGATTTTTCAGGTTTAAGTCTCGTATTTATACTGTTTGTTGTTGGAAGGATTTGACAGCTAAATTCGACGGACCATCCAATTTTTCTATGATCTGGTTTGGACCATTTAATTTTTTGCAGTCCGTATAATTGGATCGTCTTGAAATTTCCAATTATTGAGTGTTCTCTAAAAGCCAAGGGGATTTGACGGTTAGGATCAACAGGCCATAATTAATCATACAATCTGTATACTTTACTGTGTACTGTCAATTCCATAGAGGTATTGTACAGAAAAAATCGATGGGACGTAAAATATTTTACGATCCGTATAACCTGACGTAAAATTTAATCTACAGAACTAAAATTGGTTTTCAACATTAAACTCCCTATTTTGGTTTTCTAAACCTCTGAATCATAAACAAGACTTAGTTTGAAGGTACGATGTGTTACAATATCTACCATTTGGGATCATTCATCCTCGAATGATGGCCATGGTTAAGAAAGAGACTAAACATAGCGTGAGTATATGAACGTGAATGAACATGATATGAAACATTGGAACTGAACTGACATGATTACATGAAACCATGAGTATGAGGACATGGAACATAAGTACTTAATATATGAATGTGAAACATGAGACATGGATACGCAAAGGACATGACATGAGTACTGAAGGCATTTACCTTGACCGTTTTCTGCTTGCTCCTAGAATAAGTGTGGATATCTGGTCTTCATTTCTTCATCGGCTTCACATGTAGCCTCCTCAATATTCTCACTTCTCCACAACACTTTCACTGAGGAAACATCCTTAGTTCTCAACTTTCAAATCTGATGATCTAAATTAGCCACAGGGATATCCTCATAGGTCAAACCATCTTTAACTGTACAAGATTAGGTAGGGACAACCAACGACGAGTCTCCCACACACTTCCTCAACATGGATATATGAAACATTGGATGCACAACAACTAAATCCTATGGCAATTAAAGCTCATAATCCACTTGGCCAATTCTTCTCAAAATCATGTATGATTTGATATATTTGGGACTAAGCTTCCCCTTCATTCCAAACCCCATGACACCTTTCATAGGTGAAACTTTTAGACATACCCAATCATTAACTTGAAACTCCAAGTCTCTACGCCTCACATCCGAATAGGACTTCTGGCAACTCTGAGTTATTTTCAAATGCTCCTGAATTAGCTTGACTTTATCCATTGCCTAATGGACCATGTCTGGTCCTAACAAGTCTACTTCACCAACTTTGAATCAATCAATTGGTGATCTATTTCTTTTCCCATACAGAGCTTCAAACGGTGACATCTAGATACTAGCATGATAACTGTTATTATAAGATCATCCCAATTAACTTTAAAATCTAGCATACATTGCCTCAAAATATCCTCAAGAGTCTGAATAGTATGCTCTACCTGGCCATCTATCTGAGGATGAAAAGTTGTGCTGAGAATTACCTTAGTACCCAATCCTTTATGGAAAGACTTCCAAAAGTGCGTTGTGAACTGGGCACCACGATCTGAAATTATGGGCACTGGGGTCTCATGAATCCTGATAATTTCTTAGATATATAACTTAGCATAGTCCTCTACTGAATCTGTGGTTTTGACTGGCAAGATGTGGGCCGATTTAATAAGTCGGTCCACAATCACCCAAATCAAATCATGCCTTCGGGCAGAGCGAGGTAGACCTATTATGAAGTCCATGTTTATCATCTCCCATTTCCAAATAAGAATATCAATATTTTGAGCAAACCTACCAAGACTCGGCAGCTCGGCTTTCACCTACTGACAATTCGAACACCTGGTTACAAAATCTGCCACATTTCTCTTCATATCGTTCCACCAATAAATCTCCTTAAGATCATGGTACATCTTGGTAGAACCTAGGTGAATAGAATACCTGGAATTATATGTTTCTTCCATGATTTCCTCTATGAGTCCGTCCACATCAAGAACACATAACCTGCCTCGGCACCTCAAGGTACCATCATCTCCCCTTTGTTTAAAAGTCGTAGTCTTATGCTTGTGAATCCCCTCTTTCAGCTGCAATAAGTAGGGATCATGAAATAGATTCTCCTTCACGTTGGCTACTAAGGAGGATTCAGACTTGTTCTAAACAACAACACCCCATCTTCGGAGTCCATTTGTCAAACTCCTAGGCTGGTTAGTCAATGAATTTCCTTTGTCATAGTTCTCTTATCTACTTCAACATAAGCTAAACTTTCTATGGATCCCGACTAAGAGCATCAGCTACCACATTCACTTTCTCTGGATGGTAGAGAAGATCCACATCATAATTCTTTATAATTTCAAGCCATCTCCTCTGTATAAGATTCAACTCCCGCTGCTTGAAATATAATGAAGGCTCTTGTGATATGTGAAAATGCCAACGTTAACTCCACACAAATAATGACACCATATCTTGAGTGCAAAAATCACGGCTGTCAATTCTAAGTCACGAGTCAGATAATTTTTTTCATGAAGCTTAAAGCTGTCTGGATGCATAAGTTATAACCTTACCATGCTGCATTAAAACATATCTAATACCAATTCCGGATGCATCACAATATACCACGAACCCCTAGGTTCCCTCTGGCAATGTTAACACTAGAATAGAAGTCAATCTCATTTTCAATTATTCGAAACTATGCTCACATGCATCTGACCATTGAAATTTAACTTTCTTCTAAGTCAATCTAGTCAATGATGCTTAAATGAATGAAAAACCCTATACAAAATGCCTATAACAGAATGCCAAACCCAAGAAACTCCGTATATCGGAAGTGGGTCTGGTCCAATTCTTAACAACGTCTATTTTCTGAAAATCAACCTGGACGCCTTCACCTGAAATCACATGACCTAAGAATTTAACTAACTTAAGCCAAAATTCACACTATTCGCATAGAGCTTCCGGTCCTGAAGTGTTCGCAACACTATCCTACGATATTCTGCATGATCAACCTAGCTACGAGAATAGACTAGAATATCATCAATGAAGACAATGAAAGCAGCTGTTGTATTCGTTAATCCGAATGACATGACACAAAATTCTAAATGACCATAGCGATTTCTAAAAGAGATATTCAGAATATCAACTTCCTTAACCTTAAGTTGATGGTACCCTGATATTAGGTTAGTCATGGAATAACAATGAGCATCCTGAAGTTGGTCAAATAAGTCATCGATTCTGGGAAGAGGTTACTTGTTCTTAATGGTGACCTTGTTCAACTACAGGTAGTCAATGCACATATGCAAAGACCCATCATTTTGTTGAGCAAACAAGACTGGTGCACGCCATGGTGAGACACTTGGTCTAATAAACCCCTTATCAAGGAGATTTTTCAACTAGGCTTTTAGTTATCTTAACTCTGCTGGAGACATTCTGTAAGGCAGAATAAATATCGTCTTAGTGCCGGAAAGTAGATCAATTCCAAAGTCAATCTCCTACCGGGAGGAACTCCAAGAAGATCTTCTGGAAAGACTTTTGGAAACTCATTGACAACTGGTGTGGACTGAATAGTCGGGGTCTGGGTATCTGTATCCCTAACCTGAACTAGATGATAGATATACCCCTTGGATATCATCTTTCTGGATTTGAGATTGGATATAAAACTCCTTATGAGTGCTACTGCATCACCCTTCCATTCTATAACTGGTTCACCGGGATATTCGAAACTGCCAATTTTGGTTCTACACCCTACTGTTGCATAACATGAAGACAACCAATTTATATCCATAATTACATAAAGTCTACGATTTCTAACTCTACCAGATCGCATGTGGTAATGTGGTGATAGACTTTAACTGGACAACCCCTATATACCTGTATGGCTATAACTGACTCTCCTACTGGAGTGGATACTTCAAAGGGTTCATGCAACTTTTCTGGTTTTCTCCCAAATTTCTTAGCAACGAATAAGGTTACATTGATATAGTGGATCCAGGATCCATAAGGGCATAAACGTCGAAACTGAAAATGGTTAACATACATATGACCACATCATCACGGGCCTTTGTATCCTGATGACCTGATAGTGCATAAAAGCAGTTTGGACCTCCTCCCGTGTTACTGGACTTAGCTGGACCACGCCCTGATTGAGCCTGAGAATTATGCGGAGCTGCTGAATTTGTGTACTAAGCAACATTCCCTCCATTATCCTACCTTGCTGATGGATAGTCTCACTGAATGTGACCTTTCTAACCACAATGATAAAAGATATTAAAGCCAAAGCAGCACTTCCATGGGTGCCTCCTACCACACTTACCACAAACTGGATTACCGAAAGTACCTTGACCCACGTTGGCCTGTGACTGAGAACTTGATGCTCTATTTTTTCCTTCTTCTCAGGACACAACCTCATTGAACCATATGTGCAATCTTTGGCCCTTTGTGCGTTATAATCTTTGTTGGTTAATCGCTAATGGTAAAAATGTTTCCTTTTGGTATGACATTTGGTTGATGGATAAACCTTAATTTGAAGTTGTTGATATTTCTATTCTTGATCATATATTGAATTACAGGTTAGCGGATGTTGTTGGGCATAATGGAGACTGAAATTTGCAGTTTCTTTCTCACTATGTTCCATAACAAATAATGGAATTACTTTACAATTTTCCACCTCCTAGTAAACAACTCGAAAATGATAAATTTTTTTGGAGAAATTATGCTAGTGATTCCTTCACAATTGCTTCTATGTATGGGTTCTAGCAATTTTGAGCATTTGCTTTCTAATAAAGTTTGTAAATTAATTTGGAGCTGGTCTAGACTTGAAAAAATTTGAGTGTTTCTTTGGTTGTGGGGCAAAGGTAGAATTCTTACAAATATGGAGAGATATCACAGACATATTACTTCAGAGAGTACTTGCATGACTTATGTAGTAGAGGATAAGTCTGTGATACCTGTCTTGCGTGATTGTATTCATGCTTGGGTTGTCTGGGTTTACATTCTTGATCTAGAGGACATGTCTCAATTTTTTTGCTCTTGATATCCAGGATTGGCTTACTGATGATTTAATGTCTAAATTCTACAGAGTTATAGATGACGATTGGAGAATTTTCTTTGGTACACTTGTTGTTGCATTTGGCTTAATAATGTTCTTTTTCAAAATGAGTATTTTTTGTTAGACAAAAAGGTAACAATCCTTATTAGCATGACTAGAGCTTGTGCTATTTATTGGCGTTTATTGAATAATATTGGGGAAGTGTCTAACATCAAGCATGTAGTTTCGCTCGGCTGGTCACCTCCTAGAGTTGGGTGGGTGGCCTTGAACACATATGGAGCTCTTCGAAGGAGTATTTTGATGGGAACTGCAGGTGGTATATTTTGTGATTTTGATAGTAGGTGGCTTGGAGGTTTTTCAGTCAAGATTGGAGTTTGTACATTATTTAGAGAAGATCTATGGGAAGTTCTCACCGGCCTTCAAGAAGCATGGGATAAGGGGTGGCGCCGTGTTTTCTTACAAATTGATAATGCTAGTGTAGTTCATGTGATGCGGCTTGGAAAATATGTGCCTCATCAGATGGTGATATTATCAACCGCATTCATCAACTCTTACTAGGAAATGGGCGGTCTCTATTGTTCATATTTACTGGGAAACTAATTTAATAGCTGATAATTAGCCAATTTGGCGTTTAGTCAAGAGTCTCACTTTGAATGACATTCACACGTGCCTTCTAGCCTTTCTTTGAATGTTGCATGAGATGTTATTGGGATATCACTCCCTCTCTTAATTTCGAACTAGTTTTTTATTATTTTAGTTCTCTTTTAAAAAAAAAATACCCCATTAGTTATTGAGAGACACTAATGAGAAATTGAACATCTAAGGTTAATATCATTTACTTGGACATAGTAACTGAGATATTAATTTATTTAGTCTTAACTGTGAGTTTGCAATCCTACGTTTTAATCCCCTTGCTTCTCCAAATCATGTTATCCCATCGATAATGTTACTTGTTCTCTGTTATCATTTATCATGTTACATATTCTCTTATGGTAGTTTATATTCGGCTGAATACGTCAGTAGCTGATGTGCCTAAGAATTACGGCACATTTGATACCAATTTCATGGATTATTGTTGTCCTTTATGTATTTGTAGTAGTAATTTCTTATGTTATTTTGGTTTTTGCAGGATTTTTATATTGGGATATCAAAAGTGAGGAAATGTGTTGAAACATGAACAAAAATGTTGAAAATGGATGAAGTGCTGAGAAGGACACTTCTACGGACCGCAAAATGATAACCAGAGCCGCAGAAATCAACATTGAAAGAAAAATTCTGGAGCCCTGAAGTGCTACCCAAACTGCGGCCGCACTTCTATTATGCGGACCGCAATCCGGTCTGCAAACCACTACTTCTCGAGTTCAATTCAGACTGCAAAGACTCAAGACACTTTTGTGGGCCGCTATTCAGTTCTGTGGATCGCACTTCTAGCCACAATTTCAAAGAGTCCAAATCAAGACCCACTCTGCGAACCCTAGGTCCATTTTGAGGACTGCAGACCTGTTCTGTAGTCGTAGAGTGGCGTGCAGTGACATTTTTATTAATAAGTGTTGTCCGAAAATTGGATCCCTGCATATACCCACCTAAGGTTTTGTGATTTGACACATTATTTGATACCTAGATTCCTATCATTCTAGTCACTTTTTAATATTCCTTGTGTCCTTTTACTATTCATCTCTAGTTCATTATTCCACAAAGATTCTTAATCCATTGTATAAAGACAAGCTATTGTTCATAGAAAATCATTGTAAGCATCTTTTTATGTTCATTATGTCTTGTTGTATTTATTACTTTGCTATGCATTTATTACCTGACATGAGTGACTAGATTTAGGTTGGAGTTCTAATAAAATAATAGAATGTGGTAGTTGGGGTAATTTATAATCATGAAAAATGTGTATTAATGTGAGATTCAACTACCACTCACTCTTAATGTTTAAGAGTTGGTTGCAAATATCTATTTCTTGCCTATTGTCTCTAGTCAAACTTGAAATAAGAGACTAGAGTCTAGGAAAGGGGTATGTTGATTAGAACTTGGGGATTTAAACATCATTTAATAATTCTCAACTTTAATTATAAGTGAATCAACTAAGGGTATTTAATGAGTGTTCATAAATATCACACTTTAGAGCTTGAGAAAGCCTAAAGTGAAATTAGGTGGGTCAATTGAAAAATCCCCACCTAGATATTAGTTCCCAATAATCATACCACACTAATACACAAACTTAACCATAAACCCAACACCACTTCCACGAATTAAGTCGCAACCCTAATATTTTCAATTATTTGATAACTTAACCATTATTTGAATTGATAATTTGAGTAGTTAAAACAAACAAACAAACAAACAACTTGGTTACCATAGGAGTAAAGTAATTAGTAAAGCCATAATACAAACACAGATATATCAATTTCTCATTGTATTCCTTGTGGGATTCGACCCCAACCTAGTTGAGTTACTATATTTGACAATGATTGCATTATACCATTAAAGGTGTAATTTGAGAGAGATCAGTAACCTCTTAAATTAGTTAGTAAATTTCATTTAAACAATCAAACTATAACATGTTTCAATTCGGTACCTTAACACATGATAAAGTGTTCCTATTAGACACTTCCAACTTATATTTTGAAAAGGTTTATGCTCATGTTCTCAACCCGTATTACATGGATAAGTTAATTACATAAAATATATCTGCCTTTTTAACTACACACATCAGCATCAATCGGAACAAGCCTAATATTTTACGGCTTTATTGAGGTGTATAACTATATGAGGAAAAATATTTTAAGTAGTTAACTTATTCTATGTAATGGGCGCTTGAGAACACACGAATAAGCTTTTCCAAAATTTTGAGTTTGAAGTGGCTAATTGGAACACGTTATTATGTGTTCAGGTGCTAAATCAAAACAAGTCGTAATTGAAGTGTCTAAATAAAATTTACTGACAAATTTAAGGAGTTATCAATGTATTTAATCTTTATATTTTTTTACTTTATAGTTTCACTTTCTTTTGCAAGTGTATGTTTGGCTTAGAGTAAGATGACTTATCCTTCCTGATAGAGAGAACGTAAGGTGGTCTAATTAGCATTTAAATATTGACATGGATTAAAATTAGTTATATTACTAAGATTGCGATAATAGAGTTTAATTTCAATCTAAATTAAAATATCATGACTATAGAATGAAGTCACTGTCCCATGTAGAGAAGTAAGAAGAAAAAACATAAAAAGTTGTATTTTTACACTCAATATTATGATATAATCTTCATGATGGTATCATAGATTTGGTTCTAACCTATGTTATTTTGTATCCTGAGTCTTGTTCCACGTTCTTTAATGGCCAGTTAATCTTCCTCCAATCTCTTCCTTAAACTAGAATTTCTTCATAATTCATAGTTATATGTCCCATAAAATTAAAGTCTCAAACTATCTTGTTTGGAGAATCCTGATTAGCCAATTGATACAAACCCTGAAGATTGGTGATATTATTGTGAAAGAACCTCCGTCTAAAATATTAAAAAATGAAAAGAATAAAAAAATGTCAAACCTAAGCTTATATACTGGGAAGAAAACAACGTGTTGGTTAGAAGTTAGCTAACTGGAACCGTGACTGAAGAGTCAATACTCCTTATTATTGGATGTACTTCAGCCAAATAAATTTGGGAGAGTCTTGAGGACAATCAATTACCTACAAGCTAGCAAGGATAATAAATTTCAATTGAAGTAACAAATTTCGAGTATCAATATGGGATCAAAATCTGTTGATGAATACTTAGAATTCATGGGGATTTTTTATATATAGTCTCACTGCTATATACAAGTTGTTAGAGGAAAATAGTAAGGTTACAAACTTTTCTAAAGGTCTTGAAACAAATATAAAACCTTGAGGACTGTTGTGCTAGGCAAGACTTCATATCCAACCTTCAGTCAGTTTGTTAATGCACTGAGATGGTACGATATGAGAGAAGAAGATAGTAAGAAGGATCATGTTGATCAAGCCATGTCTTTTCAAGCCCAGAAAGCACAAGGTTTGTTTGGTAATAGTAGAGACAACTCTTTTAGAGGAAGAGGACAGACAAATTCTTGTCAAATTTGTGGAAGAAACAACCACACTGTTATCTCTTGCTTTTATAGGTGGAATTACTCTTACTAATCTCAACAGGAAACTCCACAAGATTTTTTACATTAACAATCAATGAACCATCAGACAACAATATTTACATGAATTTTGGAGCAAGTTTGGAGTTGTATTATTGCCAATGTCCAACTTAAGGGGGATGATATAGAGAACGTACTGTAGGTGACTTAATTAGCTTAGGATTAGTATTTAAATATTAACATAGCTTAGAATTAGTTATATTACAAAGATTAGAATTATTGAATCCAATCTCATTCTTGTTAGAAAAGACAAAACTATATAAGGAAGTTACTGCCTCAGATAGAGAAGTAAGAAGATAAAACATAATCTTCTTCACTTCCAAATACTCAAACGATGTTGAATACATCTAACACATTTTTATCTACATGAATTATATTCAATTTCAACCAATTGTTGTCCAGAAACTTCCGCGTAACCCATCTAGGTTTTGTACATTGACTACAATGCACTAAAATCTCATCCCCTTCATTAATCCCATAACTCGATGATACATCCACTATTGATATAGTTGTAGGAATAGTAAAGCTGGGTCGAGAGATGACTCTATGTCTTTAAAACAAAATTGTCCCGTATATATACTTTTACGATAATGGACAGTAGTCTCCAAGATAAAACAACAACAATCAACCAATATAAAGCAAATAAGGTTGATTCTGGTGAAGAAAAAGAATTTTAAAAGATTGCAAAGAGAGTAGAGGAGAGGACTCTGTTTTGTGTTTATGTATTTGTTCTCTAATTCGAACAGTACAAAAAGGTTTTAATTTATAGGAAAGAGGAGGGTATTTATGACTGTTGAAGTCAGATTAGTTGCAACTTTTCAGATTCGTTGCAACGTTTGGTTATCTCCGAAACTCTCAGGACCAAAATGTAAATAAGAAACATTTCAGGGACCAAAAACAAAATCCGGAAAACAGCCTGTGACTCGTGACCCGAGAACCTAAGACCCGACCCAACTCAGACTGGACCGGGCGAGCGGTGGCGGCGCGCGTGGGGCTTAGCCCCGAACCCAAGCTCACCTAGGTCCTCCATCTTCTTAACACATGGGTTACCCCTTGGGGTCCCAAACCCTTACTCAAAACTAGAGTTTATATAGTGCTCAATCCTTCCATCTTCTACCTAGGTGGGATATTTGTTATTTAGCCAAAACAATCCATCTATTTATGTCTCAAACACATTACTTTGTATACCGATATCTCTTTCAGTTCTTTACGAAATTTGACGATACTTGGCACTAATATTATCTACTCATTTAGTAGATTAGGCATGTGCGAAGAAATAATGTTTCAGACATGTGGGCCCCACGTGTTTAAGTCACTAAAGATGGGAAAAACTTAATTTCACATAGTTAAATTTCCAACAATCCCCCTTGAAAGATAATTGGTGCACACAGGGTACCAAAGTTCACCAATCTTTCAGCGGAAAGATATTGTATCAGGAAAGATAGCTTTCGGCTTTGAACCTTCCTTGGTCGATTACCATCAGATTTACTTACTGCGCGGTGAACGTGATGACTTGAACCGTCAGTGTTTAGTGTAAACCAAGACAGTGATATCAACATAATAACTACCCTTATTAATTTCTTCTTATAGTTTTGTCCTTTGTGGCCATGGACAACTTCTTGGATTCTTAAGTGTGTACTTTTGAAGCGGTATGTCTTCGCACTTAAATAGGTGATCTCCTATAAGGTATCCTTCTATACCCCACTCGCAAGTGTTAGGAATCAATAAAAGATTTTAAAATTTTATCATTTACCTATTATATAGGTAGCACTTAATGTCTATCGCGGGAACAACTTCAGAATTATATTTCTTTAAAGAATAATAATCCGAAGTGCTCTTACTTCAAGTGAAGCATTAAAACTGAACCTCTACAGTTTAGTTGTCCCATTGAACCAAATTCTTGGGATCTCTAGTCAGTAAGGTTGGGTTACCACCGTAAATATTCTTATTGTTTGTATTTTAATCTCATTCCCCTAGACAGGCAGAATATTTGATATTTGGGTAGGCCTTTAGTTAATGGATCCGCTATATTATCCTTTGATTTGACGTAATCAATGGAAATTACACATGTGGTGATCAACTGCCTAACAGTCTTATGTCTCTGACGAATATGTCTAGACTTGCCGTTGTACATACTGTTTCGTGCCCTTCCTAAAGACGATTGACAGTCACAGCGAATCATTACCGAAGGTACGAGTTTATCCCAACAAGTGATATCCTCAAAGAAGTTGGGAAGTCATTCTGCTTCTTCTCCTGCTTTATCTAAAGTAATAAATTCTGATTTCATCGTGGATCGGGCGATGCATATTTGCTTAGAGGACTTCCAAGACACAACCCCACCACCAATTGTGAAAACATACCCACTGGTAGATTTGGTGTTCTTTATGTCCGATATCCAGTTAGCATCATTGTACCCTTCCAATACGGCTGGATATCTTGAATAATGTAATCCTTAAGTCTGCGAATATTTCAGATATCGTAGTATTCGATTTAACGCCTTCCAGTGATCATTTCCAGGATTACGAGTAAACCTACCTAACTTATTGACTGGATAAGTGATATCGGGTCGGGTGAAGTTTGTAATGTACATTAAACTGCCAATGACCTGCGCATATCGCTCTTAGGATACGGGTGCACCATGATTCTTATCAATTCTACGATTCATATCCATTGGTGACTTCACATGGGGACTATCAAATACATTAAATTTCCTCAAAACATCTTCAATGTAATGAGATTGAGATAAGACCAATCCATCAGATGTATTATAAATCTTAATTCCTAATATTACATCTGCAATATCTAAATCCTTCATGTCGAAACATTGTTTCAACATATTCTTGGTTTCTAGGATCAAGTCTAGATTACTTCCGGTGATAAGCAAGTCATCTACGTAAATACATATCATGACAAATGAGTCAGAGTTCCCTTTGATATAGATACATTTATCACATTCATTTATGGAGAAATCTTTTGATAATAAAGTATTATCAAACTTTTCATGCCATTATTTCGGTGCTTGTTTGAGTCCGTACAGAGACTTACCAAGTCCACATACATTCTTTTCTTGTCCTGGAACCACATACCCCTCGGGTTGTTCCATGTATATTTCCTCTTCCAACTCTCTATTTAGGAAGGTTGTCTTAACATCCATTTGATGTATCTCAAGGTCACACAAATGTTCAATGGCTATGAATACTCTTATGGACGTTAATCTAGACACAGAGGAGTAAGTGTCGAAGTAATCGAGGCCTTCCTTTTGTCTGTAGCCTTTGATTGCTAATCTGGCCTTATACTTGTCAATAGTTCCATCTGCTTTATACTTTCTTTTGAGTATCCACTTACAGCCCAAAGGTTTTCTTCCCAGAGGAAGATCAACCATTGCCCAAGTGTGGTTTTGCATGATGAAATCTATTTCGCTTTTTATAGCTTCTTTCCAAAGCGGTGCTTCTGGATTTGGTAATGCTTCATTAATTTTCCTCAGTTCATTTTCAACCATTCTTCACTATGCAACAACTTTAAGGGTTATTCATTACCTTTAACAAGACCTAGAGGAACCTTTGTCAAGCTTCTGGAGTTAGAAACAGTGACAACAAGAGAAATGAGAGGCTACGAGTGCGAGGCTACTGCGACCTGCGTAATGGGTGCGAGCTGTGTAATGGTGACTGGTGAGGTTGCGCCTGCGAGCTGCCTCTAAATGAAATGACAAGTATGAAGATTAGGATTTAGGGCGACCTCACAGTGTGCGTAGTGTATTTGTGTTTTAGGCTTTTAGTTTAGACTTTAGAAAGAGAAATGGGCTTAGAGGTCGGACGTAATCAACCGGACTGGGACAAAAAATTAAACGCCCCAAAGCCCAAAACTAAATAATTTAAATGGGGGTGGGTTCATAGGGTCCGGGTATCGGTTCCGGGTCCGGGTACCCGATCTCTATTTATCGAAACCGGAACCGAACTCGACATTGATCGGTTCCTAATTTTAATATCCGGAACCTACCCGTTATTATAATATATCTACCCGAAACCTACCCGTTAGTATCGATTCCGGTCGGATATCTGGGTACTCTGTACCCGTGCTTACCCCTAGTCCTGCTGGTGTTCCATCCGAACATGTAGGCAAGTATTTTAAACGTGTCTTGTCGTAACAAAACAACTTACTCTCTCTATGTCCAATTTGCATTTTGCTAACTGGTTATAGTAATTGTAATTAGCTTATGTACCTTTTTTAAAAAAAACAAATATGTACCTCGATAATATTATAGATTTTTTATCCATCAAGTTCGAATTAAGATTACAATAACTGAAGAATTTAAGTTATATATATTGAGGGGTCGATTGGTACACGGTATAAGATGAGATATTTCAAAATTATATTTAAAATTAATTTTATATTATATTTGGTGAAAGGAAAAAATTCCTAGGATAAATTTATATCTTTTATCAAACAGAGTATAAAATAAAGTCCAAACTTAATATTGGGTTATCCCATCAAACTTGAGATTATTTTATGACTTTTACCCAACCTCCCGGATGGGATAAATTAGTCCCGGGACTATAATCCAGGATTATCATCTGGGGATAATTTATTCGCGTACCAAACGACCCCTGATAGTATAAAATTTTGAAATAGATTAATATTGCCCCTGTTATGTTTTTAGCTTAGAGTCCGGAATTTAAATGACCCAATAATTGAGGCGGTGAACCAAAATACCTCCAAAAAAATTTGTCACATTAATACCTTTTGCGCAGGAATTTCCTACGTAATAGGACTTAACTGTAATGGCCCAGTAAAGTCCTATTGCACAGTAAATTACTGCACAATATGAGTATTTTAATTTTTCCAACACTTTGTATAATTTAAAAGGTTTGAAATTCACATTTTTTCATACTTTGACCAAAGATTAGTCATGTCTCAAGACTCCAGAATGTCAATATTTTATATAGAACCTGATATTTTAAATTATGCGAACATTAGTGTATGCTCAATAAATCAAGGATACTTAAACGTTCGAAACGTCATTTTAGGGGTTAGCAACTGCCAGAAGTAATTTTTATTTGGAAACTTGTTATCATTAAATATAAGTATTTTACTTTTTACGGTTTTGATTTAAGTGTTTTATTGTTTAGTCAAGACGTTACTTTATTTTGAATATGTCGAGATCTTTTTCATAATTAATTTAGGACGTCGCACGAGTTAGTAATAAATGATAATAAAGACTAATATAACTAATTATCATTAAGAAAATAACACACAAAAAATATAATATTAACTTAAAGTGTACAACTTAGTTAAATATACACAATCTCTAATGGGTCCCACATGTGGTAGGCTTTAGAGTAATCTTAGGCCTACGGCTCATACGATCCCCATCACCCTCAACATCATCTCCATCCCCCTTGCTCCTATTAATAATAGGATGGTCTAAGCCATGATCATCCTCCATTCCCTTTCTTGTATCCTTGATCATAATGTGCTTCTTCTTGGGATTACGTGAGAATTGTACGGTCAGAATCTCATCAGGAGATGGGACCACAGGCGCAGAAGGATGAACCTGAAATAATAGATACACAATTAGTATTAATTTTAATTTAGATTTAACCCATTATCATTTGGTAAAAAAATAAACTTGTGTGTCGACGGTCTCCTAAGCGGGCTCCTGAGATGGGTCTGGTGTAGGATCCGAAATAGTATCATAAATGGGATCCTAAATGGTTGGAGTTGGAGATAGAGATAGAGATGGAGTTTGTAACACTCCGTAAATCCGGATTAGGTGTGAATGTGTTAAATGAGTGTTAATGTGTTATTTTAGACATATGAAGTCCTATCGAGATGAGTTTGAGTGAAAATAGTTGTTTTAAGATCAACACGAATAGTGGGATGCGTAAGCTTCGATAGAATCAACTAAGTTTTTTATAGTCTTGACTGTCAGCCTATTTACGTAAAGATTCATTAGGAATTTGAGAAAACTTAAACATGAAAGTTGTAGCCCTTTGAAATATCTTTCCAATAATATATGGTGAAGCTCAATCGGAGATGTGAGCAAAATATTTTTCCCATTTTATGGAAGCTTGTTTGGGATGCCGTCTGGAATACGGCCGTACTCAGAATGCGACCACAAACTCCAAATGCGACGCTGAAAACTCACTCTGTATTTCAGGCAAATTTTATAATGTTTTTATTTGCATATGCTACCAGATGCTGCCGCAAACTTGGAATTCGACCACATATGCGACGTAGCATTCTCAACTTCGGTGGAAGTGTTTAAAAATAGGATTTTCTTGAAATTTTCAATCCCACTTCATTCTTGACCGAATTTTTGAGGAGAAAAAGTCCCTATAACTTCTTTAAACACTACAAGGTGAGTTCCTAACCATCTTCTGATTAAACCACATCAAAACAACAAGGATTAACACTAGATTATCATTTCAATCCATAGATTCTTGAGAATCAAAGGAAGAACCATTGAAGAGGACTTTTAGAGAAATCTCAATAAAGGTAAGAACTTAATCTATAATGGTGTTTATTAAATGAATTGAGACTAGTATGCACTATTACAAGTGATTAGAATCCATGGTGTAAATCACATGAAAGAAAGAACATGAATGTTAGTTTAAAGCCCTAGTTATCAAAAGGGTGGAAATTCTTGGAAAAAGTTTAAAGTTCTAATTTTTATCATTCTAATTAATTATAGAACGGTTTTTGAACTTGGAGGAATAAGTTTGAGCAAGAATTGAGGTATGTCTAGATTTCAAAAATCTTCTTTGATTGGTTGTATATGTGAAACCCTTGTTTGGTGGTTGTTCCTCGTTAAACTTATTTTCGGTTTGAATATGATTTCTTAGAGAATGCCATGCGTGTGTAGGGTAAATCCCGCATCGAACCTTACATAACATACTACTTTGATTGAATTTGTTTTGCCCTATTTTGGGATTATTGAAAGTATTTTCTAATGGTTAAAGGTTTAAACATGTTTCGCTGTTGAATGAGCTTTCTTGAATTTGCAATTGCATAAGTTCTTTGAACAAGGTTTCTAAATTGATCTAAGAATTGAAATACCTCTATTATTGAGAAGTGAATTCGACTAACATGCCATGACTTGTACTTGTTTGTGTTTGGGCCTGTATGGACAAGCTATGCTAGTCTAGAGGATGATTAGAAATTATGAATCCTAACATATCACTTGTGAGTATTGTTGTGTCAGTCTAGAGGATGATTGACCTCCGAGGCGTGCAGTTTGATGTATCTATTGTTGTGCTAGTCCAGATGACGATTAGCCTCCATGGGATAAGTCCCCGGTGCATCGAATGGTTGCTCGCCCGTGAGTTAGTATGTTTTAATTCTTTGGTTGCCCATAAATTGGCTTGTTGATGATTTCGGGTTCGTAAGTGAAAGACTTAATATAGTAAACGCTTAATGAGTTTAACTTGATGTATTTTTCGTTATTAGTTACTTTTGTTGAATTTTACTAAGTTTGATATCACACTCTAACTTTGGATTTCGAATTCTTTTCCTTAATACTATTTATACTGAATTTACTATCTTATTTTGGTTTTGATTAACTATTGCCCCTTAGACACTCATTGAGTACCCAATACTCAGGCATATCATTGTTGTTTTTGATGGTGTGTTAGTTAACGTAGAAGAGCAGGTTCGTGATATACATATCGGATATGAGGACTTGCTACTTTCTGGATCACTTGGTGAGCCCACATGCTTGTTCGTGGTACACCACTCTATCATTATTTGTCTATTTATTTCAGTTCTGGGCTGCATTCCAAAGTTAGATACTCATTTATTTATCTTAGAAATTCCATAAATAGTTGTCAGATTTTGAGTAGATTTTTAAAGTCTCGTATGACTTGCTGAGGCTTTACTACGTTCTATGATTTAATATCTATACTAGACTTCTGCTGATTTTATTAAGTTGAGCATGTTCATATTTTAATCTTTATATGACTTGTTATAAATAGATAACGAATTAGAATGATTGTTTAAATGTTTTATAAGGTGCTTTCAGTGTTGTTCATAGCATCGAATGCATGTTACATCCAGGATCGGGTTTGGGGCATGACAGAGCTGGAGCTGGAGCCGGAGCTGTTGACAAATCCTAACAACAACAATGTATCTAGTGAAGTCCCACAACGTGGAGTCTGGGAAAGGTATAGTGTACACAGACTTTACCTATACCTTGGTAGGTAGAGCGGCTTTTTTCGAGAGACCCTCGGCTCAAGACAAAGCATAAGCACAAGCAAAGCAAGAGAAATGGTCAGACCCGGACAAAAAATTTAAAGCAGTATGAAAATGCTGGTATCAAATGTTAATAAGTCATGCTAGCGCATTCTGAAAAAGAAGCAGTAACTAATGCAGGTACATAAGATAAAGAAAGTACACTAAAGAACACATATCAGTTGAAATCAAACGCTACTATAAAGCAATAATGTGCCTACTAGTATGATAGGCTAATCTAGCCTACAATAATAACACTACAACTACCATATTATAAGCGTAAGTAGGGCTACGCTCGACTACCCACTACCCTTCTACCCTAATATGTGTCCTCCACAACCCCGTATCTAAGGTCATGTCCTCAGTAAGTTGCACCTGTGCCATATCCCGTCTAATCACCTCTCCCCAATACTTCTTCGGCCTACCTCTACCCCTCTTGAACCCATCCATAGCCAACCTCTCACACCTCCGCACTGGGGCATTTGTGTCTCTCCTCTGCACATGCCTGAACCATCTCAACCTCGTTTCCACCATCTTATCCTCCACCGAGGCCACTCTCACTATGTCCTGCATATCCTCATTTCTAATTCTATCCCTCCTTGTATGCTCATACATCTATTTCAGCATCCTCATCTCCACAACTTTCATCTTTTGGATGTGCGAAGTCTTGACTGGACAACACTCCGCCCCATATGAAAAATTATGAAATAATCAGTATAAATATTTTAATTTCTTAAAATAAGTATTTTATACACTTACCCTTGGGATAAGAAAATCCTCGAAGTCTATGAATGAGAAGTCGTACTGCAGCTCATTTCCATCCTGTAGATCAGGAATTGGTCTCTCACCCTGTAGATCATGAAATGGCCGCTATGTATGCATTGATGCGTCATATAAATCTCAATATATGTCATCACGTACATCACTGTACACATTTTGTCTCTGCTGGGATGAAGACACGAGTACATCTAAAAATAGTTGTACAAGTGTATATAAAGGTATCGACGGGCGAGCTAAAGTCGGCGGGTGCTGCTGGGCTGGAGCAAGATCAGGAGCATGCTCGTCAGGATCATCTACTAGACGGAGGTCTCTGCCTCCACCTACTCGGCCACGATCCCCTCGGCCACCATCCCTTCTAGACCCACCCCTTCTTTCACCCCCTCTTCTATCACCACTGCCTTCATGACCACTACCATCTACTGCCTGATACAGGCCCTCTAGAACATGCTCATGCATATGTCTGACCTCTTATGCCCGGTGGATACCCGACTCAGCTATATGAGCGATATGGGCAGAAAATCTCATTGTCTCGGGGATAGCCATATGTTGTACTCCCAACTGGCGCATCGTCTGTATAGTCCGTAGCAGCATTTGTTTGCAAATATTAATAATTGAATAATTTTTTACTATAATAATCAAGATAATTAATTATGTTTTAGTGTGGTAAACTTATCAACATCTCATATTATCCCGCGAGTGTTGCGTATTCTTGGCCATCTGGATCACGTCTATCGGGGTTGTCAATCAAGCTATGTGTGATATGTCGGTACCATTCCATGTAAACCTGGATCGAAGTCGTTTGTTTGACTATCGTTGTGCTCTACAACCTCCGAACCTAACGATCGATCTGGGTGTTCATAATGGCCCAGTATGTAGTAGTGGAGGTCAAATTCTCATCCCGCTTATAGTGGCGGTGCTCCGAATCAACCAGATTAGGTATATTCTGTACATGTCCAAACTGTCGTAAGACGTGGTGGGGCGCGTGATCCTCAAGGATATCCATATGTATCAATGGACACCGCGACATCCACACGTGCTCACCAGCCTGCAAAATATCGGCAACGGATCCAAAAATTGAACTACGACCTCCATATAAAAACCTGTAAAAATGACCCTAAATTAGCAAACAATAAAGACAAAATAGTAAAACAAATAAGGCAATAATGTGAAATCAAATAATTTTACCCTGTCATCCGTCATATGATCAAGTTGATCCCTGAATGGAAGAATATGGTGGTGCATATTCACATCTAGGGATATGCCTCCCGTCCATCTCCGCGCTTAGGCCATGCATCATCAATGAAGTCAAGCTGAGGGTTGAAAAGGCAACATCATATCCCACACTCATAACTGAAAGGGTCATTAAAAATGATTTATTAGTCGTCGCTTTAAAAAGTTATATTTAGAATAAAATTACACACACTTAAATATATTACCTAGATAAGCGCATGAAATCCACCGACATCACTCATAGCGCCTATAGACGCTCGACATAGACATTGATACAGGTAAGCCAAAAAAGCACTGCCCTAACTGTAATCTCCCAATCGGTCCAGATCGTCCAGAAATAGCAAATACTTTAAGATCACATGGGAACCCAATGTGGTTGGGAATATGATGCCCCTAAATATGGAGTAAATATAGATGGGAACGACGATCCATAATCTCCTTATTTGTGTTGTTTGCAATAGGATGTGTCATGTCCATGAGGCGCAAGTAAGCACATAGGGAAGATATCGACATCCGACTCTGTATATGGATATCACCGGACTGAGGCGCGTATCTAGTGAGCCTAGTCAACTCCTTCCTTAATTTCGGCTACTACTGAACATCCTCAGTGTATAATGGGAGTCCATCTACCCGTAGTCCAATTATGACCTCCACATCCTGAAGCGTGATATTGGTCTCACTAGTGCAGAGATGAAAGGTGTGGGTCTCCGATCGCCATCGCTCAACCATGACCATCACAAGAGCTCAGTCATGCTGTACCCGACCAACATTGACGCAACTGTAGATATCGCCTCGATACAGTATCTCTAAGATGCGGGGATATTGGGTTGAGCCTGTATAAGATCTCACGCATGTTCCACCCTACGGGGATGGAATAACGTCCTCATATGTATATTGCCAGTCCATAATAGCTCGGACCTATGATTATCCTGTAGACTAAGTATTGATGGGCCCCCGATGAACGTTGGGATCCATGGAGGTGTCGTATTTATATTAACAATATTTAAATTATTCATTAACCTGTAATATTAATTATGTAATCATTTATCAAAAAATTAACTAACTAATTCTTTATCGGAAAATTATATTAGCTATCTAAATTTGCGAATTATAATAATTATGCTGTTCAATCCTAAATTAAGGATTAACTATTACTAATTAATAATTGATAATTAATTATTATACTAACTACAATCAACGAAAATTATATTAATGATGTTTTTAATCTTAAACTAAGGATTAACTATTACTAATTAATAATTGATTATCAATTATTATACTAAGTACAATCAACAAAATTATATTAATGATGTTTTTAATACTAAACTGATGATGTTCAATCCTAAAGTAATGACAAACTAATTAATTTAATGAGAAATTATATTAAGTAACTAATTAATAATTAATTGAGAATTAACACATAAAATTAGATAACTGATTGGCACATTAATAATTTACATGGACTAAACAATTTTACAAATAAATAAATTAACAATTATATAATTAACAATTAAGAGATTACTAGATTTTTTTATAATCAAACAATTGATAAATAATTAACAATTAGGAGATTACTATATTTTTTCTAATTAAATAATTAACAAATAAACAAATTGGGCTGTGTGGGCAGTGGGCGGACTGCCCCTATTGCCCAAAATAAAATTAAGAAAAACACAACTTTTTTTAAACTCGACACTATGGAACATTAATAACGCTTAGAATTATAATGTTTTTAACAATATAATTAGAAAGTTTATAGTAAAATACCTAGATTAAATGTTGTTTTTTATTTTTGAAATCGAGTTCTACGACGCTTTATTTTGAAATTTAAGCTTCGAAACTTATTCATTGACTTGAATAAACCGAGAATATTGACTTTCAGGTTAAAAATTAACTCGAAAATGACAAATTTCGAAGGTGGGACCTCGGTTTTTTGGGGTTAATGGCGGTTTGAAATTTTAAATTGAAGTGGGAGACCATCAGGGAAGAAACCGATGGCCCGTTAATGTTAATACCTATTGCGCAGTAAATTACTGTGCAAAAGATATTAATGTGATAATTTTTTTTTTTGGGGGAGGGGGTATTTTGTTTCAATTCCTTAATTTTTGGGTCATTTAAATTCCGGACTCCTTCTCCCTCAATGTCCAATTTGCATTTTGCTAATTGGTTATAGTAATTGTAATTAGCTTATGTACCTTTTTTTAAAAGGAAAATATGTACCTAGATAATATTATAGTTTTTTTACCCCATCAAGTTCAAATTAATATTAAAATAACTAACGAATTTAAGTTATATATACTGAGGTGTCGATTGGTATACAATATAAGGTGGAATATCTCAAAATTATGTTTGAAATTCATTTTATATTCTGTTCGGTGAAAGGAAATTTATCCCTGAATAAATTTATATCTTTCACCAAACAAAGTATAAAATGAAGTCCAAATTTAATTCTGAGTTATCCCATCAAACTTGAGATTGTTTTATGACTTTTATCCCACCTCCGAGATGGGATAAATTAGTCCCAGGACTATAATCCTGGGATAATTTATCCGTGTACCAAATGACCCCTGATAGTATAAATTTTGATTATACTGTCAAAGGATTTACGCTAGGAAAAAGGGTTAAAATTGCCCTTGAATTATTTAAAATAGATTAATATTGCCCCTGTTATGTTTTTAGCTCAAAAGTACTCTTGTCGTTACATTTTTTGCTCAAAATGTCCGTCAACTAACTAAATAGCTCAAACAAACCCTTCCTACTAATGGTTGCTCCAAAACAAGGGGTAATGGACCAATTTTGCCCTATTTTTCCCTTGAACTATTCAAAATGGGGAAATTTTGCCCTCCATTTAAAGTTAGTGATAAGTGCTCTTAATTTTGTAAAAATTTGAGCAAAAACTTATATTGGAGATTATGAGATTACTTGACTATTTTAAATTATATTTTTATACAATGCCATATTTATATTTTATATAAAGTTTAATTATTCGTAGTAATTACTCTATTATTTTATTCCAAAACTAGTATATCGGCCCTTAACTGAAACTTCAATGACTTAAAGTTAAAATAAATAATATAGCATAATAAGGTATAATTAAATTTGATTTCTTTATTATACTATTCTTATAGTAAGTACAATAAATTCATTAATATTAATGTAGAAAAATAAAATTTTAAATAGTTATATATGAAAAGGTACATGCTATCATTTTCAGAAATAATAACTCACACCTAAGACAAAAAATGTATACATCACCGTTTTTCATTTGTTAAAATAAGAAGTGTTTATACTACTTATTTTCTTATGTTATTATTATATGTCTCACATATTCAGCTTTCACCCACCCCCACACACCCCCCCCCCGAAAAAAAATTAATAAGGCAAAACTCTTCCCTTTTGAATAGTTAAGGGCAAAATTGATCCATTTTTCCTTATTTTGCAGCCACCGATAGAATAAAGTGTGTTTTGAGCTATTTGATTAGTTAGAGGGCATTTTTAGCCCAAAACGTAACATAGGGCAAAATTGATCTATTTTAAATAGTTCAGGGGTATTTTGACCATTTTTCCTTTAATCTATGATATATCATATTAATTACATATTCTCCCTATCTCAATTTATGTGTTAATGTTTGAATTTCAAGAGTTAAAATTTTAAATCTTGACAGTGAATTTGAACATGAAATCTTTATTTTTTTTAAATAAAATTTATATATCTAAAAACTATGTAGTAAAAAGTATTATAAGTCATAATAAGTGATAATTTAAAATATTTAAAAAACATACCATGAAAAAGTTACTGGCAAAGAATAAGCGTTTGACTCTCAAAATCCGATCAATGCCGCATTAATTTAGAGAAAGTTCTATATATTTTTACAAATTTACCAATCTTAATGTTTATCAAGAAATTTACCTATAATTACCTAATAAGTAACCTGATCGTATAAATATTATTTACATCGTCAATACATAAAAATTAAACTCAATAACAAAAAAAATGTCTATTGTAATTCTAATTTTGTAACCTGAAAGAACAATTTACATAATCAGTTATAAATACTAATATATGGTATAAAGACCAGTTATTTGTCATTGTCGGGAGTTTGGTCATAGGATTTGAGATCCCAGTTTCAAATTTTGATATCAAATAAGTGATAGTGAAATTTGCACAATATTTCAATTTCAATTTCAGATTATGATTTTAAATATCAAATTCTCCAAAAAGTAGGATTTTAAATTTTAAGTTGTGATTTCATTATTTTAATGTAAAACTTGACCAATAAGTTTATATTTTATAAAAAAAAACTCACCAATTTAAATTTTGCAAGGAAAGACACTTGCTCGATGTGAAGAAATTGTCCATATCATACAAAAGGATTATTTTAAAAAAATAGCTAGTTACTACTACTGTTGATGTTTTGGACCACTAATAGCATGTAATTGTAATTTATTTATAAAAGAAATATGGTGATATACGATTTATCAATGTGTTGCCTTAGGATATTCCGATACCTTATTTATGATCTATGATCTATGATTTTCTCATTTGGTAAGATTGTATATAAGTTGGAAAGTCTTGGTAGTTTTCACAAACTGTGCGATTTTCAAGTTTATCAGGAAAAAAAACATAAGAAATTCAAATTGCATGTCTAAATAAAAATTCAACTTCAAATCAACCTGATTTCAAATCGCTAGTTTTAAATCATAATTTTAAATCATGTTCAAACATACCCTCGACATTTATAATTTAAAGATATAAGAGTCAAAAACATATCCCAAGTATCAATGTTTTTTAGTTTTCTATCTGAATTATCAGGTGTGAGAGTTTCTTACCTAAACTATCACCGACTAGTTATCAAAACACACATCAATTGTCATTTGTTCACTTTTCCTACCTGATAGTTGAGATAGGAAAAGTGAACAAATAATATTTGAGATGTGTTTTTGACCCTTAACTCTTGGTTCAATATAGTTTGTTGTAAAAATAAAATAAAAAAGAGTTTGTTAATTATATACCATATTTTGATGGTTGAGTGATGAAGGAGAAGAGAGATAGTATCCCGACTAAGTTAAATTCCGATATCAATCACTGCCACAACCGTCACCGCGTCAACGTGTGCGTCCACAATTTTGCTTGCCTCCGTTCCTTTCTATTTCCAGTAACATACATGCATGTATGATGTATCTAATCTTATTTGACTTTGTAGCAAAATGAACTTTTATAGCATAACGTTGGCTTTGATATGTGTTTCTGAGTATGAGCGAATACGTACTTCTGAGTTTCAGGGAATATGCCTTGGTCTATTGCAGCTGGCATATATCCATAGAACGAAAAGGGCACCCATAGTAAAACAAATCTAATATTTCTGAGTTGTCAACAATATTAAAGAAGCAATTCTTTTTTCAAAAAGAAGCAACAATTTATAGATTTGGCCAATATTATGTAAATTTGAGTGAAGGAATTGTGGGTTACAATAATTGCAGGAAACGGGAAGTAAGTAAATATTACAAATGCTAGAAAAGATAAACTAAAGATTACAACAATCTGAAAATAAGAACGATTACAAAACACCTTGTGATTTGTTGAGTCGAGTGATGACACTCTGTCTTTAAGACAAGATTGCCCCATATATATCATTTTACGTTCGTGGGCAATAGTCTCCCAAGATACAACAACAACTTAACAAATGAGCAAAGAAAACTCAAGTGTTACTCTTGAAGAACTTTGAAACTAGAAAACTTGCTAGAGAGGAAGAAGAAGATTTCAGAAAATTTCTAAGTGTTGACCAATTGAGCCAAAGGCCTCAATTTATAGTGTAAGGAAATGACCCCTCAACTAGCCAACTAATGTCCTTCAATAGCCATGTAATGGCACTTATTGAGGGGTTACATTCAGCCAAATAATGGCTGAATTCATGTGCCAAATAATGGAGATTCAATGCTCCAAAACCAGCCCAAAAGTCAGAACTTTCCATCTTCCTGTCACAGCATTTTGCCTCCGAAGCACCGCGGCTCTGCGAATTAGCACCTCAGCTCCAGTAGCCCAAGCCACCAATTAGCGTCGCAGCGCTGTCATGGGGATGCAGCGGCGCTTGGGCGCCGCGGCCCTTCACGACTCCGCGGCGATTTCCGACTCGTTTCATCTTACACTCCGTACACTTCTTTCTTTGCTTACCAGCATGGAATACTTGTCATTTGGCCAATAACCATCCATCATTCTATGTCTCAAACGTATTATGTATGTACCAATATCTCTTTCACAATGAAATGTATGATACTTGGCACTACGTGTACACGTGTGTGGAAACGACGTTTCCAACGTGGGAGGCCACAATTGTTCGAGTCATAAATAATGGGATAAACTTAGTTCCACATTAGTAAATTTCCAACAATCCCCTCTTGAATGAGATTTTTGGCGCACTCACAAGGTGCCAATTACCAGCAATCTTTCAGCGGACATATGTTGCATCTGGATAGGTAGCTTCCGCTTTGAATCTTTCATAGTTGAATACCATCAGACGTACTGCGCGGTGAACGTGATGTCTTGAACCGTCAGTGTTTAGTGTAACCCAAGTCAACGGTACTAACACAACAACTTCCCTTACTCTTCTCTTCGTAATGTTTTGTCCGTTGTGGCCGTGGACACTTCTTGGATTCTTAAGTGCGTTCATTTGAGGCGGTCTGTCCTCACACTTAAATAGGTGGTCTCCTACAAGGTATCCTGCTATACCTCACTTTACAAGTATTAGGAACCATTAAAAGTTTCCCTAAACCTAACCTCAACCGTTGAGGATCATTAAAGGTTTTGAAAACTTAACATTTACCCACACTGCAGATAGCACTTAATGTCTATCGCGGGAACGGCTTTGGATTGATGTTTCTTTACAGAAATCATTATCCAAAGTGCTCATTCTTCCACTGAAGCGCTCAACTGAACATTTATAGATTCGTCTTCCCATTGAACCTAATTCCTGGGATCTCCAGTCAGTAAGGTTGGGTTACCACCGTATTGGTCCTTATAGCTTAGGTTTTAAGCATATTCCCCTAGATATGCAGAACATTTGATCTTTGGGTAATCTCTTTGTCAGTGGGTCCGCTATGTAATCTTTTGATTTTATATAATCAATGGATATTATACCTGTGGTGATCAGCTGCCTAACGGTCTTATGTCTCCGTCGAATATGACGAGACTTGCCGTTGTACATAGAACTTCGTGCCTTTCCTAGAGCCGACTGGCTGTCGTAATGGATCATTACATAAAGTACGGGTTTGTCCCAACAAGGGACATCCTCTAAGAAGTCGTGAAGCCACTCAGCTTCTTCTCCTGCTTTGTATAAAGCGATAAACTCCGATTCCATCGTGGATCGGGCGATGCAAGTTTACTTAGAGGATTTACAAGAAATAACCCCATCACCAATTGTAAATATTTACCCACTGGTGGACTTGGTGTTCTCTATATCAGATATCCAGTTTGCATCATTGTACCCCTCTAGTACATCTGGATATGTCGAATAATGCAACCCGTAAGTTAGCGTGTATTTCAGGTATCGTAGTACCCGATTCAACTCTTTTCAATGATCATTACTCGGATTACGTGTAAACCTAGCCAACTTGTTGACTGCATAAGCAATATCAGGTCAGGTACAGTTTGTTATGTACATCAAACTCTCATTCACCTGTGCATATAGCTCCTGGCATACGGGTGCACCGCGATTTTTATCAAGCTTTTGATTTCTATCCAGTGGTGACTTCATAGGCGAACTGTCAAACACCTCAAACTTTCTCAAAACATCTTCGATGTAGTGAGACTGAGATAAGACCAGTTCATCAGACGTCTTAGAGAACTTTATCCCTAAGATGACATTTGTGATACCCATATCCTTCAGATCGAAACATTGTTCAACATGTTCTTAGTCTCTAGGACTAATCTAGGACTTCTTCCTGTGATCAACATGTCATCTACGTACAGGCATATCATGACGAACGAGTCAGAGTTACCTTTCGTGTAGACATATTTGTCACACTCATTAATGGAGAAACCCTTTGATAGTAGAGTACTATCAAACTTTTCATGACATTACTTCGGGGCTTGTTTCAGCCTGTACAGAGATTTGACAAGTCGACAGACTTTCTTCTCTTGCCCTGGAACCACATACCCCTTGGGTTGTTCCATATAAATTTATTCTTCTAAATCACCATTTAGGAAAGCTGTTTTGACATCCATTTGATGTATCTCAAGGTCACGCAATGCTGCGATTGCAATAAATACTCGTATGGACGTCATCCTAGACACCGGGGAGTACGTGTCAAAATAGTCAAGGCCTTCCTTCTACCGATAGCCCTTGACTACCAACCTGGCCTTGTACTTATCTATAGACCCATCTATTTTATACTTCCGTTAGAGTATCCATTTACAACCCAACGTTTATTTCCCAGAGGAAGATCAACCAACTCTCATGTATGATTATGCAGGATAGAGTCTATTTCACTCTCAATAGCTTCTTTCCAGAGCGGTGCCTCTGGAGTTGACAATGCTTCAACAATTGTCCTTGGTTCCTCATCAACCATATAAGCTACAAAGTCAGGACCGAAAGATTTATCCTTCCTAGCCCTTTTACTTTGCCTCGGTTCCATCTCTAGAGTCTCCAAGTTCTGAGAACCTGGAACACTAGATTCCAGATATTCAGCCACTTCGAAGTCCACTAGATCTGAACCATCTAGATCCGGGCAGTCAACGACTCCCGATTCTTGAGAGCTTTGTTCATAACTTCATTTGCGAGAGATTATGTCCTTTTCCTTTCTAGGAAAAGTATCCTCAAAGAATTGGCATTCCTTGATTCCATGATTGTACCCCCGTGGATATCTAAAATATCTTACTTATACACTAAGAAGTGATAAGCACTACTGTTATTTGCATATCCGATGAAAATGCAATATACAGTCTTAGGCCCAATCTTGGCCTGCTTTGGATTGGGCACTTCGACCTTTGCCAAACAACCCCACACCTTTAAATATTTATATGTGGGTTTCTTTCCCTTCCATGATTCATATGGAGTTTTGTCCTTACCCTTATGTGGGACTCTATTAAGAATCGTATTAGCGGTAAGGACGGATTCTCCCCACATGTTTTGGGGAAGATAAGAATTGATGAGTAAGGCATTTATCATTCCTTCAACGTGCAGTTATTGCGTTCAGCAACACCATTCGACTAAGGTGAGTATGGAGCCATTGTTTGATAAACAATGCCCGATTCGGCATAATATTCCTCAAATGACGCTACTTATTCCCCCCCTCTATCGCTACGAATAGATTTAATATGCATGCTTAGTTGGTTTTCAACTTCTTCTTTGTAACGTCGGAATGCTTCAAAGGCTTCATCTTTACTTTTCAACAAGTAAAAGTAATAATACCTTGTGCTATCATCAATGAATGTCACAAAGTACTTACTCCCCCCTAGTTTGTGCAAACTTCAAATCACATATATTTGTATGAATAAGTTCTAGAGGAGCGGTATTCCTTTCGACGGATCAAAAATGAATCTTTGTGAGTTTTGCCTCTACACACACTTCACACTTATATCGAGGGTTTACCTCGATAGACGGCAACAACTACAACTTCACCAACCTTTGGATGGACTTTTTGTTAACATGTTCTAATCTATGATGCCATAAATTAGAAGACTCAAGCAAGTAAGAAGAAGCTTTAATTTTATTGCTTGGACGGATTACAGACATGGCATTAACTTTGAAGAAGCTTTCACAGACGAAGCCTCTTCCCACAAAAGTTTCATTCTTGGTGATTACAAATTTATTGGACTCAAATACTAGCCTAAAATCAGCATTAACCAATAAATGACATGAAATTAAATTCCTCCTAATCTCAGGGACATGCATCACCTCCTTCAGAGTGAGCTCATTTCCATAAATCAACTTCAGGACTACCTTTCCTACCCCAGCACATCAGAGGAAGCATTGTTACCCATGAACAACTTTTTGTCTGTAACTGGTGTATATGTGGAGAAGGCATCTCTATTGGAACAGATGTGTCTGGTAGCACCCGTGTCCATCCACTATTGCATGGGATTCTCAACAAGGTTTGCTTCAAGCACCACCGCTGAGAACTCCTCAATCATGTCGTCAAGAAATGTGTCTTTGACGACGTTAGCATGTGCCTTGCCTTTGGCCTTGGACTTCTCTTGTTGCTCAGTATTGAGCTTGTGGCAGTCCTTGATCATGTGACCAAGTTTTCCACAGTAGTGACAATTTCCCTTGAACTTCTTTGCCGCCTGGGTCTTGCCATCTTTCTGGAACTTGCGTTTTTTGCTTAGCTTCCCTTTAGCCTCAGCCAGATTTGTCTTGGCCTCAGCGGGTTGCTTTCCCCTAGGCAAGGCCTTCTTATTATCTTTCTGAATCTGGAGTTTGATAATAAGTTCCTCAAAGGTCATTTCCTTTGTCTTGAGTTTTAAGTAACTCATAAACTCATTCCACGAGGGAGGTAACTTCTCAATCAGTGATGCAACCAAAAATTGCTCATTTGGTTTCATACCTTCCAAATCCAGGTGATGTAGAATCATTTGGAATTCCTGGACTTAGGACATCACAGTTTTGCTATCCACCATTTGAAATTTCAGGAGTTTTCCAACGATGAATTTTTTCGTACCAGCATCTTGTGTGTTGTACTTCTTCTGCAGCTTTTCCCATAACTCTTTGGCGGTACCTACGGTGTAATACACCATGTAGAGTGGGTCTGACAGACAGTTCAGAATATAGTTCTTACATATGAAGTCACTATGACTCCAAGCATCAAGAACCATCTTCTTGCCATTGATGGCATGGATACCTTGGCCCTCTCCAGTCGTTTCATTAGGCTGAGGGTCCACTTCATCTCCAGCTTGTGGATGATCTTCTGTTAGGAAATGAGCCATTCCCATAACAGTCAGATAAAACAACATCTTTTGCTGTCATCTCTTGAAGTTGGAGCCCATAAACTTCTCTAGGTGTTCATTGTGGAAACCGGAGGGTCGAGGAACATTAATGTTGCCTTGAGCAACCAGAAAGGAATTGGGTGTGCCTTGAGCAGCAGCAGCAGCAGAATCAGAAGCGAGTTGTTCTCTTCCAGTCATCTTTCTAAGCACCTACAACAATCTTGTCTTAAAATTGTGGGTTACAACAATTGCAGGAAATGGGAAATAAGTAAATATTACAAATGCTAGAAATGATAAACTAAAGATTACAATAATCTGGAAATAAGAACGATTACAAAACTCCTTGTGATTTGCTGAGTTGAGTGATGGCACTCTGTCTTTAAGACAAGATTGACCAGTTTATATCATTTTACGTTCGTGGGAAATAGTCTCCCAAAATACAACAGCAACTTAACAAATGAGCAAAGGAAACTCAAGTGTTACTCTTGAAGAACTTTGAATATAGAAAACTTGCTAGAGAGGAAGAAGAAGATTTCAGAAAATTTCTAAGTGTTGAACAATTGAGCCAAAGGCCTCAATTTATAGTGTAAGGAAATGACCCCTCAACTAGCCAACTAATAACCTTCAATAGCCATGTAATGGCACTTATTGAGGGGTTACATTCAACCAAATAATGGTTGAATTCATGTGCCAAATAATGGAGATTCAATGCTCCAAAACCAGCCCAAAAGTCAAAACTTTCCATCTTTCCGTCGCATCATTCTGCCTTCGAAGCGTTGCCGCTTGGCTCTGCGAATTAGCGTCGTGGCACTGCCATGGGGGCACCGCGGCGCTCCTGCGCCACGGCTCCACTGCGATTTCCAACTTATTTCATCTTACACTTCGTACACTTCTTCCTTCGTTTACCAGCGTGGAATATTTGTCATTTGGCCAATAACTATCCATCATTCTATGTCTCAAACGTATTACGTATGTACCAATATCTCTTTCACAAATAAAATTTATGATACTTGGCACTATGTGTACACGCGTGTGGAAATGACGTTTCCAATGTGCGGGACCCCAATTATTCGAGTCATAAATAATGGATAAACTTAGTTCCACATTAGTAATTTTTTAACAGGAATTTCATTCCATAAGTTTATTTCATTCTCAAGTTTACAATATATACAACTCTAACAATTAAGACTTGTCTATCTCTAAGAATATACTAATTAATATAATTGATCTAATCATTCCTAATTCTATGATACTAATTTACAATCATCCTTATATATGATGACAATATTCATGATTGATGGGATTGGAGATAATTATGTGATTGACCCATAATTATCTTAACAATCCCCCACAGTCTTAGCGGGAGGTTCTCGTATGTTAAGACTGTCCCTAAAATCATCAAATAGTACGCGCGAAAGACCTTTGGTGAAAATGTCGGCAATTTGATAACGGGACGGTACATGGAGAACACGGACATGTCCACATGCAACCTTTTCTCGGATAAATAATAAATCTATTTTTATGTGTTTTGTGTGTTGATGCTGGACAGAATTACCGGATAAGTATATCGCACTCACATTATCACAATAAATCACGGTTGCCTTTTTAATGGGACAATGGAACTCTAAAAGGAGATTACGGAGCCAACATGATTCAATAACCATATTGGCGACCCCTCGATATTTTGCTTCAGCGCTCGATCGAGACATTGTTGGTTGTCGTTTAGATGACCATGAGATAAGGTTATCTCCCAAAAACACACAATAACATGAGGTGGACCGTCGTATGTCCAGGAAGTCACCCAAATCCGCATCTGTATAAGATGAGAGACTCAAAATGGAGGACTTATACAGATGCAATCCAAAATGAAGAGTACCCTTGACATACCATAGAATTCGCTTGAGAGCCCCCATATGTTCTTCTTTCGGATCATACATATGTAAACACACTTGCTGAACCGCATATGAGATATCATGTCTCGTGAAAGTGAGGTATTGCAAGACCCCTGCAAGGTTGTGGTAGTGTCTTGGATCATTGTATGGGGTCCCTGTAGCGTTGCTTAATTTGGCCTTTGTATCAACAGGTGTGTGTGACGGTTTGCAGGAGGACATACCAGTTTTTTCAATGATCTCCTTGGCATATGTCTTTTGACTGAGAAACAGACCACCTACATATTGGGTTACAGAAATTCCAAAAAAATAATTTAATGGACCTAAATTCTTCATCGCAAATTCATTTGCTAGGAGGGACATAATCGACTGGCGAAGTGATTTAGATGAGGTCATGAGAATGATGTCATCTACATATAGGAGGATATGTGCCATGTCGCTCTTCTTCTCGTAAATGAACAAGGATTGGTCGAACTTGCTATATGAGAAACCCAGTGTGGATACAAACCCTACAAACATATTATACCATGCCCGTGGAACCTATTTTAAACCATATAAGGATTTTTTCAACAGGCAAACATAATTCGGATGTGTAGAGTCTCGGAAACCCAACGGCTGGTGTATGTAAATTGTCTCCTGTAAATTGCCATGTAAGAATGCATTTTTGACATCCAACTGATGAATGGACCAGGATTTTGACAGTGTCAGTCTATCAGAATTCTTTTTATGAGAAAAACCAACATAGACCGAATAATGTTCACATTAGATGGATGGGGCACTAACTCCCACGTCTTATTTTTAATAAGAGCATAAATTTCATCTAATATGGCAGTTTTCCAATTCGGGTCTGATAGGGCTGCTTTGGGATTTTTTAGTAGAGTTGATGGTTGGATCGAAGATGTTAGGTTAAAATGAAGTTTGGGTCGAAAGATCCCATGCATGGCACAAGTTTCAATGGTCTGAGATTGGGCTAACCCCATTGTCTGGGGATTAGAGGTTTCGGCTAATGTAGTGGGCCGAGAGGGGATAGAGTTTTGGGCCAAGGGTGAAAGTTGTTGTGGTTGGGTTTCTGCCAAGTTATTGGGTTTGGAGTCATGGGTTGAGGTCACGGGTGAGCGAGCAGTGGGATCCCTCAATTTGTCTTGGCAGCCACTCGAAGTGGACTGAGCTAAGATCGACGGTAAAGAGGCAGTGGCCTCCACACTGTGGACTGGTCCAGTCCCATTTGATTTTTGGTATGCAGATGGTGTTGTAAAATTAGATGTATTTCATTACCCAAGAAATCATATGAAGAGGGGGATGCCACATGAGAATTAGCAAACGGGAATGTAGACTAATCAAAACCTACGTGACGAGAGATAATGATTTTCCCGTTCAGCATATCATAACATTTATATCCCCTATGATTTTATGGATATCCCAAAAATACACAAGGAGTGGAACGAGCCTGAAGTGTGTTAATGGTAGTGGAAGAAAACAAAGGATAACACAAACACCCAAAAACCCTCAAATGTGCAAAAGATGGGATGCGGTGGTACAACATTTGTGTAGGTGACACATTAGAGAGTATTTTGCTAGGAAGAATATTTAAAAGATATGTGGTCATTTGAAGTGCATGATTCCAAAAAATTGGTGGTGTGGACGAATGCACAAGAAGTGTGCGAATCATATTGTTAATTGTTCGAATTTTTCTTTCTATTTTTCCATTTTGATGTGATGTTTGTGGACATAAAATACGCAAAGACATCCCATTTTGGTGACAAAAATAATTAAACTGAGCATTTATGAATTTCCCCATTGTCACATTGAAAACATTTAATGAATTTGTCAAATTGAGTTTTGATAAAAACACTAAATTGTTTTAAAATATTGTAGGCTTGCGATTTTTTACTAAGGGAAATGTCCATAGAAAATTCAAATAATCATCTAAAATGATCATATAATATTTATGACCTGCAGAACTCAAAACTGGTGATGTCCACAAATCACAATGCATAAGATCAAATGGCATAAGTGTATGTGAAGTAGATGATGAAAAATGAAGCTTAACATGCTTCCCAAACACACACGTTTGGTAAACAGAAGAGTACAAAAGTTTGTTACAAGGAACAAAATTATTCTTCCTAAGATTATTAAAAACTAATGCTCTCGGGTGTCCCAACCGATTGTACCATACGATAGTAGAAATAACTGTAAAGATTTAAGGTTTGGTCACATGATTGTTGGAAATGGTAGTTATGTGATACAAGTCTCATGCTATTACATCTCATTAGTGGTATCCCCGTCTGAAAATCCTTCACAGAAAACCCAAACGGATCAAAATTGACAGAAACATTGTTGTCAGTTGTAAAACGTCGTACAAATATAAAGTTTTAATCAATTTTGGTGCATGTAAGACGTTTTTCAAATATACTGGTGGGTTTGGGAGGGAGAGTTTTACCTTATCAATACCACGAATTGGAATTTCCTTCCCACTACCGATAATAATATTTTTATTACTACTCATATTAAAATAAGACGAGAGATTACCTTGAGATGCAGTTATGTGTGATGTAGCCCCCGTGTTCATGTACCACAAATCATCTGAAACATTTAGATTCATGTTGTTCATGGCATGTTCGATATCAGTTGGAGCATAACCTACAGAAGATGGTGCATGGGATGCAAATGCTTGTTGTGGACGAGAACCTAGAAGTCCGGGTTGTCGGTTTGACGATGGTGGCCTAGACCACGAAGAGGTAGGGTAGGGGCATGAAGGGGCAGCCTACTGTGGTGGGCAAGCCCACGGCGGGTACTGCCCCTAGTGGGCACCGCTGGACTGGACTGGTGACTGCCGCCAATGTCCCTGTGGCTGGTGGTTGCTGCTGCCACTGGCGGATTGACCGCCACCCCTTCCACGTCCCTTTCTGCCATTATTTTTTCCTTTGTTGTTATTTAGATTTGACCCTCATTTATTACCATTGTTGTTGAGATTTCCAGTTCCTCCCGAACTGGAATTTGTTATCGCAAAATCCGTGGTCGTGGAGACGAGTGTTGTTTTGGCGGCGGCTACCCCGGAGGCTGTGTATTTTGCCTTGCAGTTTTCTTCGAGAATCAATCTCGAACGAGGCTCATAAAATGGAGGCAGCAAATTACTTTGTTGAATGAATGAAGCCGCCCCATCATAATTTTCATTCAACCCTGCAATCAATTGAAGAACCAACCTTTAATTGGTCACCGACGTACCAATGTTGGATAGTTGGTCGACAAACATCTTTAATTCTTGATAATAAGTGGAAACATTTGAGAAGTCATCCAATTTGACGTTGGTGAATTGGTTTTCAAGTTATACAGCCCTAGAAAATTTATTATCTTGAAAGATGTTTTGCAAACGTTCCCACGCTTGTTGAGCCGTAGAGCTCGATTCTAAAATGGTATGTAAAAGATCGTTATAAATGGTGTCGTAAATCCATTAAAGGACTATAGCATCTAAACGAGATTATAACTTTTAGTCAACAATGGTTGTGTCCGATAAAGACTCAGTAGGAATAATATGATCGATAACCTCGTATGCTCGGCAATGTATTTTAAAATTCTGCCCAAGAGGAGTATTTCCCTTTTTTCCATTTCAAGAATTACAGGAATAAAATTCTTGACGTTGTTGACGGCAAGAGCGGGATGAAATTATTTTTGTTCGGCCATGGTTACCCCCCCCCCCCACAAACCACAAGAAAATGAGAAAGAAAGAGGTAGAAAGAAACCTGAACTAGGTTTTGGAAGAAGATGCCAAGAGGTGGGTGGTATTGTGGCAAGGAGTAGGTAGTTTCAGCTAGGTTTAGGGTTAGGTTTAGGAAAAGGAAAAAACCTTAATTAGGGTTTGTGATGTAGCCAAATGGTTTAGGGTTTTGGGGGGTGGTTTTCCGAGAGAAGGGTGGGCGGCCGAGTGAAGTAGGGCAAAAAAAATTTAAATTTTGGCTCTTGATACAATGAAGGAAGTTCATTCCATAAGTTTATTTCATTCTCAAGTTTACAATATATACAACTCTAATAATTAAGACTTGGCTATCTCTAAGAATATACTAATTAATATAATTCTATAATACTAATTTACAATCATCCTAATAAATAATGACAATATTCATGATTGATGGGATTGGAGATAATTATGTGATTGATCCATAATTATCCTAACATTGAGTCCGACTAACTAGTGATAAATTTTCCTAAATTCTAAAACTACGATGTGCTTTTTTACATCTTGCAACTTTTAGTTTGAGGCGATGAGCTACACTAGGCAACCTACACATTTGAAAACTGCTTAAACAAAAATTGAGTTAGATTTGCTGGACTGTTTGAGCAAAACAAGAATATTTATGAGTCATTATCCAAAACATGTGTAGGCCAAGATAGTGAAAGTATATTTATGTCCTAGAGACAATCTGTATTAGGACAAATGTACTTTATACACATTTATATTATTATTAATGGAGATTAATATTTTGGCATTTGCAATTATTGAATTATTATTTGATTGTTTGTAATTATTCATTAATGTGCATCCCTTGAGCTTACGTTGTCATTAATAGAGTGAGATATTTTATGATAGAGCATAACTCTTAAAATAGCTTCGACTAATGATCATCGACAATAGGATATCGATGATATGTTATAAGTCGACATGTGGTCTGCATCACATCCTTAGAGGATGTAGTATGTGAATTGAAGGTGGTAGTTGAGCCAAGATTAGGATTCATTCCTCGAATTTATATTCGAGAGAACACTCGGATTCTCAGTGATATTAGGTTGACTAAGTCGTTGGCCAACGCGATAGACATATTTAGAATATGGTCTAGTCGTCAACTAGTATAAATGAGATACAATGATTAAGCCATTTTGATAGACACTTGACAAATCCTAAGCTTGATCGGGTGTGTCGTGAATGAAAGGATTTTATCTTACCACATAAAGGTTAAGTTTATTGGATTCACGTAAACGTACTTCACATATTGAGTTCGTCTTCCGGCGCCGTCTAGGAGTTTCGTGTAGACCTTAATTTGATTAATGTCGATATGAGAAGGCTTGTAGGGTCACACTATGTCGGTTGTCCGTTTCGATCTAAAGATGTATTGAGAGAGTAATTAAAATGTTCAATTTGGAATCGAGACATTTAAATGAATAATGATTATAATAATTAAATCAAAATTGGATTTTGGATTTAATTAATAATGCACGAAAATTAAATCAAGGCAAGGTAATCAAGACGCCGAGGCCACGCCCATACTCCTAGGCGCGCGCAAAGGCATGAATTCATAAAGCGTCGTGGCGCCCATACCCTAGGGTCGCGGCGCCTCAGCATTGATTTTGGGCCAGGCCCAAGGTCAAACCCTAATCCGGTTTTTTGACCTAATTTTCAACTATAAATAGAGGAATTCATTTTCATTTTGCTACACCAATTTTCAGAATAACATTCTAAGCCTTAGAGACTTAGAATAAAATACTCTCTCGAACCTCTACCGGATTTTCTAGCTTTCCGAATGAGAAGTACATTGAAGCTTGGAGCTTGCAAATTGGAAGGGCAATCGCGTGTGCACCTAACAGTAGATAAAGACTCCAGATAATCTAGACTTGTAAGTAAATGTTTTTTATGTTACAAGTTTCCTTGTTGTATAACCATACCAGAAATTATTGTTGGGGTAAGTAAGAAAAAAAATTTTAAACTTCTGTTGTGCCTTACTTATATGATTTATACTCAACAAAACCCTACAGTGGTATCAGAGCTCAGGATGGTTTAATGGTTATATAATAATTGAATAGAATAATAATATGGGTTGAACGTAAAATTGGATTAAAACTTGATTTCTTGAAATCCTACGTATCTTGAACAAATATTGACGTTTTGATGTTACCCTAAATTATCTCCTACGCTAACTCGAGGAAGTTATTCCAATCTAACTCGAACTAAGCCAAAGTGCATTGTCCGGCTCATTGCACGGTGCACGGCTAAGAATGAGTAAGAATGGATGATGGTCGAATGGACATTATTGATAATGGTGGGTGATGATTAAGGACCTGTGAATTGATCCCTAAATTGGATTTAAGGGTTGAATGATTTTTTGAATATCAACAGAGAAACGTTTGTCAGGACGTCGGCGTTGCGGCTCTAAATCAATTGCAGAAGCAGAAATGTTACTGCTTCTGAAGCGAAAATGTTATTGCTTCTAAAGCGTCGCGGCTCCATGGTGGAGCGCTGCAGCGCTGGTGCATTTTTCAGAAAATTGGGGTTACTGCCTCAGTGGCGTCGCGTCGCTAATCAATAGCGTCGCGGCCCCACCAGTCCAGAAGCAAAAAAAAATTGGAGTTTAGAATGTTTAACCCAATATTATTATTATACATTATATTATTTGATGAGTATTTTGTTAATGTGTTAAATGTCAAAAATGTTTGTTATTTACATTTCTAGAATAGTGTCCGCTATAACTGTCTGGGTAGGCGGTGCCCAGTGTTTGATTAAACCTTCTTCAATCATGTATATTGGGTTGACGGTTCCCAAACTATATGTGTTATTAGTTTTGCATGATGTTAAGATGTCATATTGGATGTGGCATTAAAGTGTTGATCTTGGTTAGAACTTTTTATTAAAATATTCCCCAAAACTTTAAATATAAGTCTAAATTAAACGTGTCGTCCATTATAATTATTAGAGTGCAAAATCCTCTTCGGCGATATGAGTATTTATGCCAAAGCATTTGCTCTAAGTCTACGAGGACTCAGACTCTTTCATAGATGTGTTTTAACGTAAAAGTAAATGATAAACTTTTGTGGGTATTTACACCAAAGTGTTTGCTCACAGAGGCCAAGTTTTCTTAGATACATAAACGCAGTCGTGTATTGGGGTTGACTTGCCTAGACAAATCTTGGGGCCAAAGTGTCGGACTAATCTAAGCATGCAAGATTAAATGTAATAATTTGATCAACCAAGAGTTGCGAATAAGTTTTGCAATTGGTTTAGAACCTACCAAGATATGTTGTTGATGTTATCTGCCAAAGCAAACGCGAAGATAACATAGGCTTGGATCTTGACCCATTATGACCTAAATTAAAGTAGGTCAGTATTCTACCATGGCGTCGTGGAAGTATGTTAAAATAGTGGGAGCTAATTAAAACAAAAGGCCTTATTGATTAGCCTAAATGAATATGTATAATAGGAAATAGATTATAAATTTAATTTCCGGTCTATCTAATTCTTCAGATTATAAAAGATGTCGAGCTTGTTGTTGAAAATGTTGATTGAGATGAATAAACTTACTGGACCAAACTACCTTGACTGGTTAAGGAATTTGTGAATAGTGTTGAGACAGGAGAAAATTGAATATGTGTTGGACACAGTGTTCCCTACAGTCCCTGCGACAGATTCTGAAGAATATGCCTCTTTTGATAAAGTTGCTCACCAGAAACATCTAGATGATGCCACTTCGGCACAATGCGTGATGTTGTCTTCCATGTCTATGGAACTTCAAAGACAGCATGAGAACATGGGGCCCAATGAGATGCTCGAACACCTAAAGAGCCTCTATGACTCTTAATCCCAGACAATGGAATATGAGTTGTTAATAGAACTCTTCAAGTGTAAGCTTAATGAATGGGGCCCAATCTCGCAGCATGTGCTAAAGATGATAGGGCTGATAGAGAGGCTTGCTTCGATTGAAACGAAGCTTGAAAAGAATGTCGCTACCACACTCATCCTAAACTCTCTCCCTCGTTCTTTTGAGCACTTCATAGTAAACTTCAACATGAATGGAACGAAGACGACCTTGTCGGAGCTGCACAACATGCTCAAAACCTTTAAGTCCTCCACTTCCAAAGGCAAAGATGTGCTTATAGTGAGCTCTTCTAGCCGACCCAAGCCGAAAGGCAAGGATTGGCAAAAGAAGAAGGGCAAGGCAATCGCTTCGCCCGCAGGTATGAAGCCTAAGGGAGGTATGAAGAAGAAGGTGAACACGGCTAAGGATGAGTGCCTCAACTGCCATAGGAAGGGGCATTGGAAAAAGGACTGCACGACACCAGGAGGAGGAAAAACACGAGGTGCTCCTTCCTTTGGTGGACAAGGTATGTATGTCATTGAAATAAATATGTCTATAAACAACTCTCATTCCTGGGTATTGGATACCGCTTGTGGCTCACACATTTGTACAAATATGCAGGGGCTAACTGATAGCAGGAAGGTTGGACCAAGAGAGGTAGACCTATGTGTTGGAAATGGAGCACGAGTGGATGCTGAGCGCGTAGGGACTTATAGATTAAATTACCTTCCGGCTATTGTTTAGTGTTGAATGATTGTTTTTATGTTCCCTCGTTAACGAGGAATATTATTTCTATCCCAGTGTTGGACATGGAGGGTTTTTCCTCATATATTTTTAATGGCAGTCACGTACTGTCTTTTAATAATATTATATATGGAACTGCTACTCTTGTGGATGGATTATATACACTAAACTGTAGCCGAGAGATATTCAATGTACAAAATAAACGAGCCAAGACAAGTAATAGAAACTCCACCTACCTATGGCACAGCAGACTTGGTCATATCAACGAATGAAGGATAGCAAGATTGAGGAAGTTAGACTACCTCGAACCATTTGACTTGGAGTCTTATGGTAACTACGAATCTTGCTTGAGAGGAAAGATGACCAATAAACCACTTTCTAAGAAAGGTATGCGACCCAAGGAGGTGCTTGAGTTGGTCCATACTGATGTATGTGGGCCATTCTCGACTCAAGTTAAAGGAGGCTTCCCATACTTCATCACTTTTACTGACGACTTCACAAGGTATGGATATGTGTATCTTATGAGACATAAATTCGAGGCCTTTGAGAAGTTCAAGGAGTACAAGTCGGAAGTAGAGAAGCAGCTTACAACAAGTATCAAGACCCTTCGATCGGATCGATGAGGTGAGTACTTGAGCAAGGATTTTCTAGATTACTTAAAGCTACATGGAGTCCAATATGAATGGACACCTCCAGGAATGCCACAATTGAATAGTGTTGCCGAAAGGAGAAATCAAATCTTATTGGATATAGTTCGATCCATGATGAGCTCCTCAGCTCCACCGACATACCTTTGGGGACATGCTATACAAACCTCTATATACATTCTGAACAGAGTTCCCTCCAAGTTAGTAGAAAAGACACCCTATCAGATATGGTGTTGCAAGAAGCCAACTCTTAAACATATGAGACCCTGGGGGTGCCCTGCATATGTCAAGAAGATGCTCACTGACAAGTTGAAATCTAAAAGTGAGAAATGTTACTTCGTGGGCTATCCAAAGGAAACTAAGAGATACTACTTATATCTTTCTGGAGAACATAAGGTCATTATTTCCAGGAACACAACTTTCTTTGAAGAAGAATATGCCTACAAGGAGCATAGCTGCACAGAGATAGAACTTGAAGAGATTCAAAAGCCACAAGATAACACAAAAAATGAACCCTTGTCAAATGACCTAAATAAGAATTCAGTGAGAGTATCTGGTGAAGATTGGGTACTTAGAGTACGCCCTTCAGCCAGTGGGAGTGCTGTGAGAGATAGTGCAGAAATGCAAGGCTCTCATACACAACCAATGGAAGATGATACAATAGTTGTACATCATTCCATTCATGAAATACATGAAATGACATCCCTGAAATCTCTCAAGGTGATGGATTGTCCAACACACAAAGAACTTCTCACAGTCAGAATGCAACAAACACTGAAACGCAGAATACTCAACTTCATAGGTCCACTAGGACTCATCGTCCACCTGAAAGACTTAATCTCCTTGTTGAAACACACAATGAGATAGATATTCCTGATGACGATGAACCTACAACCTACAGCGAAGCTATATTAGACATTGATTCGCAGAGATGGCAAGAAGCCATGAAATCTGAAATGGACTCGATGTACATAAATCAAGTTTGAAACTTGGTGGATTTGTCAACAGGTGTTAGACCCATAGGATGCAAATGGGTCTTCAAGAAGAAGATTGATGCATATGGAAAGGTACAAACTTATAAAGCAAGACTGGTGGCTAAAGGTTATAATCAACGGCCTGGGGTCGATTATGATGAAATCTTTTCACCTGTTGCTAAGATTAAGTTCATTCGGATTTTGCTTGCAATAGCTGCATAATATGACTATGACATTTGGCAGATGGACGTCAAAATTGCATTCCTCAATGGTAATCTAGTTGAGGAAGTGTATATGAAACAACCTAAGGGTTTTTCAATTTAGTCCAAACCGAATGCCGTATGCAAGCTACAAAAGTCCATTTCTGGGCTGAAGCAAGCCTCGGGGAGTTGAAACATTTGCTTTGACAAGGCTATCAAATCGTTTGATTTCGTCAGAAGCAAAGAAGATCTATGTGTTTATAGTAAACGCAAGGATGGGAGTATTGCCTTCATTATCATATATGTAGATGACATATTAATAATTGGAGACAATAAGACTCTCCTACAGTCAGTAAAAAAGTGGTTGTCTAGTACCTTCATGATGAAGGATTTAGGTAAAGCCTGCTACATTCTGGGGATTAGGATCTATAGAGATAGACCTAACAGATTGTTGGGGCTGTCACAATCAGTCTACATATACAAAGTGCTTAGACGTTTTTCTATGGAAAATTCCAAGAAAGGCGGTCTACCTATGGGTCAAGGCATCAAGTTATCTAAGAAGGATAGTCCTTCTAATTCTATAGAACTTGAACGCATAAAAAGGATCACATATGCTTCGGCTATAGGATCGATCATGTATGTCATGACCTGTACTAGGCAAGATGTGGCCTTTGCACTTAGTATGACTTGCAAGTTCCAGCAGAATCCTGGGAAGAATACTGGAAAGCAGTCAAGAGTATTTTTAAGTATCTTAGATGAACTAAAGAATATTTTTTAGTCTATGGTGGACAAGAGAAGTTGGTATGTACTAGGTACACTGATGTTAGCTTCCAGACAGATGTTGATGACTACAAATCTCAATCAGGTTACACATACATTTTCAATGGTGGAGCAGTGAGCTGGAAAAGTTCCAAACAAGCTACAATTGTCGATTCGACAACAGAAGTTGAGTACATTGCTGGATCAGAAGTTGGTAAAGAAGTTTTCGCGATATCTGAGTTCCTGAAGGAACTAAGGGTTGTTCCAAGTGCCACTTGTCCAATAACGGTTTATTGCGACAACACTGGTGCGATTGCGCAAGCTAAGAAACCAAGATCAACCCACAGAAACAAGCATGTACTAAGGAAGTACCACATACTTAGGGAGATGGTGGAGACTGAAGAGATTAGATTAGACTATGTTCCCACAGACGATAATCTAGCTGACTCATTCACTAAAACCTATAAGCTTAGTCAAGTATAATGGTCATTTTGAGAATATGGGCATTAGATATGTTGGAGATTGGCTCTAGGCCAAGTGGGATATTGAAAGTATAATTATGTCCTAGAGACAATCTGTATTAGGACAAATGTACTTTATACACATTCATATTATTATTAATGGAGATTAATAATTTGGCATTTGAAATTATTGAATTATTATTTAATTGTTTGTAATTATTCATTAATATGCATCCCTTGAGCTTACGTTGTTATTAATAGAGTGAGATATTTTATGATAGAGTGTAACTCTTAAAATAGCCTCGACTAATGATCATCGAGAATAGGATATCGATGATATGTGATAAGTCGACATGTGGTCTGCATCACATCCTTAGATGATGTAGTATGTCTCACCTGCTACGAGTATTGGTTACTCGTGATGGACACATTGATACTTTGGAAGTATTGGTATACCCTGCTGATATACTGTTTGTTATACTTGTCTAACGTATGATCAGTGTGTGGGAGATAGAAGTCCTTAGACTTGAGGTCAATACGCGTCTTATCTACAAAGTAATGTACATTGATCCCATCCTAAGCTCAAATGCCTTAAAGGTTGAGATACGGTTTGTATTGGGTACATTACGATGAGGATTGAATGTGGTAGTTGAGCCAAGATTAGAATTCATTCCTCGAATGTATATTCGAGAGAACACTCAGATTCTCAGTGATATTAGGTTGACTAAGTCGTTGGCCAACGCAATAGACATATTTAGAATATGGTCTAGTCGTCAACTAATATAAAGGAGATACAATGATTAAGCCATTTGGATAGACACTTGACAAATCCTAAGCTTGATCGGGTGTGTCGTGAATGAAATGATTTTATCTTACCACATAAAGATTAAGTTTACAGAATTCGCGTAAACGTACTTCACATATTGAGTTCGTCTTCCAGCGCCGTCTAGGAGTTCCGTGTAGACCTTAATTTGATTAATGTCGATATGAGAAGGCTTGTAGGGTCACACTATGTCTGCTGTCCGTTTAAATGAATAATGATTACAATAATTAAGTCTAAATTAGATTTGGATTTAATTAAGAATGCAAAAATTAAATCGAGACAGTGCAACTGCACGTCGAGCGCCGCGGCGCCCATACCCTAGGGCCGCAGCGCAGTGCATGAATTCATAAAGTGCCACGGCGCCCATACCCTAGGGTCGCGGCGCCTCTGCGTCGATTTTGGGTCAGGCCCAAGGTCAAACCCTAATCCGATTTTTTGACCTAATTTTCAACTATAAATAGAGGCATTTATTTTCATTTTTCTACACCAATTTTCAGAATAACATTCTAAGCCTTAGAGACTTAGAATAAAATACTCTCTCGAACCTCTGTCGAATTTTCTAGCTTTCCGAAGGAGGAGTACATCGAAGCTTGGAGCTTGCAAATTGGAAGGGCAATCGCGTGTGCACCTAACAATAGATAAAGACTCCAGATAATCTAGACTTGTAAGTAAATGTTTTTTATGTTACAAGTTTCCTTGTTGTATAACCATACCAGAAATTATTGTTGGGGTAAGTAAGAAACAAATTTTTTAAACTTCCGTTATGCCTTACTTATATGCTTTGTACCCAATAAAACTCTACAGATAGGTTTGAATCCAGTTGTACCTTTGATGTTACCTACTGCCACTCAAGACCCAAAACTCAAAAAATTGATGAAAAACTTTAAGATCATGTTTGGTTGGACATATTGAACTTTTATGTAATTATGCAGTTGTGGTGTATATGTCAAGCCAAGTACGTACTTCTTCCGTCTTAACTTATGTAAATTTTTCTACTTCTCGAGAGTCAATTTTATTAATATTTAAAGTTAAATTAAATTAGATCAATTTAATATTTTAAAATTAAAATTTAGATATTCAAAAACTATACAAAAAATACTATAAATTATATTTTTCATATCAATATGATAAAAAAAATTAAATTATTGATCAAACTTTTACATAGTTTGAATCTCAGAACGAAAAATGCCACAAATATTAGGACATAAGGAGTAATATGTGAAGACAATAGTTTTTAAAAAATAATATGTTATTAATCATTGACAAACGTACTAGACCAAAGCTATTTAAGAATTTATTTACAAGACTATTTTAAATCTAATTCACGCATAAGGCATAATTTTTTGTCATTGTCTCCTATTTTAATTACTTTTTGTTTAAATATATCCTAATTACTAAACACTCACCTTATGATAAATAATACAATAACACCATCGGTCTCAATTCTTAATTTTGATTATGATTCCGGGTATAGATTTTTTAAATATTTTAAAATAAAATTTATATATTTGATAACTACAAGAAAAGTAGTATACAAAATAATATACCTATTAATTTAAAATATTTTTAAAAAAAAACTATTTAATTCCCCAAATAATAACATCTTCACATAAAATAGAATGCTATTCAAGAAATGCATCTATTTTCTAACTTGAAAGTAAGCACACTAAATAGGGTAATTCACACTGTGCAAACTAACCAACTTCTCAGCTGCTACTTATCACTTATGAATTTAATTGTTTTGATTCCTTTGTGTGTACATGAAAGTAGCTAGGTTAGGAGAAGTTATATTGACATATTGTCACTTGTGATGATTGTTACTTTGAGATAACAAATGGCTTCAGAGAATACAGTATATCATATGCCTATAATAAGGCCATAAATATATCATAGAAATTGAAATGTGAATAAGGTGATACTCCATCTAAAAATTAAATTGCCTTATTTACTTCTCTGGAACCAAAGTCTGATTCTGATGATCAGATACTTCAAACAAATTTTCCTTTTCGACATGCAAAATGTTGCAACTTCTACTCTTAGATTACTCTAAAAACACGTCTCGATCAATCTATATATTACTCTGTACTATGAAATTTTTGTAAATTGTTTATCTCACGAAAGGTGAACTAGATTTTACAAGTGTCTTATTCAAAATTTACGATAAAATAAAGTGTGCAAAAAAAATATACGAGAAACTCTAGGTTAAACTCTAGGTTAATAGTCCCATAATTAATTATTCTTATCATCAAAATGAATAGTTAGAATTTGGATAGTGATTCCTCTAAGATTGGAATAATTTTCCTTAAGGATTCCTTTTATTAATCACAATATATATAGTTGTACAGAGGTTGATTCCTAATACAATAAGAATCCTAACTTACCTTAAATGGTTGATTCCTAATACAATAAGATTCTTAACTTACCCTAAATGGTTGATTCCTAATACAATAAGAATCATAAGTTACCTTATATATACATCTATCATAATTACAAAATATACTGTGAATATTCGGAGAATATTCACTAATATTGCCCCTCAGTCGGAGCGGGAGGAGGCCGAACGCTAAGGCTGGATTGAAAGTCGGTGAAGATCTGTCTCGGTAGTCACTTTGTGAAAATATCTGCATACTTATAGGAGGAAGGTACGTGTAAAATTTTGACCAGACCAAGGGCAACCTTCTCACGCACAAAGTGAATGTCCATCTCGATATGCTTGGTCTGCTGATGTTGGACCGGATTGTGAGACATATAAATGGCAGATATGTTGTCACGGTAGACTATAGACGCATTTTGCAGTGGACACTGGAGCTCCAAAAGAAGATTTCGGAGCTAACAGATCTCAGCAACGACATTAGCAACTCTGCGATACTCTGCTTCAGCACTAGAACGGGATAGCGTGGCCTGCCGCTTGGCGGACCATGAAATAAGACTATCCCTAAGAAATACACAGTATCCGGAGGTGGAGCGACGTGTGTCCGGGCATCCTGCCCAATCTGCATCTGTGTACGAGAGTAACTTGGTTGGGGCAGAGGGGGGTAAAGATGCAGTCCAAAGTCCAGTGTGCCCTTAACGTATCTGATAATACGTTTGAGGGCCGCAAAATGGGACTCTCGAGGGTCGTACATAAACAAACACACATGTTGAACCGCATACGCCATATCGGGCCTAGTGAATGTAAGGTACTGAAGGGCACCTACAAGACTCCGATAGAGAGTGGGATCAGAAACTGGCGCGCCTTCATTGGCACTGAACTTGGATTTCGAGTCAACCGGAGTTGGCATAATTTTACAATTTGCCATCTTAGCCCTGTACACTATCTCCTCCGCATATTTGCACTAACACAAAAACATAGTAGATGCAGATCAGGTCACGTATATACCCAAAAAATAACTCAGCTTGCCCAAGTCAATCATAGCAAATTTAGTTTTGAGTAGAGCAATGATTTCATTCTTCAACCCGTCAAAGGAGGCAGTAAAAACAATGTCATCCATATATAATAGCAAATAAGCAGTGTTGCTACCTCGATAGAAAGTGAAGAGAGAGTTATCACACTTGCTACATGTAAAACTGATCTGCATAAGATACCTAGCAAAATGATCATACCAAGTGCGGGGTGCCTGTTTCAAGCCATACAATGACTTCCTAAGACGATATACAAACTACGGAACTGCCGGATGAACAAAGTCAGGGGGCTGATGCATGTACACATTTTCTTTCAAGTCCCCATGAAGAAACGCATTCTTGACATCAAGCTGATGAATCGGCCAATGCATGCCCATAGCAATACTGATAACAGTTCGAATAGTAGTCGGTTTAACAACCGGACTGAATTTCTCACCACAATCAATACCCTCCTGCTAATTAGTGTCATTAGCAACCAATCATGCCTTATACCGCTCCAAGTCACCAATGTCTATGTACTTGTGACAAATTAACCACATGCACTGAATAACATTTACACCGTCCGGTCTAGGTACCAACTCCCAAGTGTTCTGCTTGGTTAAAGTATTAAATTTCTCGCACATGGCCGCCTTCCAATTAGGGTCCAGTTTGGTTAGTATTGGATTTTTTGGAATGGGTGATATGGTTTGTGAGGAGAGGTTAAAATAGATCTTGGGTTTGAAAATCTCGTGTTGTGCACGAGTCTCCATACGATGGGTAGGCAGCAGTGGGTGGTCTGGATTTTATGGTTGTGGGTTGTCGGCTTCTGGAGGCAGTAGTGGTACTGGAGGGGCAGGAGACACAATCGTGTCGAGAAGTGGGGGTGTTCAACCGAGAGCTGGGAGATGTTTGGTCGAAGATGATGCCGGACAGTGGCGGGGACAGAGCTGTTGGCGCAGGCTCTGTCGGAACAGTGGGTTGCCGGTGGTACAATGATTGGATAGCCGGGGACAGACTCGGTTCATCGAGAAAGGTGTAATCGGAGGTCTGAAATTTTTGGAGATTTGAAAAAGGAAAGGTCGTCTCGTCAAATATGACATGACGGGAGACAATGATTTTGCGAGTGGCTATGTCATAGCATTGGTAACCTCGATGAGTAGGAGAGAGACCAACGAAGACACAGGACGTGGTGCGAGGGGCGAGTTTGTGAAGTGCAATGGAGGCTAGGTTGGGGTAGCATAAGCAGCCGAAAATACGGAGATGGTCATAGGATGAGAACCTACAGTATAAGATTTCGTAGAGGTCTTGTTTTGGAGAGTGCTAGTTGGTAAATATTAAGAAGGGATTCTACTATTTTAACAGCATAGACCCAAAAAGGCGGTGGAAGACATGCATGAAACAGAAGAATGCGAGCCATGTTATTGATGGTACATATAATTCATTCAGCCTTTCCATTTTGGGCTGAAGTATATGGACAGGAAAAAAGGAAAACCATGCCTTGTTTAGAGCAGAAATTGTGAAATGCCGAGTTATTAAATTCACGTCCATTATCACATTGGAATGATTTGATAGATTTTTCAAATTGTGTTTTAATGAATTTTTGAAATTCAAGGAATTTGGCAAAAACTTCGGATTTGAATTTCAGTGGGTAAATCCAGACAAAGTGTGAAAAATCATCTAAGAATACTAGATAAAAATTTTTACCAAAGAGCTAGCAACCGGGGATGTCCACAAATCAGCATGAACAATATCAAAAGGAGAAAAAGTAACATTGTTGGATGACATGAATGGAAGACGAGTATGCTTGCCAAGCAGACAAGAAAAACAGTGTTTGGGAAGTTTCTCATTATTACATTGAATACGCTTAGTAGTCCTAAGAAAAGTAAAAACAGGGTCTCCGGGGTGTCCGAGTCTGTTGTGCCAAGTTGAGGGAGAGATAGCCGCAAGGGATAGAGGTGATTGCGGTCTGACAACGGAAGATTGAGTGAAGGGGTAGAGGTCTCCCACACTATTGCAGCGCGTAAGAATTTTCCCCGTATTGAGATCCTTCACAGAAAAACCAAAAGGGTCAAATTCGACAGACACAGAATTATTGCGAGTGAATTTTCTAACAGAGATTAAATTTTTAATGATGTTAGGGGTGTAAAGGATGTGATTTAGGGAGAAGGGCGGGTGGGGATATTTGGTATGTGTGTTACCGTAACCTTCAATTGGAATGCGATGACCATTGCCGACAGTAATAAATTGAGGACACTTTAACCGGAGCAGTTGAGATAAGTTAACTGATGACCGAGTGAGGTGAGATGTGGCTCCGGTGTCCATGTACCAATTATCGTTAGGCTGTTAAAGGTTCAGGATGTTGTCTCCCGGTTGGTGGGGGCGGAGCCCAAGAGGCCTGGCTGCCAGCCTTGCTGGAATTGGGCCCCTGATGTTTGGTATCGGCATGCACGCGAAGCCCAGTTCCTGGTATTGGGCCAAGGGGGTTGTCCAGCCCACTGATAGTAGGCAGCAGGTGCTGGGCCTGGCTGCTGCTGGTTCTTGTTGCCCTTGTCGCGGCCCTTCCCTTTATTGTTGTTATCACGACCTCTACCGCCACGCCCTCCACCGCGGGATTGTTGGTGGTGGTGGTCTTGCGGTGGTGGCTGTGTGGAGGTGGCCGCCGATGGTGTCATGCCGTCAACGGCTAATGCCTTGTGATTATGCTCCTCTTATTTAGCACGGCGAGTCTCTTCCAACAAAAGTTGTGAACGTGCTTTATTGAAGCTTCGTAGGGTGTCGGCCTGTTGAATCATCGTTGCAAGTGTATCATATTCACCTTTCGGTAAACCCGCAACTAGTTGAAGTACCATCTTGGTCTCTGAAACAGATGTTCCTACGTTGGAAAGTTGGTGAGTTATGAGTTTCAGTTGTTTACAGTATTCGTACATGTTGTTAAAATTCTCGAGACGCGTATTGTTGAACTACTCTTCCAAATACACGACCCGAGTATTTTTATTATCTTGAAAAATTTCTTCTAACCATACCCAAAGTTCACGTGTTGTAGCACCTGTTTTCATGATAGTACATAACAAGTCTTTAGAGATGGTGTCGTAGATGGTGTCGTAGATCCACTGTTTGACGATGGCGTCAAGGCGACGTCAGGTCGAGTCTGCAACATCGGTTGGACAAGAAACATAATCATCAATATGGTCGAGCACATTGTACGCACATGCATGAATATAGAACAGTTTTATCCACATGGAATATTGACAGTCTTCTTGGTCAGGAATTATAAGGATAAATTTTTTGATGTTGGTAATGGCGAAAGCCGGATGAAAAGAAGACGATAAACGTTGATGGGGGTTTTCCAGTGTGGGTGTGGAAGAACCGGAATTGGTGGGGGAAGTAGGGCGAGACATGGTGGCACAATATTGCCATCGGCCGAGAGGGAAAAAAAGGATTTGGGGTGGCGTCGGCCGAGAGGGAAAAAAAGGATTTGGGGTGGCGTCGGCCGAGAGGAAGAAAAGAGAAGAGTGGGGATTAGGGTTTGGCTCTTGATATCATGTAAGATTGAAATAATTTCCCTCATGGATTCCTTTCATTAATCACAATATATATAGTTGTACAGAGGTTGATTCCTAATACAATAAGAATCTTAACTTACCTTAAATGGTTGACTCCTAATACAATAAAAATCCCAAGTTACCTTAAATATACATCTATCATAATTACAAAATATACTGTGAATATTCGGAGAATATTCGCTAATAATTCCAATTGATTTGTAATTGAGCTGTAGATGTTATCTGCAAGAATTATAACAGTTTCCTTCAGATGCATAAGAGGACATCCTTATTGATTAATTTGCGATTATTTTTGTTGCAGGGTATGTATCTATGTACTAAAGGAGAAGAATTTTACTCGTGAAACAGATAATTGTAATTAATCTGAAGTCCTTCAAGATTTTAGCAGACAATTAGAAAATGTGCTCCTGGAGATGGCCTTAGGAAACAAGAAAAACTTTGATACTAATCTTATTGAATTTTAAGTTGTGACTATTTTTTAACTATTGTGCAAATAGCCAAGATTTCAGTAAAATAGATTAGTTTGTGTCTTCATCAGTTAATTTCTCATATTTTTAGTTGAGTTATTCCATTTCATCTATATGTATTAAATTTTCTAAATCGTGATATCCAAAATGGCAAATGGGAAGTGCCGAAAACTTTCTTGAACGCGGAAGGAAGTCTAATTATTGTGGGGGTGGTAAAAGTACAAAGACTTTCATCAAGATTCTTATTTATATATTTTTTGTCCATTTGTTCTTATTATTTGTTTTATTGAACGAAAAAATAACTCAATAATACTTTTAGTCTTTTTGGTTACATACTTTTATTATGCTTGAGCCTCTTAGGTTATTTATCTTTATACTGTCTTGAATGTTTTCGGTTATCTGTTTTTATTTTTGAGAAGTTAGAAACAGTAAAAAAAGATATTTTTTAGTTTACTTTTTTTTCCTGTGTCGTTATCGTGCTTTTTACTTGCGTGGAAAAGATAATCTATACTTATATACATATACATTAAATGTAAAAAATGTACTATAATATGGTTAACCTTTTTTACGCATACACACATAAATTGATAATTTTTTCTTGATTTATTTTCACATCTTTACGCATCTTGTAAGAAAGATAAAATAGTACTATCAACTATATAGATATATAAAATCAAGTATCCCTAGAAGGCCAAAAACTCTTAAAGAGTAAACAACTAGAAAAAAAGTTACAAAACTAATTGTAAATAATGCAATGGATTAAAACGTGAAAATTTATTTTTTGAAAAAACAATCTTAACATATTTTTTTATATTTGGATATTAAAAAAGAACTATGTAACAAGTTTTTGATGACGACGGGAAACGCCGATCATTTCACTAGTAATACAATAACACCAAAATGATTGACCCACGCATAACCTGTCCACTACTAGAGGTGCATTAATTCTCATATCTCCCCTTCCAATCTCTTTGTCTATCTCATTTTTTTTTTGACGGCGAACCCGCATGCTATTCTCTCGAAATACAAGACAAGAAACCCGGATCGACGCAATAGCCTGCAAACCACGTCAGCTGATTAACCACACTTGACAAGCCATGTGTGACAGACTTAACCAAAAAGGTTTATGCAGGGGATCGAACTCGTGACCTTGCGGTCCCGCGCTCTACTGCTACACCAACTTGGCTTGCGGGTTTTTGTCTATCTCATTTTTCTATTAAAGGAGTGGACAAACAAACATAACAGAGCATTCTCATATTATCCGCACAAATTATATTAAGACAGAAAAAGATTACTATTATCTCTCACCTGCATTTATTAGTTTCATGAATTTTAAAGAATAAGATCTAACCCAAGAAAATAGCTATTCTTCTCAGTTTTTAATGATACATAAATTGTACGCGTAAATTTTTCTCTCCCTCTTTAACGGCCTAATTTCAATCCTATATATATTGTTGTCATCTCTTGCATACCCTTTTTGTTTCATAAACATTTTCTTTGAAGAAAGAAGAAAAAAATTGTCTTTTTATTTAGTTTTTTTTTAATATGCAAATCAAGAAATCATTCTCTATGTCCTCTCGAACAGGAAGAGATTTGCAGAGATATAATCATGGTTGCCGTCAAGTTGTTGGGTGTGTATTCTTTTTTTCTTTAATCCATAATTCCTTTTTTTTATTTATTTGTATTTAAGAATGTCAAATGTAAAGAGAAATGACTTTGTGGAATATTGAGATTAATTGTTGTTGTTGTTAATTGAGAAGTTGAATTTGACTTTTATCTTATTTTACTATAATGGTGCAGATGCATTCCATATAGATGCAAGAAAACAGACCCAACATCATGTGTTCAGGGTAACCCTATTGATAATTTGGAATTTTTATTGATCAGCTCGCAAAAGAATCCAAGAATGATGTTCCCTAAGGTATGGTATATCTTTGTACAATTCAATTCAATTTTCTCTTGTTTTAGCTCCCAACTGAATGTGGGAAATTGTTCCATTGCATTATATAGATGTGACATTCACCAATTGACATTTTTGGTTCTGCAAATAAAATGCAGGGTGGTTGGGAAATTGATGAATCATTGGAAGAAGCAGCTTCAAGGGAGACCTTTGAAGAAGCTGGAGTGGTTGGAGAGGTTGAGGTTCAGGTTCGTACCTGCATGCAAAATTCAATCGTGTTTCCTTTTTATATGTTCCTTAATAAATAGTAGTATTAATTAGGGGAGAGGGGACATTTTAATTATTTTATTTTTATTTATTTCTTAAGATATAATGTCTTTTCATTTAAAATTTACTCGATTTATGTATTATCACTCTATGTGTTTGTAGTCTTAAAAAATAAGTACTACTTAGGATAAAATGGGGAACAAATAGTAATTAATTTTATCTTGAATTTCTAAAATAATAAATTATTTGAGATAATTATTTTTAAAAATTACGACAAATAATTTGAGATGGAGGGAGTATATAGCAAAACCAATATAGAGGATTTATTTATTTTCGTATTAGCTCGGGATTGAGGCATGATAATTCATTAATTAGTATTATTTTCGTACGGAGGTCTTTTGCTCATTCAATATATTTGTTTGACCCATTTGCAGGAATATTTAGGTACCTGGAGTTTCAAAAGCAAAAGCCAAGGCACATTTCATGAGGGCCACATGTTTCCTCTACGTGTCACGGAGGAACTAGACGATTGGCCTGAGAAAACTGTTCGTCAACGTTTATGGGTATAACTATTTGTGATTATCTCATAAAATCACATTTCTTCTCAAAAAAAATAACTTTATGAAATAATAACTATTAGTTGAGGTACCATCTAAGAAATGAACTCACTATTTGTGATCTTGAAAACGCACCCGGATCTCAAATGAAATGTATCCTCATAATGTTGTTTTTGATTCAACATTGCAGGTGAAATTTAGTGAAGCCAGGGAAGTATGTTGGCATCCCTGGATGAAAGAAGCATTGGATGTCTTTGCTTCTAAGGTGTCAAAGAGAAAAGAAGGGACTCAAATATACCATTTCAAGGAATTGTCGGATGAAAGTACTGTAGTGTGCTGTAGCTAAGCCAATACTACTATTTAATGTAGAATAAGAAGGCTAGCAAGCATTCTTCAATTGATCAAGAGCCAAGGATTTAGGTGTCGCGTTCTCTTTCCTAAAGTCAAATATTACTGAGCCAAAACTTTATGCTCTTCTTGAGTTGAATCATTGAGTTCAGATTCAGAGCTAACTGAATGGCAATTAGTACTACAAAGCCAAGCCAATTAGTACTCCATCTTAAGTGAAGAACAGATAAATCCAAGACAATGTTAATGAAGATAAAAGAACAAACATTGTTGCACAAAGTTAGCAACGAAAGGAAGGAAAAAACATGTACGACATTATGAACCAAGAATCAGTTCTCTAGCTTCAAGTCCTTGGATCGATTATATAGCAACTGAAAGTGCACAAACAAATTACAAGATATCGAAGGTACCTTTAGAACCCTTATTTACATGACCAGTTGAAATTCAGGGACTCGGCATTGTTCTGAAACAAAATGACGAGACAATCTTTGGTTGCACTTAATGAATTATTTAGCACCAGAGGAGAAGAGAAGCCTAAGAAGTCTGTTTGATATAATTCTCAAATTGGATAACAAGCAGTTACTGGGCTGCCTACTCAAGCTACCATAGGAAGAGGTGAAAAGTTGATTATGGAGGGTTAATATGAAAGTAGAGAGAACTAGAGAACATGGGTTCATTTAGGTATTAAGAGAATTGTAGAATTTATGTACAAATTTTTTCCTGACTTTGTATTTAATTCATCGAAATTCATTCATTCTTTCAGAACTTCTCTTTCTATTTCATTTGAAAAGATGTATTGAAGAGCAAATAGTGTTGGCTCCATACACACGTGCTCGACAAGTAATAAAGTGGTACGTAGAATATCGTTCCTACGAGGACTTGTTATCCACTACTCCCTCCGGATCAAAAAAGAGTGTTCACTTAGCTTTTATTTTTTGAGTCAAAAAGAGTGTCCACTTATCAAACCAAGAAAAAATTAACTAACTTTTCCAGATTTGCGCTTATTAAATGGTAGGTGACCAAATCTCAATATCTATTTAATTAAGGGGTATTTTAGTTAAATTATATATTTTTTCCTAGACGTTAGTATTTTATTAAGAGGTGCGCAAATGACAAAGTAAACACTCTTTTTTATCCGGAGGGAGTATCGTCTACATTAAACTATTAAGAACTATTTATTTAAGCAGGTTTTTTCCAAAAGTGTTAGTGAATTATGTTGGAAATTTGTCTTTGGTGGGGAGGTGCATCCACCCATATTTAATGAATTAAACACTAGGGTTCCGCATATTGGAGGCTTTGTCTCTTCACACGTGCATAATCTACTAAGCGAGTAGATGACCGTAGGGCCAAGAATCGTTAAATTTCGTTGAGAAATGAAAGAGATATTGGTCCACGAGTAAGGTGTTTGAGGCATGGAAATATGGTGTGTGACAAATCTACCACATCAGTGGGAAAATGAAGAAGTGCTCTCTTTATAAGTCTCAAAATTGGCTAAGGGTTTGGGACCCCAAGGGGTAACCTATGTGTTTAAAGGAGGGAGGACCTAGATGTGCTTGGGTTCAAGGCTAAGCCCACACGCGCGCCGCCGTCGCCGCCTGCCCGTCCTGTCCGATCCGGGCTCGGGTCACGGGTCTTGGGTCTGATAGACCCCCAAATTATTTAATATTTACAGTTTGGTCCCTAGAGTTTCTGGATTGTTGAATTTGGGAATGATGGAAGGCGAAAAGTTTCTGCCTACTGTTGGAGTTGATTTTTGGGGGCGTTATTGTGCATTAACCAGCCATTACTTGGCTGATTAACACCCTCCATTAACAGCCATCACTTGGCTGAATTACACCCTCCTTCAATGGCCATAAACAATCATTACTTGGCTGTTTAATTCCCTCCTTTAATGGCCATTAACAGTCATGTCTTGGCAGTTGAGAGGTCTCCCCTTATGCTATATATTGATGTGCCTTTTGGCTCGATTGAGTGATGAAAAATAGAAACACAGATATATACAGCAGAAAAACGAGACACACTATATACACAGAGACAAAAACAGAAGAGAAACAACACAGATTATGTCCGAAGAAACAGTGTCAAAACAGAAACTCTTCCTTCCTTTTTCCATTTCTTCAGCAAGTCGTTTCGTGTTGGTTTTCTTCGTCAGACTCAACCTATTTGCTTTGTAGCGTTGATTAGGTGTTGTTTTATCTTGGGAGACTATTGCCCGTTAACATAAAAGCATATACGGGGCAATCTTGTCTTAAAGACAGAGAGTCATCTCTCGACTCAACCCACAGTTGTAACAATCCAGATTTAGTGTTTCTTGATTTCAGGTTATCAAGATTCAAGACTCAACAAGCTTACGGCAGTTCTGAACATTGGCATATTTGTTTATCCTTTCGAACACTTGTAATATTTATTTACTTTCCGTACTGCTTTACAATATCCAATAGTTTTAAGACAAGATTTGTATTAGTGTTCGAAAGATGTCGGTCGAAAGTTGTGTGACCAAATCTGGATATGGCTGTGGTTTTCTGGTAGAAGATAGTGATGATTATGTTGTTGAAGGTCAACGTGTTCATGGTGTCACCGCTCCTGAGAGTGGTGGGAACAAGCGCCCACGAGAGGCTGAGGATGTCAACTGGGAAAAGAGGAGAAAGTTGAAGATGTGGTTCTGCCTTGTAGCAGAAAGTCTATATCTGTCCCAGACAAAGGATCCGATTTATGGTAAGGAGGAAATTGACACTCAGTCCGACCAAGTGACTGAAGTGGGCCAGAATCCGAATTTGAGATAACTAATTTTTCTTCCTTGTCAAGAATAAGATTAAATGGTGTCTGATTAAAAAGGGCTTAAAGTAAGGAGGAATATGAAAATATTTCACGAAATAATTTATATTCCTTACGCTTTAAAATCAGAAGTTTAATCTCTTCTTCTTTCCCGTTTAAAGATTGGATTTTGCAAACAACTTAAAAAGATCCATTCTTTTAAGTGTAATTATTAAAAGTGTGTAACGTATGTTCGCACATATGAGGGAGAAAGATACACTAACTGTGCGAAAACGGTTACCACTCTTAAGTAAGCGCCAAGAATTGTCTGGGCACCAATCATAACGGAAGAAGACTAAAAGCTAAAGACGTTGAGTCTGTCACACTATTTAGTAGAAGATCCTTCATAGGATGATATTGGACACTCAATCATACAAAGCCTCCGGGCGACTGGAGTGGAGCCAAAATTCCTTTGATAGGATGATATTGGACACTCAGTCATACAAAACCTCCGGGCGACTGGAGTGGGGCCAAAATTTCTTTGATAGGATGATATTGAACACTCAGTCATACAAAGCCTACGGGCGACTGGAGTGGGGCCAGAATTCATTTCATAGGAAAAGTAATGGACACCTAGTGTGGTGGGCCAGAGTTTCCAGGTCTTAAATGATCTGAAGGCCAAATGAAAGGCAGAAAAGAAATTGGACACTCAGTCTGCCAAAGCAACTGGAGTGGGCCAGAGTATCCAGATCACATACGATCTAGTTACTCCCTAACCACGGGCAAGAGGTTGTTCATATGAAGCAACGCCACCTCTAAAGTAGAAGGGGTTAGAGAGGTTGTCCTCAATAGGACTTCAGGGAATGGGATCACTCCAAAAGGAGGTGATACATGTCCCAAAACTTGGTTAAGGGACGTTGTTGGTCAAGCTGGTTTAAGACTAGTCCAACAGGTCTGTAATAACTAAGAATGGTACAGTATGTCTGTAGCCATATGAATGATATATTTGTAATTTGTGCATCTATGCCATCATAGATTAAGACACATTAAATAGAAAGGCATTCAAAAGCTAACGAAGTTGAGATTATTGCCTTCTGTCGACATAAACCCTCAAAATGAATGTGAGGTAGGCGAAGAGGCGAAATCATTTTTCCAAGTTCCGTCAAAGGAATAGCGAAAGAAGCACCGCTCCTCTAGAACTTAGTCACACCTACATGGGTGATTTGAAGTTTATACAAAATAGAGGGGGGAGCAAGTACTTTGTGACCTTCATTGATGAGGGTACAACGTATTGCATCCTTTGTTGGTTGAAAAGCAAAGTTGAAGTTGTTGAAGCGGATAAGCGCTACAAAGCAGAGAGTTGAAAATCAACTAAGCCTACGAATTGAGGAATTCGTAGTGATAGAGGGGGAGAATGTGAAGCATCGTTCATTAAACGACTGCTCATTACTCACCTCAGTCCAACGGTGTTAGCCAAGCGCAAAGCCGTAAGCCCAAAATATGTGGGGCAAGGTGATCCTTACCGCTAATGCGATTCTCAACAGAAATACGCATAAGGATAAGGATAACCCTCCGTGTGAGATATGGGAATGATCTCACATACAAATGTTGTGATGTGGGGTGACTTGGTAGAGGTTGGAATACCGAAACAGGTCAAGTTGGACCTAAGACTGTATATTGCATTTTCATTGGATCTGTAAATAACAGTAGTGCTTATCGCCTCTTGGTGTCAAAGAATGAATTCTTTGAGGATAACTTTCCTTGAGAAGGAAAAAAAAGTAATTTCTCGAGGTTAACAAGAACCCGCGAGGGCCTGACTGTCCGGAACTAGACGTTTCGTATCTACAGGACTCGAAAGTTACTGTCTATCCGGAACTTAATATTCCAGATCTACAAAACTCAGAGATTCTAGATGTTGAACCGAGATGGAGCAAAGAGGGGACAAAGACTTGTTCCAGGTCTTCTAGTTTGTATGGTTGAGAACGAACCATGGACAATTAACAAAGAACTGTCATCTCCAAAAGCGCTGCTTTGGAAAGAAGCTAAAGAGAGAAATAAATTACATCATATAGAACCGTACTTGTGTAATGGTTGATCTTCCTCCAGGAAAAGAACATTTGGGTTGTGAAAAAGGATACTCAAAAGTGAGTACAAAGTAGATGGATCTACTGACAAGTATAAGGCCTCGGCTACTTGTACATGTGTTTTCCTGTGAATAGCTTAACATCCAGGGCCATTGCAGTCTTGTGTGGCATGGATGTTGAAACAACCTTCCTAACCGGAGAGTTGGAAGGGGAGAATCAGAGTTGGTTTGCTAGACTGTTGGGCTTCTTTCTGAACTTTCATTTTGGTCCCTGAAATGTTTACATTCTGATCTTGGAAGTTTCAGATAAAACAGAAATAATAAATCTGACCACAGAAACATTGACTCTGAAGTTAGAAAGCCGACAGTTGGAAAACCAACAGTCTGAGAGTGGAAGTCATATTGAAACAAAGTCTCGATATGAAAGATATGGGTATCACAGATGACATCTTAGGAATTGGGATTTCTAAGACATTTAACATGCTGGTCTAACTCCAAATTCAGTTGTGAGATAGTTGACAGTCTCGTTGAAGCCACCAATGGATATGAATCATATAACTGATTGAAATCATGGTGCACCCATATACAATGAGCGATATGTGCAGGTCACATGTAGTTCAATGTATGTTACACACTACAATCAACCTGGTATCGGCCTACAAAGCAGATCAGTTAAACTAAGGTTCACTAATGATTCTAAAAATAATCGATAGAAGGCGTTAAGTCAGATATGACGATATCTGAAATATTCGCTTATCTACTAATCATGGTTTTCTGGATGTCCAGTGGTTCTGGAAGAACATAGTGATGAAAACTGGACATCAGATGTGAAGAACACCAAATCCAGAAGTAAATGTGTATGGTGGGTCTTAGAAAATCCTCTAAGCAAACTCTCATTCACTACTGATGAATTGCCCAGAGAAGGAACGACTCACAACAAGGCCTTCTACATCACCACAAATGTAGAGGCAATGTCATCTCTTGAGTGCTCGTCGACAATAGGGTTGGTCTTAATATATGCCCCGAATCCACACTAAAACAGTTGGGCTACGACATAGGAAATATACGCCAGAATCGTACCAATGTAAGAGCTTTTGATGGGGCCCAACATGATCCCGTAGGTGAAGTAGACTTCAATATACAAATAGGGCCTGCCGAGTTCACCAACTAGTTCTAGGTCATGGACATCAGCGCCAACTACAACCTGCTATTGGGAAGACCATGGATACATATGGCCGGGGTAGTGCCATCATCTCTACACCAATCACTGAAGTTTATTTGGGAGAATTACGAAGTAGTAATCCACGAAGCGGGAAGCATTCACAACTTTCCCAACAACTCCTTATCGGTAATAGAAGAAGTTTCGAATGATATGGACTTCCATGTAGTGGAACTTATAGGAGTTTCCCACCAATGGGACTATGAGGAAATCCCAATGTCTCCGGTCTACAAGATGATTGCTAAAACCATTCTCAAGAATAGGTTCAAGCCCGACAAAGGTCTAGGACGAGAGCTCAAGGCATCCTAGAACCGGTATCAATTCCGACCAATGAGTATCGTTTTGGTATTGGGTACATACCAAGCTTTGAAGAAGCCTGTAATGCTGAGCAGAAAAAGAGAGGTCCACCACAGATGCGAAAACCATTTCCGGGTTTGTACCAGTCATTTCCCATTCGAATGTCTATGCACAACGGCGGAGATTCCGAAAAGGATTCGGGGATGCTATTCCAAGAGGAAGAGTGTGTCGTGATACTAGATGAATGCTTTGAAGCACCCACCATCCGTGAAGCTAATCCAGATGAGCAACTGACTAACTGGACTTCTACTCCACTTTTAGCACCTCAGTAAAGAGAATTTTAAAATTTACTTTCAAAATCCGTGAAAATTGACTGAGGTCCAAACATTCACCATTTATGTCTCTAATTTTCAAAGTATTTTTTGAAAAAATAGAAATGACTCGACATTGATCTGAGTCAGGACCACACTTTGTATTTTTTTATCAAATTAATGAAAGACTCAATATACGCAAAAAAATAGTCTCTTTATTTTATCTAACATGTTTTTACACACTAACGATACTTTGTCTTGTTTTTCAGTAATAATAATAAAATAACTCATAATGTCATGACATATCGCGAGACAAGTGAATCCAGCGATACAGATGAAAAGGAATACAAGGAGTATGACAAGAAATCATAATTGCTTGAGGACCTTTTCGATGAGGAAGATCAGTATGAGAATAGGCAAAAGCCTAATTTGGACGAAACTGAAGCAATCAACCTCGGAGACGAGGAAACGATTAAAGAAACTCGGATAAGTGCGCATTTGGACGCACCAAGAAAAAAAGAGTTAATAAATCTGCTAAGGGAGTACGTCGACGTATTCGCATGGTCATACGCAGATATACCCAGACTAAGCACATACATCGTAGCTCACAAGCTACCCATCAATGAGGGTTTCACCTCGGTCAAATAAAAAATCCAACAATTCAAACTTGATCTCAGCATAAGAATTAAGGATGAAGTCGAAAAGCAGATAAAGTCGGGAGTGGTGGAAGTAACCCCTTACCACAAATGGTTGGCCAACATCATGCCAGAACCCAAGAAAGATGGAAAATTCCAAATATGTGTGGACTACCGTGACCTCAATCGAGCTAGTCCCAAGGATAATTTTCCACTTTCGAACATCCATATACTCATCTATAACTCCATGAGGCACGAGTTACAATTATTTGTGGATTGCTTCACCGGTTACCCCCAGATTCTTATTACTCCATGAGGGGTATACCACTACCGTGTAATGCCGATCGACCTCAAGACGTTGGTGCTACTTACATGAGAGCGATGACCGCCATCTTCCATGACATAATGCATAAAGAAATCAAAGTCTATGTGGATGACATCATAATCAAGTCGCGAGACGGCTCCGACCACATCATACAGTCGCGAAAATTCTTTAATAGACTTCGTAAGTTCAATCTAAAGTTGAATTAGGCCAAGTGCGCGTTTGGAGTGCCTGCTGGAAAACTATTGGGGTTTATAGTCAACCGTAAGGGCATCCATGAAGATAAAATCCACTCAAGAGCTAGCACCGCTAGAAACCAAGAAAGATGTCCTGAGTTTACTGGGAAGGTTGAACTACATCGAACGCTTCATAGCCCAATCTATGATAATCTTGGATCCCATCCTTAAGCTACTGAAAAATGATGCACCCACCAAGTAGATAGATGAATGTCAGAAAGCCTTCGACACTATCAAGAGATATTTCTCCAATCCGCCAGTCTTGGTCCCTCCCGGGCCAGGAAGCCCACTTCTGTTGTACTTATCAATTTCAGACAATGCATTTGGATGTATATTGGCTCAACACGATGAGATTGGGAAGAAAGAGCGAGCAATCTACTATCTCAGCAAAAAGTTCACCGACTGTGAGTCAAGGTACACTCTGGTGGAAAAGACATGTTGTGCGCTGACGTGGGTAACATAAAACCTGAGACACTACTTATCAGCTTACACAACCCACCTAATCTCCAAGATGGATTCTTTGAAGTACAACTTCCGCCAGCCTATGCCTATAAGGAAACTGGATAAATGGAAAATGCTTATAAGTGAGTTCGACATCACATATGTGGTCCAGAAAGCTGTCATGAGACATGTATTGTCCGATTTACTGGCAGAAAGTCCTATCGATAAAGAGTTTGCACCATTAAGGACGTATTTCCCGAATAAAGAAGTAATGGAAATCGAAGAAGACACGATCGAAACCTACTCAGGATGGAAAATGTTCTTCATCGGCGCAGTCAATTGCCAAGGCTTAGGAATTGGAGCAGTTTTGGTCTCATAAATGGGTCAACATTATCCTATGTCTCAACTTCCAATGCACAAACAACATGTCAGAGTACGAAGCCTACATCCCAAGTCTTCGCATAGCCATCAACTTGGACATCCAATAACTCCTAGTAATAGGAGACTCAAATTTACTAATTCACCAGGTCTGAGGAGAATGGGACACTAAGAACGATAAGATCTTGCCATATGTCAACCTCGCGCAAAGATTGTGCAACAGATTCAAAAAGATAGAACTCCGACACATGTCGAGGGCCCAGAACAAATTTGACCATATCATCCATGATACAACACACTAAAAGTAGTTACATAGCTCCCGGTGGAGATCAACATCAGGGAAGAGCATGCTTATTGTTGCCATGTGGAAGCAAAACCCGATAGCAAGCCATGGTATGCCGAAATAAGTGCATATTTGGAAAATGGAGAGTATCTCGAAAACATTACAGCCAATCAAAAGAAGATCATCAGAAGAATGGCCAATGGTTTCTTCCTGAACAAGGGAGTACCCTACAAGAACATGCCCAATCTAGGGCTACTCAGATGTCTCGATGCCGCAGAGGCCATAAATGGTTAGAGGAAGTACACAATGGGACTTGTGTCCCTCACATGAACGGGTTCATCTTAGCCAAAAAGATTTTGAGAGCAGGGTAATCTGGATGACCATAGAAACTGACTGTAGCCGATTTGTCTAAAGATGTCATCAATATCGGATTCACGGAGATCTAATCAAGGTCCCTCCGAATGAACTAAATGTCATGAGCTCACCTTGGTCGTTTGTAGCTTGGGGCATGGACATCATCGTCCCCATCGAGCCATCATCCAACATACATCAATTTATCCTAGTTGTCATAGACTACTTCACGAAGTAGGTTGAAGCTACTTCTCACATGTCGGTGACAAAAAAGTGGTAGTTGATTTTGTACGAAACAACATTATACAGAACTTGGTCGCACTATTATAAGAATCAACCAACTTTGTTCTGAACTACGTTTCGACCTGATTCCAATGATGGAATATGTAGGCGCTATTCGAGTTCGGTCGCACCAAATAAAAAAATAGAGAAACTCCTAGGAATCCTCAAAGACACCAAGGATTCAAAGGATCGCCTCACGAAGTATAAACTGGAGCAAAAATTTTGGGAGGATCTTAAAAATTCCACCAACAACATAGCTCAAAGGATCAGCTGACCCGAATTTACAAACATTGGCAAATTTTTTAGAAGATCTCAAAAATTCCACCGACGACACCGACACAAGAATTAACCGATCTAAAACCGATAATTGGGGCAAAAGTTTTAAGAGGGACTCAAAAATTTCTTCAACACAAAATTGGCATGAGAGTCAACCGATCCAAACATTCAACTAGGGCAAATTTTTTATGGGGGTCTCAAAAATTTTACCAAGATGAACGAGCAACAAAAGAAGGGCGACGATCAAAGAACCTCGCTCAAAAGCATGTATGGCATGACATCGAGTTAACAATATTTTTGATAAATTCAAAAGTTTTGTCAAACATTGGTTTTCTCAAGTATTTTAAAATGTTTTATTTAAAACTTCATCTCTCATAGTGTCGGGACCGGAAAAGGGGTCGGGATTGGAGAAACAGAAAAATAACACAGTGGGAGTCGGCGACACAGATCGACCCCATAGGAAACTAACAATCTTTCTATGACTGCAGGTCCCTGAACGTCATCAGGATGACGATGAGTTCTTCTACTAACATGTTAGTTCGTAAATGAAATAGGTACAATGAAAGACACTCTTACATCGAAAGACAACCGCTAGGCCCCAAGAGCCACCGACAACCAAAAGACACTCTGATGCCAGAAGATAACAATCATGCTCTAAGAGCCACAAAAAGACATTCCGACACCGGAAGACAACAGTCAGGCCCTGAGAGTCGTAGATAGAGCAAAGCACCATAAGGGTGACATAACCCAGTCGTGAGAGCCAGGAAAAGGATGAAGAAAAGTAATCCGGATATAAGAGTTGTACAAAAGATAAACAGGCATTTGAGCGAGAGGGTCACAACCAACGGGAAGACTAAAGAAGCACAATCCAGCAACGAAAGTCATTCCAAAATTCAGAGTGATGTAATTTCGGTCAAGAAGGTTGCAGTATTCACTCCAAAGTAAGAACGATGTAAATCTGGTCAAGGAGGTCACAATCTTCATTCCAAAAGTAGAGTGATGTAATTTCGATCGACAAGGCTGCAGTATTCACTCCAGTGTCAAATGATGTAAATTTGGTCAAAGAGGTTACAGTCTTTGTCTTCAAAGTCAGAGCACTGTAAATCTGGTCAAAGAGGCCATAGTCTTCTCCCTAGAATCAAAGTGCTATAAATCTAATCAAAGAAGCTGCAGTCTTTGCTACAAGAGTCGGGGTAATATAAACCCCATCAAAGAGGCCGCAGTCTTCGCCCCAAAATCATAATAATGTAAATCTGGTTAGAAGGTCATAATCTTCGTTCCCAAGAGTCAAGTGCATGTCGAGAAGGCTATTCATACAAAATGCCGAGATGGTCATTCATATAAATTGCCGAGAGGACCATTCATACAAACTACTGAGATGGCCATTCATATAAATTGTTGAGAGGGACATTCATACAAGCTACCGAGAGGGTCATTATTACAAACACTGCTGAGAGGGTCATTCATACAAACATTGCCGAGAGGTCCATTCATATAAATTGCATGCTGAGAGGGTCATTCATACAAACATTCCAAGAGGGTCATTTATATAAACATTATCGAGAGGGTCATTCATATCAACTACATGCCGAGAGATCCATTCATATATGAGCTAGACAATGTTGGAAGTGGCATCCGCTCAACAAAAATATGCATGAGCCAGACGGTATCGAAGGTGGCATCCTTGCTGATCAACAAAGTCAACAGAGCCAGACAGTGTCGGGATAGTATCCACTCAAATCAACAAAGTCAATAGGGCCATGACGGTGTCGAGGATGGCATTCGCTCAAATCAATAAAGTCAAAAGAGCCAGATAGTGTCGAAAGTGGCCTTCGCTCACATCAATAGAGTCAGACGAGCCAAACGGTGACAGAAGAGGCATCTGCTCATATAATATTCCGCCAGTAATACAACAGAGCCAGACGGTGTTAGAGGTGTCACCTGCTCAAAACAGTCGCCCAGAAGGGTACAATAAACAAAGTTGCACAAGACGCAGGTCTTAGCATATAGAAATAGGTCAAAGCTACCAGAGGTGGAAAGCAAACATACCAAATCCAGATGCATGCGGAGTAAACATGGAACTTATTCTTTGATAGCCGGTCAAAAATATGTACCAACAAGAGTCAAGCTCTCTGTACATGAGCTTGAGCATCACTCCATGCTGAACTCGCTCGCAAATCACGAAGATTTTTATTTTTAAAACCCATAACCAGGAAGGTCAAAGGGACTCCCATATAAGAGATACCATTTTCAGGCCATTATGTCAAACTACAAGTGACTTGATTCCCAAAAATCGGGGATATGTAGGCCACTCAATCTCCGAGTATGGGTCACATTCCAACAAAATCATCCTAGAATTTCTCTAGTATGATACTTTACTTTATCAACTTTCTAGTAGTCTAACTAAGTCAAACTACAAGTGGCCTAAATTCTCATACAACCTGAGATATGTAGGAAACCCAAAAACCAGGATTCGACCACCATTTTTAGAAATAAATTGCATAAAAATGAGAGGTATTTTCCAATTGGTCGGCTAAAAACTAGATCAGTCAAATTTCGCTGCTCAGGGATGCTCTATACATCCCGAACAACAAAGAGGTAGTTGTTGAAACCTAATTTTTATCCTCCAATAATTCTTTTTAATTATTTAAAGTTTCCGAGTCACACACCGAGTTGAAATATACTTTTTACATGATGAATATGATTTTACAAAAGTATTCCGAGAGTATTTTGTCATTTTATTTGATAAAATATCACTTGGTATATATGGTGTATATCATTTCCTAATTTTATAAAAATATTGACTATTAATCATAATTTTGGAATTTTAACCGACAATTATAAATATAGCTGTTTTAAAAGAATTCTCAATATTAAAGAATTAATGTTCCACTCTATGAAAGTCGGGAAATTTTCTAGTTAAATATGACAAAGGAATTATACCTCAATTTCAATCCATGCTTTGAATTAAAAGGATTTTTGCATGATATAAATTTCCTAAATTCGGATTAGTATCGAATTTGAGCTTAAAATGAAGCTTTTAATTCAATTAGGTTATTTATAAAATTATTTGATTATTTTCTAATTTAAAATGTGACCACATTTGCAAAATATGACCGCAATTGATTTAAATTGCTTTAAAAAGAAAATATGGTGGGCCTTTTTTATTTTAATTCAATTGAGCCCAGACCAACCGACCTGAGCCCAGCCCACAGCATAACAAAAGAAGGGCAAAAGTCCCCAAATCGTTCATGTCTCTTCACGATGAACCCTAGCCATTTCCTCTCATCTTTATCAAATTCCCAAAAATGTCAATATGGATAAGAGTACGATGCCATGCCTCAGCGTGTGTTCATCCCAAAAGGGTAAGGGAATTAATGGCCCTTACCCATCGCCACAATTACGCCACCAGACCCCATGCCCTCAAATAGGTGAGGTCACCCCTCTTTGTGCTTTTTCTGAAAGCATTAATTTCTTCTTATCCGGTTCACGATTTCAAAATCTGCATTCTTATTTGTTGAAGAACGAATTGGAGGAAATTTTCCCCTAATTTAGTTCTCCCATGTCGGATCCTTGCCTCTGCTAGGGTTTCCATCGAGGTCTATAAATACAGACCCTTGTTCTTCATTTTAAGAGGTTCGAAACTTGATATAGGCATTCACATTATTTGAGAGCCTTAATCAAGTTTCAATATGACTAATTATGCTTAATTTTGGATCCAATATCTTTAGTGGAACCTATACCTAGTATAATTAGTATGTCACTACTAAAATATTTCCATTTTATGTGATTTGCGAGCTTGGAGAGATCCAGAGTTGAAGATTAAGCTCCAACTTCAATCCTAGGCTACCTCCACCCAAGGTCTATTCCTTTTAAAATTTTCTTAATTATGTTATGTGACTTATGATTATGTGTTCATGTGTTTGTATTAGTATGTTTTGATTAATTTGACCCTGTTAGATTTCATATAAACTTGTTTAGGTCTAAAATACTTCATGATAGAAATGTATTTATTTTTGGATGATTGATAAATGTTTCATGATGGTTTAGAATTGCTTGGATAGTTAACATGATGTATAATGTGTTAATTTAAGGTCTTTCATATTCATGTATAGGCTGACTAAATCAATGAGCCTTTAATAGATCAGTTTGGAACTTATTTCACTAAGTAACTAATTTACATTGATAGGAAACTTAATCAATCATATTATCTGATTTACACTGATTAATGAGATGTCCAAGTTTGTTAATGTATAGTTGTTTTTGACTTGTATGGGCAGATTAAGTTAACATGATATTCAATATGGTGGATTGAAGCTCAGTTGGTTATGTATGGTCTGATTTATTTTACACTATAATTGGTCAGTGGGCCGGATCGGCCCGGTCCCGCCCCGACACCGCCCGATCCCCCCCGAACCCGACCTTTTTTAAAAAAAACATTTGCGGTATCGGTAGGGGTGGCCAGTGGGCAGGCTCGGGACGGTCGGGTCGAGTTTGGCGGGATCGGGTCGGGGCGGGACGGGGGAAGAATCGGGTCGGGTCGGGTCAGGCGGGATCCGGGGCAGTTTTTTTTTCCCACTTAATTTAAAAAATAACATTAATATAAAAAACTCAATAATTAAATAAGATAGTGTAATAAAAACATATCAATGTTGTTTTTGTGCCTCTTATATTATTTAATAGACATATAATTTTTTTTGCAATACAAATACAATTGTCAAAATTGCAACTTTGTGGTGTTGTTCAAAAGTTGCAAATTACATAGTAAAATTGCAATTAAAAAAATTACATTTTGAAAAAAACCTGTTCTAGTTTCTTGATAATTTCCTGTGGTTCTTCGGTTGGAATTAGTATTTGTTGTTCAAATTGCTCCGCGTCGCTTCCACCACATTCGGATAAGATTTCGTTGTAGTTTTCATCTTCTTCTTCGTTGATCTCCAGTTGACCACACCTTCTCTGCTCCGCTCGTATCTAATCTCTGAATAATACTACAATCTCCAAGTTGTCTCCAGCTAATGAGTGTATGTGCTCTCCTATTTGATATCTGCCGGCAGAAAAAGCGCTTTCAGAAGCCGTTGATAACGCGTGAATGTTCAAAGCATCTCGGGTCATCATTGAAAGTGTCGGAAAGGTCTTCTCATTCCCCCTCCAATATTTCAGCAAGTCTTCACGTCCTTCTTCATTGAAAACTGCTTGGTACGGTACAGAATCCTGCAAAACAAAAATATCAAACTCGCTAATTTGGTTAGTAGCAGTAAGGCCGCCGCACATTCTATTTCTGAGGCTTTCAATACTAGCCGCAGAAACAGCATGTCTTTTGTGAGGTTGTGTTGAAGAAGAAGAAGAAGAAGATGGTATGGAAGCCGGTAGGTTGCTAGCACTTTCTTGTTGGTAAAACCTATATATTTTTTTGCATTCGTCTTCTACGCTAGACAACACTTCTTCTTTAGTTTGTTCAATAGATGGTGGGTGATTTGGACTTTTGGGACTTGGAGGTGGTAGTACTGCTATACAATCGTAAATAGTTTCAATAAGGTATTTAGTACCGTCTATTTTAATAGTCGGATTAAATACAACACCAATAATATAAATAGTGGGAATAGGAATAAAATATTTTTTTATTTTGATAAACATTTTTTAATAGCTGCCTTATAAGGTGGTTTATCCATATATTCATTAAGCAGCAAAATATTAGAGCTATATAAAACAACATAGTTGAAATAGTAGGATAATATATACCGGAAAAGTGTTGTTGCTTGAAAAAATTTCTCTAAAAATACGATAAGTTCGAAAAAATTTTCCCAATCGCTATCTACAACCAAATCAGCTAGATTTTGATTATGAGAGTTAAAAAATAAAGTTATAGGTTTTCTATAGTCATAAGCAACAAGTAGTTGCTCGTATAAAGAATTTCACCTAGTGGATACTTCTTCTGGAATTTTTCTATAAGGTAATTAGCAATCGTGACAAGTTTTTTTATATTCTTTTCTTCGTTGTATTCTATTATTTTTTAAAATAAACTTTATAGCAAATTGTATTTTACTAAGAATGCCTTCAAAACGTTATAGACGATTCTTTACAATTAAGTTATATATGTGGCACGCACATTTTATATGAAAATGGTCTGAAAAAGATGGAGTTAAACTATTTTTTAAAATTGTAATAGTGTAATTGTTTGAAGAAGTGTTATCTAATGTAATAGTCATAATTTTATCAGTTATTCCGTAATAATCGCACACTTGATAAATATTTTCTGCAATAAAAGTACCAGTGTGCTTATCATCTATATATCTATACGCTAAGATACGTTTTTGCATAGACCATTTATAATCTATCCAATGACAGGTTACCGTTAAATAATCATGGTCGTTAGTACTACGGCTTATATCAGAAGTGATAGCTACTTTTCCATTAAAATGATATAATGAATAACGTAAATAATGTTGATATTCATGTGCGAATTTAAATACATCTCGCTTAACAGTTGATCTAGGAAAACCGTTAAAAGTAGGATTATACATATCTCTAATGTAATGAATAAAACCGGGAGATGAAGGAAATGAAAAAGGCAAACCCTCCACAATAACTAATTTTGCTATTGCTTCCCTATCTCTATGTTTATCGTATTTAGGGCCTACAATTCCCCCCGTCATAGGGTTAATTTGACCCTGTACTTGATCCGGGACAGTATGTGAACCTTGTCCCGATGGAGCGGACGTTTGCGCACCCAGTTTTGAAGCCTCGTATTGGACATATCTAGCTGGATGAGCCCTTGCTACATGTCTCATTAAACCCCCCCCCCCCATCCCACCGTGACCTTTTCCAGTTTTAAATTTTAAAATATCTTTACAAATTTTACATCTAGCTACTTGATTCTCTACGTCTCTATCAAAAAATGTCCATGCATATGATTTTAATGTTCGTTTTCCTGGACCTCGTCTCATACTAGGGGGAATATGAGGCATTTCAGTTGAAGGTGCATTAGTGGGTGTGCTGTCATCTACATTAGTGTGTGTATCATCTAGATCATCGTCTAAATTAAAGTCTTCTTGAGTTCCAGAAAATAGCTCATCATCTAAATCTAATGGTATTGTAGGAAAATGTTCAATATCAACAAAATCATCCTGTGTAGGAATAGGATTCTGTCTAGAAATAGGATGACTAGAAGAAGTACCCCTGCCCTTGTTGCTCCTACTAGAAGAAGCATGACCCCTACCCGTAAGCATACGTTTAAATCCTTCCATTATAAATTTATAATTATACTAATAAATAATTAAAGTAAATGAAATTAAGTGCGCTAAATAAAATAAACAGACAATAATAATTTAATGAAGGAACGAATGTACCAAACGCCGACGTAACGTCGACGTGTAATCGAGAGGTTGAAAATTGAAATTTTGCTCGATGAAAGATCCTCAAGCTAGTTGCCAACTTCACTCCCAAATGAATAAATAAAATTGAATATTTTGTAGACAATGTAGACTTGTAGAGAGATAAATTGAGAGATTAGAGAGATTGTAGGAAGATTTGTGAGGAAGATGAAGAGAAAATGAGGTATTTATAGTTGGGAAATTGGGTTAAAGTATAAATATAATAACTTATAGGATAAAAATAAATGTTAAGGGGGATTGGGGGAAGGGGGGAGGCCAAATATGGCTGTTGCACAACGACCAAAATGTAAAATGGTCGTTGGTGCAACGGTTATTTGTGAAAGAGGGGGAGTTTCGGGCGGGATCGGGGCGGGAACGGGACCGGGTTGGGCCTGGCGGGATTAGGGGTGGGGCGGGCCGGGACGGGTTGGGACGAGATCATGTCCCGTCCCGGTTCGAGTCCCGATACCGCAATTTTTTTTAAAAAAAAAAGTCGAGTTTGGGGCGGGACCCGGGCTGTGTCGGGGCGGACCAGAGCGGTGTCGGGGCAGGACCGAGCAGGGACCGGGCCTACCCGTCCCACTGGCAGCTTTGTATATTGTATGAAATTCAATGTTTCATGAATGGACTAAACACATTGAAGTGGACTGTCACTATATCCGGGACGCACTCCAATCAGATATAATATCCTCCAGTCATGTGTCAACTAGTGAGTAGTTGACCGATATGTTTACAAAGGCTTTGGTAAAATCATAACATCAATATTTACAGGGCAAGTTGGGCATTCGACACCCTCATGCTCCAACTTGAGAGTGGTATTAAATACCATATTCTAGTCTAATTATAATAGTTTAATCTATTTATGGTGCAATTGTAATTATGGTAAACATAGAATTTGTAGTCCTATTGGAATAGGAGTACCTTATAAGACTAGGAAAAGGAAAACCTTACTTCTATATAAGGAGGTCATTATGATGAATACAAAGTAGAAATAATTTTCTCACTATTCTTTTCCCTCTAAATTCTCGTCACTGTCTCGATTTTAACACATACACATAAAAAATACTGCAATTAGGCTCAAAACATTATAATTCACGCTATGAACATCAATAAATATGTAAATGCGAGCCATATGATACTCAAATATTGCTATTTGTAGCCGAATATCATCAAGCTACACCGATGATATCCTGGAGAGATTTGTTCCTTCCACTCTTCCCAAAGAATGAAAATAGATCTATTTTGTTGCTTTATTGCAACAATTCTTTCATGTGTTATAAAATTACTAATGACCTTACATGGAAGACAATTTAGTCAAAACTTTTATCTATAGTGCTTGTTGAAAATTTACTAATGTGGATTTAAGTTTATCCCATCATTTAAGACTCGAACAATTGGGGCCCCGTACGTCAGAAACGTCATTTCCACACACGTGCAATCTTAGTGTCAAATATCATAAATATCATTAATGAAAGAGATATTGGTACGTAAGTGAAGTGTTTGAGACATAGAATGATGGACGATTATTGGCTAAATAACAAGTGTTCCACGTTGGTAAACGAATGAAGGATTGTACAAGGTGTAAGATGGTACGGGTCGAACCGCAGAGCCGAGAAGGTCCGCGGTGCCGACCGAACTAGGCCATGGCGCACCCCTAGATGAGCCGCGACGCTAATTCCATGTTTTGCATTCTGGAGCCGCGGCGCTTCCCAGGCAGTGTTTGCTCGACGGAATCCCAAAGGTTTGGCTGTTGGGATGGTTTCAATGGCATTGAATCCACCCTATAATGGCCTTTACTTGGACCATTATGTTTCTGCATTACTTGAGGGTTAAATGTCATCCATTACATGGCAATTGAATGTCATTATGGGGCATTTGAAAGGCCATCTTGCACACCTATAAATTGAGGCATTTGGCTCAATTCTATAGATGAACATATATGAAATATGAATAGAAATACATATAAGTATACAACACCACAAAGAGATCAGTTTTCATGATAAGCAATCATTCTCTTAGCAATCTTCATTGTTCGTGTTCTTCACTGAGGTCATTTGTGTAGGCTTTGCACATTTGATAGTTTGTTGTTTCATCTTGGGAGACTATTGTCCACACTTTTGTAAAGCCTATATACGAGGGAAATCTTGTCTTAAAGATAAAGAGTCCTCTCTCGACTCAGCTGGTGGTGTTGTGATTATCTAACTGGTTGCTAAGTGTTTTAGGTGTGAACTTGAATCTCAAAAGATTCTAACCGTTTGGATTGTTAGCAGATCTACAAGCCACAAGTGTAGCAGTTCAGGTTCTTGTATTTCCGAATACAAGATCCATATTTGATTAGTGTTAAAAAAATGTTGGTCGACAAGTGTGTGACCAAACCTGGCTGTGGTTTTCTTCTTGAAAACAGTTCTGTTAACAGTTCAAACATTGTCTCTATCAACAATCGTGCTTTCAAATCTGGTCCTAGTTTTGGTTCTCTCTTTAACAACAATTACAAATCTATTTCCGTCAAATAGGGGATCTCTGGATCTGATGCTGAGCTTCAAGATATTGTTGATAGTCATGTTAGTAAGGTTAAAGATCAAGGACGAGTTGCTGTCACCACTCCCGCTGGTGGTGGAAACAAATGCCCACGAGAGGCTGAGGATGTCAACTAGCACAAGAGGAGATGGCTGAAGATAATGTTCTATCATGTAGCAAAAGTCCTATATCTGTCCCAGACAAAGGATCCGAATTATGATAAAGAGGATGTGGACACTCAGTCTAACTGAAGTGGGCCAGAATCCAAAAGGTCTAAGTTAATAATCTTTTCTTATCTATAATGTGTTTAGTTAATATCTGAATAAAAGTGTGTAAATCAAGGCTGGGAATATGAAAGTGTTTTCATTCCCTACACTCTAAAATCAGATATTGAATCTCCTTCCTTCCCGGTTAAAGATTGGACTATTGTAAACAAAACTTAAAAGATCCATTCTTTTGGGTGTAATTATTAAAAGTGTGTAAAGTATGTTCGCACATACAAAGGAGAGAGATCCACTGACTATGCAAAAATTGTTACCACTCTTAAGTAAGCGCCAGGGATTTCCCTGGGCACCAATCACAAGGGAAGAAGACTAAAAGATAATGGTTTATCTTAAGACATTGAACTTGTCACACTATCTGACAGTAGATCATTCAGTTGAGAGGATGATATTGGACACTCAGTCGTACAAAGCCTACGGGCAACTGGAGTGGGCCAGAATTCATTTGTTAGGATGATATTAGACGCTCAGTTGTACAAAGCCTACGAGCGACTGGAGTGGGCCAGAATTCATTTGATAGGAAAAATAATGGACATCTAGTGAGGTGGCCAGAGTTTTCAGGTCTTAAATGATCTGAAGGCCAAAAGAAAGGCAGAAAAGTAATGGACACCTAGTAAGGTGGGTCAGAGTTCGAAGTCTTAAATGATCAGAAGGCCAAAAAAAAGGCAGAAAAGAAATTGGACACTCAGTCTGCCAGAGCAACTGGAGTGGGCCAGAGTACCCAGATCACATATGATTCGGTTACGCCCTAACCACGGGTAAGAGGTTGTTCATGTGAAGCACACCTCTAAAGTAGAAGGGGTTGGAGATATTGTCCTCAATAGGAATTCAGGGAATGGTATCACTCTAAAAAGAGGTGATACATGTCCCAAACTTGGTTTAAGGGACGCTGTTGGTCAAGCTGGTTTGGGACTAGTCCAACAGGTCTGTAATAACTAAGAATGGTACAGTATGTCTGTAGCTAAATGAATGATATATTTGTAATCCGTGCATCTATGCCATCATATATTAAGACACGTTAAATTGAAAGTCATTCAAAAGCGAACGAAGTTGAGATTGTTGCCTTCTGTCGACATAAACCCTCAAAACGAATGTGAGGTAGGCAAAAAGGCAAAATAATCTTTCCATTTTGTCAAAGGAATAGCAAAAGAAGAAACGCTACTGTAGAACTTAGTCACACCTACATGGATGAATTGAAGTTTGTACAAAATAGAGGGGGGGAGACAAGTTCCGTCAACGGAATAGCAAAAGAAGCACCGCTCCTCTAGAACTAAGTCACACTTACATGGACGATTTGAAGTTTATACAAAATAGAGGGGGGAGACAAGTACTTTGTGACCTTCATTGACGATGGTACAACGTATTGCATCATTTGCTTGTGAATAAGCGCTATAAAGCAGAAGTTGAAAATCAACTAAGCCTATGGATTGAGGAATTCGTAGTGATAGAGGTGGAGAATGTGAAGCATCGTTCATCAAACGACTGCTCATTACTCACCTCAGTCTAACGGTATTAGCTAAGCTCAAATTCATATGCCCAAAATATGTGGGACAAGACGATCCTTACCGCTAATGTGATTCTCAATAGAACTACGCATAAGGATAAGGATAACCCTCCATGTGAAACATGGAAAGGATCCAACCTACAAATGTTGTGATGTGGGGTGGCTTGGTAGAAGTTGGATTACTGAAACAGGTCAAGTTGGACCTAAGACTATAGATTGCATATCCACTGGATCTGCAAATAACAGTAGTGTTTATCGTCTCTTGGTGTCAAAGAATGCTGAATTCTTTGAGGATAACTTTTCTTGAGAAGGAAAAATAAGTAATTGCTCGAGGTTAACAAGAACCCGCGAGTGCCTGATTATCCGAAACTAGACGTTCCAGAGCTATAAGACTCAGAAGTTGCTGACTATCCGAAACTTAATATTCCAGATCTACAGAACTCAGGGATTTTAGATGTTGAACCGAGACGGAGCAAAGAGGGGACAAAAACTTGTTCCAGACCTTCTAGCTTGTATGGTTGAGAATGAACCATGGACAATTAAAAAATAATTGTCATCTCCAGAAGCGCTGCTTTGGAAACAATTCCATCAAATTGAGTATGATTGTATGTGTGATAGCATCTGTTATACCAGAAATATCAATGAACCCGATTATTGCAATTGCTCATGATAGCCTTTTTTGGATTCTAGGGTCTATTTCTTAGTTCAAGATCCCTATTACTATCTTACTAACTAGAATCAAAGAATTAGTAGAAAAACAGCTACAGAGAGAAATAGATTCCATCATATAGAACCCTACGTGTGTAATGGTTGACCTTCTTCCGAGAAAAGAATATTTGGGTTGTAAAATTGGATACTCCAAAGTGAGTATAAAGTAGATGGATCTACTGACGAGTATAGGGCCTCGGCTACTTGGACATGTGCTCCCCTGAGAATAACTTAACATCAAGGCCATTGCAGTCTTGCGTGACATGGATTGTGATGCTACTTTCCTAACCGGAGAGTTGGAAGGGGAGGATCATAGTTGGTTTGTTGGGCTTCTTCCTGAACTTTCATTTTGGTCCTTAAAATGTTTACATTTTGGTGCTGAAAGTTTCAGATAAAACAGAAATAATGAATCTGACAACAGAAATATTGACTCTGAAGTTAGAAAGCCAACAGTTGGAATACCAACAGTCTGAAAGTGGAAGTCATGTTGAAACAAAAGTATCGATATGAAAGATATGGGTATCACATATGACATCTTAGGAATTGGGATTTCTAAGACATCTAACGGACTGATCTAACTTCAAACTCAGTTGTGAGATAGTTGACAGTCTCATTGAAGCCACCAATGGATATGAATCATAGAACTGATTGGAATCATGGTGCACCCATATACAAAGAGCGATATGTGCAGGTCACATGTAGTTTAATGTATTGTACACACTACAACTGACCTGGTATCGGCCTACAAAGTAGATCGATTGAACTAAAGTTCACTCGTGATTCTGGAAATGATCGATAGAAGGCGTTAAGTCAGATATGACGATATCTGAAATATTCGCTTATCTACGGATTATGGTATTCTGGATGTCCAACGGTTCTGGGAGAACACAGTGATGCAAACTGGACATCAGATATGAAGAACACCAAAGCCTCAAGTAGATGTGTATGGTGTATCTTGGAAAATCCTCTAAGCAAACTTGCATCGGCTGATTTATGATGGAATCGGATTTTATCGCTTTATACTAAGCATGAAAGAAGTTGAGTAACTTCACGACTCCTTAGATGATGTCCCTTATTGGGAGAAACCCGCGCCTTCAGCAGTTATACACTGTGGCTAGCCGATCGGCTTTAGGAAGGGCATGGATGACGGCGTCTGGACATATCTGTCGGATCTGTCGGAGACATAAGACCGTATGACAGTTGATCATCACGGGTGTCACTTCCTTATTACTAATAAAAGGATATAGCAGACCCTTTAACTAAGGAGGGACTACCCGAAGATCAAGAGTTCTGCTTATCTAGGGGAATGGGCATAGAACCCGAACAATACGAACATTTGCGATGGTAACCCAACCATACTGACTGGAGATCCCAAGAATTTGGTTCAATGGGAAAACTAAGCTGCAAAAGGTTCAGTTAAGCGCTTCGGTAGAAGCAAGAGCACTTCGGATTATGATTTCTGTAAAGAAACATGAATCCAAAGCCATTCCCGCGATAGACATTAAAGTGCTACCTGTATGGTGGGTAAAGGTTAAGCTTCCAAACCTTTAACGATCCTCAAACGGTTGAGGTTAAGGTTGGGGAAACTTTTAATGATTCCTAACACTTGTGAAGTGGGGTATAGCAGGATACCTTGTAGGAGATCACCTATTTAAGTGCGAGGACAGGCCGCCTCAAATGAACGCACTTAAGAATCCAAGTGTGTCCACAGCCACAACGGACAGAACAATAAGAAGAAATGAATAAAGATGAGGTATTATGTTGGTACCGTTTTCTTGGCTTACATTAAACACTGACGGTTCAAGACATCACGTTCACCGCACAGTGAGTAATTCCGATGGTATTCAACTAGGGAATGTTCAAAGCGGAAGCTACCTCTCCTGATGCAATATCTTTTCACTGAACAATTGCTGAAAGTAGGCACCTTGTGTGTGCGCCAAAATCTCTTTCAAGAGGGAGTTGTTGGAAATTTACTAATGTGGAATTAATTTTATCCCATTATTTATGACTCGAACAACTAGGGCCCGCACGTCGAAAATGTCGTTTTCACACACGTGCAATCTTAGTGCCAAGTATCGTAAATTTTGTTAATGAAAGAGATATTGGTACGTAAGTGAAGTGTTTCAGATATAGAATAATGGACGATTATTGGCTAAATAACAAGTGTTCCACGTTGGTAAACGAAGGAAGGATTATGCGAGGTGTAAGATGGTACAGGTCGAACCGCGGAGCCGAGCAGGGTCGCGGCGCCGATCGGACTAGGCTGCGGCACCGGAGCGCTGCGGTGCCCCCTAGTTGAGCCGCGGCGCTAATTCCATGTTTTGCATTCTGGAGCCGCGACGCTAAATGCTGCAGTGCCGCGACGCTTCCTAGACAGTGTTTGCTCGACGGAATCCCAAAGGTTTGGCTGTTGAGATGGTTTCAATGGCATTGAATCTACCGTATAATTGCCATTACTTGGACCATTATGTTGGTGTATTACTTGGGGGTTAAATGTCATCCATTACATGGCAATTGAATGCCATTATGGGGCATTTGAAAGGCCATCTTGCACAGCTATAAATTGAGGCATTTGGCTCAATTCTATAGATGAACATATATGAAATATGATTAGAAATACATACAAGTATACAACACCACAAAGAGATCAGTTTTCCTGATAAGCAATCCTTCTCTTAGTAATCTTCATTATTAGTGTTCTTCGCTGAGGTCATTTGTGTAGGCTTTGCACATTTGATAGTTTGTTATTTCATCTTGGGAGACTATTGTCCACACTTCCATAAAGCCTATATACGGGGGCAATCTTGTCTTAAAGACAGAGAACCATCTCTCGACTCAGTCGGTGGTGTTGTGATTATCTAATTGGTTGCAGTATTTTAGGTGTGAACTTGAATCTCAAAGGACTCTAACCGTTCGGATTCTCAGCGGATCTACAAGCCACAAGTGTAGCAGTTCAGGTTCTTGTATTTCCGAATACAAGATCCATATTTGAAGTTCAAATTCAAGATCAAGAGATTGACAACTTGTTATTGTAATCTTTGTAGTTTATCCTTTCGATCACTGTAATAGTTATTTAGTATTCCCGTACGTGCTTTATATAACCAACGGTGCTTTCTCATTATTCAAGCAATTAGTTATTGTTAATTACGTGACTATTTGTTTTTAATTTTTAAACAAAAGAAAACTCTAGTTGTTTTACCTCCTAATTGAGTTTGAAAGGGTGTTTAGAATATTCTTAGAATATGAAATATATTCTTAATGATTATAATATTATTGGAGGTTAATAATATTTTTAATCATCAATAATTCATTATAGTTGCTTATGATTGATTATTATAAATTATTATATTGTTTTTGAAAGCTTGATTAATCAACAAGAATATCTTATAAAATAACTATAGTGGTTAGGGGAGGGGATATATAGGTTCGGTTCGGTTTTGTATCAAAAAAATATGAACCGGGTTTATATCGCCGAATGTATCGGTTTTTTTACATCAAATATAAAGTCTAAAAAAAAAAATTTTAAGTCCAAAAAATAAAGTCGGCATCACATATATTCTTAAAACATGTAAAAAAAACTCCAAATTAAAGTTTACATCCCCACAAAATAAAAGTCCAACACTGAAATAAAACGGGTCGGGTCGGGGGATTTTTTTTTTAATTGAATTTCCAACACGAAAATTGACATTCACACCTACATTACCACGAAATTTCGACGTTGAAATATATTATATATCGTGAGATGTTTACTAAAAAAAGGAAAATTAGAATCCGATTTGGGGGAAAACACAAATTGATTGGAAAAATGGACGTTTTCCTAAAAATTGGCGGCGCCAAACCAGTTTGACCGGCCACGTCTCAAATAAATACGCAAAATCAAAAAACAATTGGGTAAAACAGACATCCGAGCGCAGAGTTATGACCATTTAAATATGTTAATTAAGTTCATGCTTCCGTAATATATTACTTAAGTTCATGCCGCATTCGAATTCCATAAAAGCTTCATAGATTTGCTTCAATGGTTATGATTCAAGAGATAACAATAGCCTAAAATAAAAAATAAGATTAATTACATATTTGCTCGGGTTTTCGGTTTGGTTCAACAAAAATACGAAAGAACCGAACCGAATCATTTAATCCTGATTCGTTTCGATTTTTTCGTGAACAATTTTTTTAAAAAAATAGAATAAAAATGGAACCGAAACGCCGATTCAGTTCAGTTTTTCCGGTTCAACGGGTTTTATTCCCACCCTAATAGTGGTTATGTTATACTAGTAATAATCATTAGAAATCTCAAGTACACTAGAATATATCTTTCTTGTTTTGAATAGCTCAAATTAAAACTCGTGTCATGTTATGTACTCAGTTTAATAAGGAGATTTCTCACTCCTCTCACTGAAAATCTAAACTTACGGCAATGCTCATCGATGAACAAAAGAGAACTAGGAAAGTAATAACACAAACAAGGCCCAAGTCAATACAACCCAGGTCCAAAACAATTTCTCACTCGGATAAAGTATCTTAAAAGAATTTTGGGCCCTTTTCTTTCTGCAACACGTGTCCAACTTACACAATTAGGAATAATACACCCTGTAATATTTTCTTTTCTAATTTTGTTAAATAGAGTTTGTTAGGATAGGAAAGGGCTAGAATAGGAATTCATCTTGTATAAATATTCATAGCACTCTACAGATTGATACATAGAGCATTTGATATAAGCAAGTTGCTTCTCTTCTTCCTAATTCATCATAGCCACATGTTGGTGTTATTGATCCTACTGTGATTGAATCACACCAAGTTGACGTTTGTCATCCATATTTTTTAAACTTTTCTGATAACCCTGGCATCAATCTGATAAATGTAAGCTTTGATGGAACCAGTTATGACAACTGGAGGAGAGGAGTGCTTATCTTTCTTTCAGCCAAAAATAAATTGGGTTTCATCAATGGATTTGGTCGAATGCCATCTCCAGAATCACCTTTGCTTGAGCAGTGGAAGAAATGCAATGACATGATCATTTCTTGGCTCCTTAACTCACTCAACATAGACATCAATGAGAGTGTCATTTACTCACAAACTGCTGGTGAGTTATGGAATGAGCTTGAAGAAAGGTATGGCCAAGTAGATGGGACCAAACTCTTTCAACTGCAAAGAGAACTTAACAACATCAGCCAAGGATCCAGTGACATAGCTGGATATTTCACAAAGATAAAGAGTATCTTGGATCAATTAAATGTATTAAACACTTTTATGATTTGTAGTTGTAAATGTAAATGTGGAGTAAAAATGGACAAGGATCAAAAGCTGATACAATTTATTATGGGCTTGAATGATGTTTACACTGGTGTAAGAGGAAACATTCTAATGATGAAACCTCTCCCCTATCTTGAACATGCCTATTTTATCATTTTGCACCAAGAAAGTCAAAGAGATGTATAATCTAATTCAGCTTCTATTACAGAGTCTTTTGCTTTTGTTAACACTGATGGGCAGAGATGGAATCCACAAAAATACTCGGGGAATAAGAAACAAGTAAACTCACCTGCTTATGGAGGAAACAATGATGACATATTTTGTAGGTACTGTAAAAAAACTAATGTAGGACACTACAAGACTACCCTGCACACTACAAGATTAGAAAGTAAAAGAAACAAATGCAGCTATAGTTTTCACTTCTATGCATGGAGGATCTGAAGGATCAAATTCTAAAACCATTGCTCAAGCTAATCTAGCTGGTACAAATCATGTTTGTTTACTTTTCACTTCCTCTCTTTCTAAAATAACTAATTATCCTTGTATCCTTGATACTGGTGCTACACAGCACATGACTTTTAACAAGACTCTTCTTTATAATATAAGGAAACTTTCTTCTCCTATTTTAGTCCACCTAGCCTATTCATAAAAGGTAAAAGCTTATTCCATGTGTAGTTTGGTTCTAACTCTAGAACTAGACCTCCATGGTGTTCTTTATGTGCCAAATTTTGCACACAATATACTGTCAGTAATGGTTAGACAAATTAACTTTGATCTCTTATTTACTAAAAATGTTGCATTTTACAGGAACCTTCTCTCAAGAAGGGACCCATTTTTTGTGTTGATGTTAGAGGACTCTACTTGCTAAGGATCCAAAGTCAACCAAGTCTTATGTTTCAACTTCAACTTTTGTCAAGAATAAATCTGAATCTAGTTCTTTAGGTTCTTTTCCTTATTTTTCAGAGTCTAGTTATGAAAGGGCAGTATGCCCACTTCTCTTGAGTCATGTTTGTTACGGTTCGCTTTTTTATACGGGTTAGCGCATAAAGAGCTACTAAGAGTTTGGATGGTGCTTAAAATTGGATAATGTGTTTTAGAGTCACCACCTAATTTATAGGTGAATTTGGAAAACAAGTGTAAAAAGGTTTATTCACATATTTTTGAAAAACCCTATCTAAACCAGAGTCAAGGTAAGGGTTCTGGTGATCCCCGGGGAAATTATTAGCTTCCCGGTATTAAGGATCCATAGGTTCAAATCCTACTTGGAGAGATTTGATTAATTATGAATTCTTTAATTTAGAATAAAGGGGCTCATAGAATACGGTTGACCTACGGGTTCTATAGCATGCTTTTAAAAATGATAAAATTGCTTAAAGTTTAAAATCCACAAAATAATTTGTCATTTCATGTATTCAAAAACTCAAAGTTTTAAAACAAAGGGTTAAAATCCTCCGCCAAAATAATATGCACAAGATGTTTGATCAATTTCATTTTCAGACTAAGCACACTCAAATGCAAATTTGAGTAGAACTACACGTTTAGTCCAACTAAATTGACTATCTCTTACATTTGCATCTTCTGTTTAAAAATCTTTTCTTTAAGTTTCAAAAGTACTATAGTTCAAGACAAGTATAGTTTTTTGAAAAGAGATAGTAAAATGATTTTCTTCTTGATTCTTTAGCATACTACATTGCCCAAGCCAATACCATATTCTAACTTTTCAAAACCTTTCAACTTACTCAAGTCCAAAACATGTTTTATTTATCCAAAATTTCTAATCCTATTGGGCTCTAAATTAAACCAAAAATTATTTATTTTTAGTCCAAGTGTAAGGCCCAATTTTCCAGCAGTCCATTTGTCATGTAAATGTCAATCAGGCCCAATATTTGGGTCCTTCAATACCAGCCCATTTTCTGTTTCAAAAATGCAAAGCCCAAGTCATGTTTTCCAAGTCCAAAATCGGTTTGACACTTGGTTTTGAAACTAGTTTTTATTTCCAGCTTTAAATGTCCAAAAAAGTTCCTTTTATCTCAAACCAGCCCACTACTTCAGTTCTTTGCCAGATTTAAAACCATGTCTTTGAAGTTGTTTATTGGCGATCTAAACTAAAACAATCTACCTATCGTTTGCCTATCCTAGATTCATAACCGTAATAAGGTTTCAATACATAGGACAAAGTATTTTTCATTACAAGTATATATACATATAATATATAACATGAATAAAATAATACGGGAGCATGAGTTTAGGTTGGTGGGCATATCTAAACCCACCAGTTAACTATTTTTTACTCATAGTTGGGCCTTCAAACGAAAATACTAACTTCCCATACACGAACTCCATCAAGAATATGTATAGTTGGGCCTTAGCCCAACTGGCTAAAGAAGAAGACGATAGGCCCAATGATGTTGTCTCGGTGTACCTCGGCAGTGGAAAAAAGAAAGGGGGAAGAGAAAGAACTCAGTTAGGACGCACCCGAGACCTATCAATTTACTTAGAGGCATTCTAAAATAGGCACAACACATCATGTATATATAAAAAATAAAAAAAAGAGGCAATATATATTCCAATCCCATCTGGGAAAATTTGCGAATAGGAAAGAAGAACATATGAATTGGGCTTGGCCCATAAACTATATCCAAAGAGAAAACAAAGGCATTGGTGCGAATGGGATAGGCCTAGCAGACTTTACAGCATGGTTGGCATGAATGATACCCATAAAGGATATACATACTACTTATACAACCTGATATACTGAGTATACCAGATGTATATAAACAGCATATCCTATGAATATCAACACACAGGGCAAGTAAACATGAATCAAGGAGAAAAGGAAGAGTGCAATCAGATCAAAACATAGTTTATAGCTCAGATTACACAAACCTCATCTCAAGCAACATAGCAGTCATGTGGGCACACTATTCATCATATTTAATATTTCATGTTATTCAAGTAAAGAAGAGGAGCAGACATAGCACTTGACTAGAATTGTTAAATTGTCTCTTGTGTTAATGGCTTAGAACAAATATACTACTTACAAACAAAGCCCAAGTCGATACAACCCATGCCCAAAACAGTTGTTCACTCGGATAAAGTATCTTAAAAGAGTTTTGGGCCTTTTTCTTTCTATAGCACGTGTCCAACTTACACAGCTGGAAATTTCAAATAATACATCCTGTAAATATTTTCTTTTCTGATTTTGTTAAATAAAGTTAGTTACAGAGTTTGTAAGGATATGAAAAGTCTTGTATAAATATTCATAGCCCTGTATAGATTGATACACAGAAATTGAAAAGCTTCTGCAAAATATTCTTCTCCTTAATTAACATTTTCACGGAGAGATTTACTTTAGGCATGGATAGATAAAAACTTGATAATTGTACTCTTCTACCAAACAACCTCCCCAATAGGTTTCTAGGTTGGTTTCCGTAGGCAAAATAGTCTAAACATAAAAAATTTAATTAATGATATAATTAGATTTAAACAAATTTTACAATGTAATTAAAATAAAGGAGATACGCGTAATAGTAACGTATGTATCATGAAATCAAACCTAAGAAGGGATCTCTAAAATTATCCCTAATACTTCTTTATGTTTTCCCGAACATGAAAAAAATTAATTATGCAATCGAATTGAATTGACTATTCACTAAGAATTATTGTTCGTTGAATACATCCAGGATTCGTGGATTGTCTTGTAGAATAATACGATTTCTTTAAATGATGTCCAGACATGTTTGCTAGAGGTCACGAGGAAGCATTGGATTTATTTGACAAAAAACTCTTAAATAGTAACTAATGACATGCTTGATGGGTCGAAGCGATACTAGAGAGATATTGCAGCACCCCTCGTTTCACTCCTTCCTCATGACCTGATGTGTTATGATTTCACGCACTAAGTCTTTTTTTTCAAACAGAAATTTTTTATTCAAACCAAGTGATAACGTTTATACACCAACTTGGTATCTCATTACTTTTATGTAGAATTGGACAAATGATTAGCCAAAAGAAACTCTTAGGGGTGGTTTGGTACCAAGGATACGCAAAAATAATTCTCCGATAATTTAGCAATTTCTTATCCCTTGTTTGGTTATTAATTCTGGAATAAGTTATTCCATCAATAAAAATAGTATTGGGATAACTTATACTTGTTATAGGGCAGAATAAGTTATCCCAGAATTGTAAAAAAACTTTTTTTTTTTAGAGATTCTCCAATATATGTTATTTTTAATACAATATACCATGCAGTCAATAAAAAATAATTCAAGAATAACTAATCTCATAACTTATCCCAATATAATTTGTTTTCGAACCAAACGACCCCTTAGTGTTATATTGATAAAATAAATTTTCATCAAAAAGCGTCGTAGTTTTTTTTTCATTATAAAATTTTAATGTGGGAATTTGTTCTCACACGGGGTGGAACTAGAGGCGCAAGTTGTTCATTCAAATTTTTCTTCGCCGAAAAATAACATATAAGGTCAAAATTATTATTATTATTATTATAATATATATATATATATATATATATATATATATATATATATATATATATATAAAACTCCTGACTCAATCATTGTTATCACGTCCAAGTAGATTTTCTGTTATAGAAATTTTGCTTCTTTTTCAGAATTTGATGCTATGGGTGCCCCTGTGATGGATTGACCTACCAAAAATTGAGATATATACGGTAGATTTTCTAATAGTGGAAATGTTGTATATTAACTCCAATTATCATAGTAATTTGTGAATTTCTCATTAGAGCTTTTAGATTTGGAAGGAATTCAAAGAAACAAACAATAGGATTACTGTAGTACCATATTGATTAGTTGCAATTATCAAGACAAGAAAATTGCAATAATAAGAATATAAAGGATAGAAGATTAAGATTTAAAATAAGGAAGATTGCCAGATAAGCTATGAATTAGCTAATCCCTTTTGAAATACCTACAATTAGCACTAATCAAAGTAAACAATAATTAAAGATCAACTCAAGTAATGAACGTAAATCATGAGCCCTTTAGAATTATATTAACTAGAATAAAACATTAATAGTCAAGTACAAAAGATAAATAATGAGTATGAACATGATCTCATACAAGATTCCCTAACTATAGAATAATTTAACAAAGAGAAACTAAGAAAACCTAAAACTTATTATTCCTCGATTCATCATAATAAGCTAAGGGAAATGACCTAGTGTTACCAGGAGCGTATCTTGGGGGTTTCCGGATTCATGTGAACCCACGCTCCCTCTCTATATCATAAATTATATTCAGCGTAATTTCACAAGTGTGATATGAAGAGGGTAAAGTGTACACAAACGTTACGTCTACCTTATGAGATAGCGAGACTCTTTTTGATTGACTCTCGGTCAAGTAAAAGCTAAAGGAATATGTTCTCTTGATTGTATTCATCAATAATGCACAATATATATAGTAGTACAATAATATTTAAACTAGGTAACTAATCAACCTAATTACAATAGGAAATATAATTCTACCTAAAATAGGAGACCTAATTACAATATGAATATAATTCTACCTAAAATAAGAGATATACAATTAATGAAAGAATATATTCTATTACACCCCCGCAGTCGAAACGGGAGGTTCACGAACACTGAGACTGACTCAAAAATCATCAAATAGTATGCCCGGAAGTCCTTTGGTGAAGATGTTGTAAATCTGATATTTGGAAGGAAACGAACTTGACCACGAGCCATTTTTTCGCGAACGAAATGAATGTCCATCTCAATGTGTTTATTACGTTGATGTTAGATGGGATTGTCGGAAAGATATATTGCACTAACATTATCGCAGTAGACCAGTGTTTTCTTTTGAATCGACAGTGAAGCTCAAGTAAAAGGTTACGGATCCAACAAGACTCAGTGACGACGTTGGAAACACCTATGAACTCTGCTTCGGCACTGGATCGGGATAGTGTATGTTGCATTTTGGAAGACCAAGACAATAGGTTATCTCCGAGGAAAATACAGTAACCAGACGTGAAGCATCGGATGTTAGGACATCTACCCCAGTCAGCATTAGAATAGACAGTGAGACCAGTGAGCTAGGACCTGTATAGATGTAATCCGAAGTGAAGTGTACCTTGGACGTATCGTAAAATACGTTTGAGGGAAAACATGTGTACTTCCGTCGGATTGTGCATGTGTAGGCAGATTTGTTGTATGGCATAGGATATGTCAGGTCTCTTGAATGTGAGGTACTACAGGGCCCCAGTCATGCTACGATAGTGAGTCGGGTCTGAATATGGGGGGCCGGAATTGGCACTGAGTTTGAAATTGGTGTCTACTGGCGTGTGGGATGATTTGCAAGATGTCATACATGCACGATCAAGGATCTATTTGGCGTACTTCTTCCGACACAGAAATAGGCCGCCAGAATATCCAGTGACAGAGATGCCCAAGAAATAACTCAGGGTGCCCAAATCCTTCATAGCAAACTCAGAGGAAATGAGAGACATAATGGATCCGCGGAAAGCATCAGATGATGTGGTGCGGATGATGTCATCAACATATAATAATAGGTAAGCCATGTATGTACCCTTGTTGTAGATGAATAGGGAATGATCGAATCTGTTGTGTGAAAAAACCGATAAAGAGACATAATCAGCGAACCGCTAGTACCATGTTCGAGAAGCCTGTTTCAGTCCATAGAGCGATTTCCGCAACAGACACACATAATTCGGATGAATAGGATCCCTGAAACCCATAAGCTGATGCATATTTACTGTTTCATGAAGATCCTTATGTAAGAAGGCATTCTTGACATCAAGCTGATGAATGAGCCAAGACTTGGATAGAGCAATGCTAAGGACTGTCCGAATGGTTGCGGGCTTTACGATCGGGCTGAACATTTCATCACAGTCCACTCCCACCTGTTGAGACTTGACATCATCTACAACACGAGCATTGTACCTTTCAAAAGAACCATAAGATTTCTTTTTATGTATAAAAATTCACATAGAATGAATAATGTTAGCATCAGGTGGATGGGGTACTAGGTCCCACGTCGTATTATCAATAAGAGCATATATTCGTTAATAATTGCGGCTTTCCAATTAGGGTCGGACAAGACATCCTTCGAATTTCGAGGGATAGGGAAAGGGACAACGGAAACAGATAGGTTAAACAACCGTTTATGTTTTATGAATTCCGTGCATGGCACTAGTTTCTATGGTCTGAGAGCGTGTCTCGGGATCCGGGATGGGAGGGGGGGAGGGGGTATGCCGCGGGACTGCCGGGAAGAGGAGGAAGGGAAGGGGTGGCGGGACCGGCTAGCCGATGCTCTATTTGCCGAGAGATGGTTGCGGAATCACCTTGAGGCGGGATATTTTGGGCCACCGTCGGTAGAACCGGGTGGGCAGTGTGTCCCAGACTGTCTGAGGTAGAGGCGGGTGTCGGGGTCTGGGATGACGAACTATGTAAATAATAAACTAAAAGAGGGTTCAGGCCATCATGTAGGAAGTCGTAGGAATGCCGAGGTGGCTAGTTCAGGGAGGCAAAGGAATATGTTCCCTTGATTGTATTTATCAATAATGTACAATATATAAAGTAATACAAGAATATTTAAACTAGGTAACTAATCAACCTAATTACAATAGGAAATAAAATTCTACCTAAAATAGGAGATCTAATTATAATATTAATATAATTCTACCTAAAATAAGAGATATACAATTAATGAAATAATATATTCTATTAAAAGCAATTCGGAAAATGAAGTCATGGCAAATAAAAGCAGATAGGGAAAAGAAGTCATAGCAAAATACTATAAGAAGCATGTCAAAGTATTTTGAAAATGAACAACATCTACAACAAAATAATACGAATATCGAAGTAGAAGAAGCGATACATAATAACAAAAATCTAAAGACAGGGAACTACAAGAGTAATACTACGTTCCCTAATTTGAAAAAATAAACAGAACAACAATCTATACCTACTAACCTTTTACCCAGACGGACCACCCTATTAGGAGGGGGTCACATACTCCGTTAACCTCTAGAAAATCCTATGTATATGTTGGATATGTAAAGCAATACGGGAAGTAAATAAATATTACAAGTGTTCGAAAAGATAAACAAACAAGCCAATATTCAAAACTGTCACAAGCTTGTTGAGTCTTAAATCTTGATAACTTGAAATCAAGAAACACTAAATCTGGATTGTTACAACTGTGGGCTGAGTCGAGAGATGGCTCTCTGTCTTTAAAACAATATTGCCCCGTATATATGTTTTTACGTTAACGGGCAATAGTCTCGCAAGATAAAACATCAACTAATCAACACTACAAAGCAAATAGGTTGATTCTGACGAAGAAAACAAACACGAAACGACTTGTTGAAGAATGGAAAATGAAGGAAGAGTTTCTGTTTTAGACACTGTTTGTGCTCAAGTTTTTGGACAGAATCTGTGTTGTTTCTCTTTTCTGTTTGTCTCTGTGTCTATATTGTGTTGTCTCGTTTTTCTATCACCCACAATTGAGCCAAAATGCATCAATATATAGCATAAGGGGAGGCTTCTCAACTGCCAAGAAATGACTGTTTATGGCCATTGAATGAGGGAGTAATCAACCAAGTAATGGTTGTTTATGGCCATTTGAAGGAGGAAGTTAATTAGCCAAGTAATGGCTGGTTAATGTGCAATAACGCTCCAAAAATCAACCCAAACGGTAGAGAGAAACTTTCTGCCTTCCGTCGTTCCCAATTTCATCTTTTCAGAAACTCCCGGGACCAAACTGTAAATATTAAACAATTTGGGATCTATCAGAAGAAGCCCGCAACCCGTGACCCGAGCCCCGGACTGGCGGCAGCGTGCGTGTGGGCTTAGCCTTGAACCCAAGCACATTTAGATCCTCCCTCCTTCAAACACATGGGTTACCCCTTGGGGTCCCAAACCCTTAGCCAATTTTGAGACTTATAAAGAGAACAATTCTTCATTTTTTCACCGATGTGGTAGATTTGTCCTACACTACATTTTCATGCCTCAAACACCTTACTTCGTGGACCAATATCTCTTTCATTTCTCAACGAAATTTGACGATCTTTGGCCCTATGGTCTTCTACTCACTTAGTAGATTATGCACGTGTGAAGAGACAAAGCCTCCAACATGCGGAACTCTAGTGTTTAAGTCATTAAATATGGGTGGACGCACCTCCTCTCAAAGACAAATTTTCAACCGTATATACGGTGTACATACCTTAAAGAAAAGTTATATAATTGAAAGGAACCTGATAGATATCCACTGGATTGGTGCAATTGGTTGTTGTGCCCCTTAGGTCCTTGCATGACACTCGAGTTTGATTCTAGGTTGCAACATTTTAGTTTCTGTTTTGTTGAGTTTGTTTTACGGATTCTCTACAAATAAATTAATAAGCCCACATATTTCTTTTGCTTTTATAATTCTTTAGTCCTCCCTTAACCCCCGCCCCCACTCCCTCACCCCAAACCCCCAACATAAAAAGGCCCCAATTCAATTCTTCTCCTCCCAAGTCCCACTCCCACTTGCAGAAGAAAAATTAGAAATCTTTGTCCCTTTCTAAACACATTTTCCTTCTCCCAAATTTAATGTTATACTTTAACTTTACTAATAATTTATTATAATTATTAAGTTTTCAAAGAGTTGCCTGCTAAACTTTGCCACTAATAATTGGCATGTGTATATTAAGACATTGATCATTGGTTCCCCTTTAAGTCAAAATCCTGGGTCAGCCGCTACTTCTATACTAATTTGTGTCCACAATCTCTTATGTGAGGTCATGTCATTATTAAGTTGCAATTGAGCCATGTCTTGTATAATCACATCACTCCAATACTTCTCCGTCGTACCTCTATCTCTCCTAAAACCATCCATAACCAACCTCTCACAATTCTGCATTGAAACATTTGTCTCTTCTCTGCACATGCCCGAACTATCTCAATCTCACTTTTCGCATATTGTCCTCCAGGACATGTATAGTAATATTATTATTTTTCAATTATACTTGACTATAGATAAGTGTACCGGAGCTCAAAATATCATATAGTACGATGATGATGCACCTTTCTAAGTGAAGTTTGTTCAATCTTATGTCTATATTGCTGTTTATTTTTTATTTTTCTATACTTTTCTAGGTGGAAACAATTTTGAATTTTTGATTGCTTGAAGTATTCGAAGTTAAGAAAATGAAATTTTGATTTCCTATACACCTGGCGGATTCAATTCGAAATGGAGAATGGATTTGAAAATTGACCCAACATCTAATGAAATTTTCCCTAGGGCTTTTTTTTTACTTGGGCATGCTTTGGGCTGATTTCATACGAAGAAGGGAAATGAATGACCCATTTCAAAATTGACCCAATAATGGATGGATGTTTGTTGGGCTGATTTCAATTAATCCATGAGAGGCATCTATCCATCCGTCCCCATTAGGGATTGAACAAAAGAACAACCTCGGTGATTTGCGTAAGTTTCCATCTTTCTATATTTCATTCACTTGTAATCAATTCATAACAAACAAACAAATTTGTGGACTGTAATTCAACATCTTCAATAGCAAGTGTTCTCAGTGATCACTTTTGAACAATCATGCTTTACCTCACTGTTACAAAAAATATTAGCTCAACAATGTGGTTATTGAAGCCCATTATTTGCTACTCACTACTGTATTTCCTTTTTCTTACTGATTTTGATATGCATTACTTGAGCCAAGGGTCTATCGGGAACAACCTTCACAAGGTAGGGAGGTAGGGGTAAGGCTGCGTAAACACCCTCCCCAGACCGCACTTATGGGATTACATAGGGTATGTTGTTGTTGTAACGTGGTTACTGAAGCATAAACTCAACAAGTGAAGTAAAAACGGTATAATTAATGCTTTAGAAACTTCAATGACAGGGTAATACTCATCTTGGAGCTTTTCCATAGCAACCACACTACCAGATAACTTTGATATGTCAGTCTCTTTCTCCATGCCTCTTCGAGAGAGCTAACTTTTCATTTCAATCAGCTTTCTATTCTTGCTTCCATGTAAAATGGTGGTGACATCAAGGGAAATAGTAATCTTTTTAGCAGTATCGATCATGTCTAGGGCTGACAAAATGGTTAAAAAGAACAAGTAATTATCCAATCAACCCATTAGACATGGGTTGGATAAAGGGCAAAAAAAGGGCAGTCCGGTGTACTAAACTCCCGCTATGCACGGGGTCCGGGGAAGGCCTGGAGGGTTGGATAACTGACCATTTTAAAATGGTTAAGATATGGATATTATCCACTAAAAAATGGATATCCCCATGGTTAATATGGATATCCATATTATCAATACCCGTTTGTCTGTTTGTTATTTTTTATGAGTTCTTGCTTTCTGGGAGTCTAAACTTATTTTGGCTTTTAGCTTGTGTTCTCACCTTTCTATTCCCGAAACCAATCCGTCGGTTAACACATTTTTTATTTGTGTTAATTATGGGCGGTCGGATACTTTATCTGTTTTTGTTCAACCCGCCCAAATCCTATATGACCTGCCTGTTTGCCACTCCTGATCATGTCAATCTGATATTTATTCAGATTCAAAGCACATTCTTCACTAATGACATCTCCTCCTATAAGTATTGAAATGTCCTCCAAGTTGGCTCTTCTATTCCCCCCATAACCAAGAGCTTTAATGATACAATGAACTACAGCAACAAAATCATTTGCAAGCAGATGTCTCCTTCCAGAAGAACTCTCTGATGATCCTTTTACTCTTGTACTGCTCCATATCCAGGCAACCTTTTCTCCGATTTTATTTATGATAACAGTACGTAAAATTGAAATAACCTTGTAACTTCTTGTACCACAACCATCAACAGTTGCTCTTTGGTTTTCACCTTTAATTTTTTTATGCAATACAAGTGTTTTTAAGGAGATAAGCATGTAATGAACATCATCACTACTTGGTAAAGTTTCTAAAACATTTGTTCCTCTATCCAGAGATCCATAGCAACAAAAAAAAGTCAAGTCTTGTGTAGTGACTACTTAAGCAGCTTGTAGTAGCAAACCTGATCCAACGAATGTGTTCTTAAATATGCCTTCATTGGAGTTATTGTTGAATGAAAAATTCAAGAGCTGAAACTTTAATCCTTCACTGTATTCCACCTTCATTACCCATGATACCAAGAGAGTAGTTGTCACCAAGTTCTCAAACTCAAGAGCTACAAAGTCAAAGAATGCCTCCCGAAATATCTTCTGATTTGGCCTCTTGCCTCCCTGTTGTGCATTTCACAAAGCCATGCATCCGGAACATCAAGTAGAGGTACCGTTCCTTGCTCATAATACATTCACCCATAATTCATTGCCCAGGTCTTTAAGGTTGTAATGTAATTAGCAGTAAATTATCCGACCCAGCAAAAGCAAGGATTGAGATGCATGTTGCTTTTGAGAAATATGTTATTTTAATCTTTGGAGTATTCTGCAAAATGGTCAGTCGGGAATGCAATTGCATAGCATGATGATATATGGTGCTGTTTTTATTCTAGCTATACTGGAGCTTTTTAACTAATCCACTTCGATGACTTTTCTATAGCAATGTACTGGTTATTTCTCTATGATTTGCCAATCAGGTTTCATGCATTAATATGGTTAGGTTTCATAGATTTAAGATCCCTTTGCTTAAGTGAAATGATGTGGAAAAAAGAACACAGGAAGAATGTCTTTGCTACTATTTTGTGGCTGATATATTAGATGCCTTTTCATGATTTTTTCAGTTGGATCTCCAAGAAACCTATTAAGAAGTTTATTGCACAACTTTAGTTGTTTCAGAGCATTTTCTTGTATATTTCATTTCAAAGCTATATAACATGTAGGGAGAAGTATGTAAAGATAGTGCAGGGATGTGCAATATAGTTTGCTTTCCCCTCCCTTATGGTGTTTCCTTTGTTAACAGTTGATAACTAGCTAACAACAACAACATACCCAGTGAAGTCCCACAACGTAGGGACTGGGGAGGGTAGAGTGTATGCAGACTTTACCTCTACCTTGGTAGGTAGAGAGGCTGTTTCCGAAAGACTCTCGGCTCAAGACAAAGCATAAGCACAAGCACAAACAAAGCAATAGAAACGGTCAGACCCGGACAAGAAATTTAAAGCAGGATGAAAATGATGGTAGCAAAAGCGAATAAGCCATGATAAAGCATTCTGAAAAAAGAAGCAGTAACTAACGCAGGTAAATAAGATAAACAAAGTACACGAAAGAACATACAACAACATATATCAAATGACAAGGGATTATAAAGCAATACTATGCCTACTAGTATGATAGGCTAAGCAGGGCTACAATAATAACACTATAACTACCAGTATGTAAGCGTAAGTAGGACTACGCTCAACTACCTACTATTCTTCTACCCTAATCCGTGTCCTCCACAACCCTCTATCTAAGGTCATGTCCTCAGTAAGTTGCACATGCGTCATATCCCGTCTAATCACCTCTCTCCAATATTTCTTCGTCCTACCTCTACCCCCCCTGAACTTGTCCATAGCCAACATCTCACACCTCCGTATTGGGGCATTTGTGCCTCTCCTCTACACATGCCCGAACCATCTCAACCTTGCTTCCCGCATATTATCCTCCACCGAGGCCACTCCCACTCTGTCCCGGATATCATCATTTCTAATCCTATCCTTCCTTGTATGCCCACAAATACATCTCAGCATCCTCATCTCCGCAACTTTCATCTTTTAGATGTGCGAAGTCTTGACTGACCAACACTCTGCCCCATACAACGTAGTCGGTCTAACCACCACCCTATAGAACTTGTCTTTAAATTTTTGTGGCACCTTTTTATCGCACAAGACTCCAGATGTGAGCCTCCATTTCATCCACCCTGCACCAATACGATGTGTGACATCGTCATCAATCTCTCCATTCCCTTGGATAATAGACCCGAGATACTTGAAGCTTCCTTTCTTTGGAATGACCTGAGTACCAAGCCTCACCTCCATGCATGTCTCATGGTTGCTCCCGTTACTAAACTTGCACTCTAAGTATTCTGTCTTGGTCCTACTCAACCTGAACCCTTTAGACTACAAAGTCTGTCTTTAAACCTCCAGCTTAGCGTTCACTTCGCTGCGAGTCTCATCAATCAAGACTATGTCGTCTGCGAATAACATATATCATGGCACCTCCCCTTGTATTTGTCGCGTCAGTCCATCTATCACCAAAACAAATAAGAATGGGCTAAGAGTTGATCCCTGGTGCAACTCCATTATCACTGGAAGGTACTTCGAGTCTCCTCTTACTGTCCTTACCCTAGTCTTGGCTTCCATCATACATATACTTGATTGCCCTAGTGCACGCCACAAGTACACCTCTAACCTCCAAACATCTCCATAGAACCTCCCTAGGGATGACTTTGTCGTATGCCTTCTCGAGGTTAATGAAAACCATATGTAAGTCTCTCTTTCTCTTTCTATACGGCTCCACCAACCTCCTAATAAGATGAATGACTTTTGTAGTCGAATGCCCTCGCATGAATCCAAATTGGTTCTCAGAAATAGACACGCCTCTTCTTACCCTCATCTCCACGATCCTTTCCCAAACTTTCATAGTGTGGCTTAGCAGCTTGATACCCCTATAATTGTTGCAACTCTGGATGTCACCTTTGTTCTTGTACAAAGGAATCATTGTACTCCACCTTCATTCTTTGAGCATTCTTGCCGTCTTAAAAATGACATTAAACAACTCAATCAGCCACTCCAAACCTGCTTTGTCTGCGCTCTTCCAAAATTCAACTGGGATCTCATCAGGCCCGGTCGCTCATCCCCTGCGCATCCTGCGAACGTCACCCTTAACCTACTCAACCTTAATATTCTACAATATCCGAAATTCCGATACCTTCCGGATTGCTCCAGATCTCCCAGCACAATGTCTTTATCTCTTTCCTCATTCAAGAGTTTATCTCTTTCTTCGTTCAAGAGTTTATGGAAGTAAGACTAACACCTCCATCTAATACGCGCGGCCTCCACCAGTACTTTGTCGTTCTCGTCCTTGATTCACCTCACGTGATCCAAGTCACGGGTCCTCCTCTCCCTCGCCTTGGCTAGTCTGTACAACTTTTTATTCCCGCCTTTTTCCTCTAATTTCACATACGAGCGTTCAAAAGCCGCCAATTTCGCCGTCGTAACTGCTAGCTTTGCCTCCTTCCTCGCCATCTTATATAATTCCCTATTCGTTCACAGCTCTACCTCATCCTTACTTTTTACCAATTTTGCATGCGCCACTTTCTTTGATTTCACCTTCTCTCTAACTTTACCCTTCCCCCACCACGTCTACCCCGCGAGACCCCTAGCACTTCTCTAGCTACCTCCCGAATGCAACTGGCCTTCCTGTTCCACATACCGGTCGCATCCCCACTACTCCCCCAAGTCCCCCTGGCCATCAACCTCTCCCCCATCTCCTTTGCACTGGTCATGGTCAAACTCCTCCATTTGATTCTTAGCATGTCATCCACAATCCTCTTATTCTCCATTTTGATCTCCAAATCCATCACTAAAAGCTTATGTCGGGTTGTAAGATACTCACTCGGAATAACCTTGCAGTCTTTACAAAGACCGTTGTCAACCTTCCTAAGTTGCAAAAAGCCTATCTGAGTCTTAGCCATCGAACTACGAAAAGTCACCAAGTGCTCCTCATTCTTTATGAACCTTGGATTGACTATCACCATCCCAAAAGCTTTAGCGAACTCCAAAAGTGAGACGCCTCCCTTTCCTGTCTCCGAGGCCAAAGCCTCTATGTATGTCGTCATAACCCCTGAAAGTGACCCGATATGTCCATTGAAATGCCCTCGTACAAATAACTTCTCAGTGGGTGGTATACATCCCACTAACTCGTCCAAATCCTCCCAAAAGCGCATCTCCTCCTCCTCGTCCAAGCCTGCCAGCGGCACGTAAGCACTAATAATGTTCATAGTGAACCCTCCAACTACCAACTTAATCGCCATCATTCTGTCATTGATCCTCCTAACCTCTACCACTTGATCCATTAGCTCGCTGTCTACCCATTCCTATACCTCGACCTACCCGAGAATCATAACTTATACTCGTCCACATCCTTAGCCTTAGGTCCTACCCCATTTGGTCTCCTGAACACAGGCTATATTAATCCTCCTCTTCTTAAGAATCTTAACTAGCTCTATGGACTTCCCCGTTAAAGTCCCAATGTTCTAAGACCCTATTCTCAGTCAAGCATCTCCCTTACTCCACTTACTTCCCCTAACCCTTGCCCCCGTACCCGATCGAGAACATGACCCTAGTCTATCATCAGTCACCAAAGTCACTAAAGCGGATATAAACTAATAGACTAATCAAAGGTTTACACTTAAAACAGGAACACCAAAAATGATATAACTAAAGGCAAGAAGTGTAAATGCAAGAACGTGATATACTAAGGGCAGGAATCAATATACTATGAAATAAATTCGACTGTCAAGCAAAGATAAATTAGCAATAAGAAAGAAGACCAGAGAGATAAAACCCGGATGTTAGGCAGAAGACCGGAGAGATAGAGCCCAGATGCACGTCGTGACAAATCTGGTCTCGACGGTCGTGTTCCTACAGTTGATGCTTTGGATATATATCTGTTGGTACTTGCAAAAGCAAAGCAAAGGAAAACAAAAAGGGAAAAGGGAAGAGATATAGGGAGAAGGGTCACTTGAGAACTGCTGAAATAAGTTGTCGGCGATGCAGTTGTGGTGGCTGCTAGTGAGGAGCAGTGGGCGAGAGTAGATATCCCGGTCCAGTAGGTTTTCGATATGAAGCCTTGCCTTCGCCGAAAATAATCCGGCTAGACAATAGAAACAGCAGAAACAGCATAAACAGAGAGAAAGAAGGAGTGGAAAAAAGGAAGCAAGGAGGAGAGATAGATAGAGAGAGAGGGAGAGTGAGAGAAAGACCGTGAGCCCCTTACCTGATCGCCAGAGAGAGGGTCTCGCCGGCCGGAATCAAGTGACATAGGTTACCGTTAAAGTTCACGTTCTTAGATAGAGAAGGAGAGAGGATACATTTGAAACAGTCGACAGTAGTTGCTAAAATTAACAAAAAACGGAGCTGTAACTTAGACGACTAAAGAGATCGCCGGATCTTCGCCGGAGTTTGTTTTTGGTGATATTCACGGCGTTACTTCAACGGTGATAACACCGGAGCAACGCCTGTGACAAAAGACTTGGCCAGATCTAGAAATATCGGTCAGGTGGTTCCGATGGTGAGCGAACGGAGAAAAAGAGGGAGAGAGGTGAGCAGTGCGTTGGGGTGGTTTGGTTCGTGGTCACCGGAGCTCTCCGCCAGTCGCCAGTGGTCAGCTCCAACGAGGCAGAGAAAGCAGCCTCCTGGGTGAGTAAGTGGAGGAAAGGGAAGCGTCGGGGAAGGCTGTGTCGTGGTGGTTCTCTGCCAGAGCTCCAGCGAGCTCGTCGCCGGAGAAGACGATTAAAATGGGAGCCCAAATAGTAAGAGTTTCACAGAGAAAAAGAGCTTTTGAGATCTTTAAGACTCAACCTGCGTAAACCACCAGTAAAAGTCTAATCTCAATAATTAGTCGGTCCTCATAGGGTGCCTAACACACTTTCCCTTTTGTGGAAAGGTCCGAATTTTTGAACCTTCCTTAATTCACAGGGTATTTTACAAGATTTTAGAAGATAAAGGAAAGTCTCAATATATAGCGCTTCAGTTTTCCATCCTAGTTGACATTTGCGCTCCGCGTCCTACGCTTTTGGTTGGAACTCAAAAGAGCCCTATGGATGAGTCAAATATTGTTCTGATTTTCCCTTGGCTGCAGAACTCTTTTAAAAACTGATTTTAAAATGTCCAGGAAAGAGGTGTTAACACTCATTAGCACGGCAACGTAACTAAACTCTTTTCTTTTTTCCATGGATTTTTAGAGTTTTAGAACTATGACGAAGTTGGAGTTTCTTTTCATACTCCTGCAGTGACACTAATGTGAGACTTTTTGGAGGGGGGGGGGGCTTCGGTTTTGAAATCATAGCTTATTTTAATCCTGCTTTTGCTTATCCTCTCTCCATTTTCTGGATAAGAGCAAATAACTTGATGTCTCCGCAACAACAAACTTAAAGCACTTAATGTCCCTTTCTTTTTACAATGTTCTTTTCATTATACTTGTAAATTTGGGTAATACAGTATCCCTTTAGTCCGAGGGTCTCTCGGAAACAACCGCTCTACCTACCAAGGTAGAGGTAAGGTCTGCGTACACTCTACCCTCCCCAGACCCCACGTTGTGGGATTTCACTGGGTATGTTGTTGTACAGTATCCCTTTAGCATTATTTGGTTTGGACCTTTGGGTCAATGATACAGCAGGAAACTTAGTCATAAGGTGTTGGCAGAGCTGAATTACAAGTTTGAGAATGGGATATTATGAAATGGAATTCAACGATTTCTTTTGGGTTAATTCTTTTTGCTTTGACACACTTATGCCTATTATCATAATCTAACTTATGTGCCATAATAACTGCAGGATGGAAGAACTACAGGTGGAAAAGCATGTTAAGTACATTTTAGCAGTTGAAAAGGTATCATCTTGTTACAGATCCACTTTTTCCCCCTTTCATCTTATATTATATCTTTGTTATTGCATTACTTGTTCACTGGTAATTTTTCTACTTATCTGCATCGGTTTTCACCAGACCCCACTTGTGGGATTACACTGGATATGTTGTATCTGCATCGGTTTTCTGGTACACATGTGGCTGTTATCTACTCCCTCCGTCCCAAAAAGATCGGCCTAGTTTGACTTGGCACGGAGTTTAAGAAATAAAGGAAGACTTTTGAAATGTGTGGTCCAAAACAAGCCTTAGATATTTGTGTGGTTGTAAATCATCTCATAAAGTTAAATTGTTTTTGTTTCTAAATATAGAAAGGTGTCAATCTTTTTGGGACAAACTAATAAGGAAAGTTGGACAATCTTTTTGGGACAGAGGGAGTACTTGTTATGATCATATGACTGGCACTGCTCAAACATACTACTGGAAGACAAAAAAATTCTTTGCAAATAGGCAAAGGTTAAATGGAAAACTGGGAACAATTAAATCATGTTGTAGAGTGTCCTAAAGGTCGACCAAGATGTTTGGTTTATGTTAAAGTGGCACAAATATCATGTCTGGGGGTTTTTCCTCAAAAATAGTATTAGTTGTAACTTGTGATTCATCTTTGAGTCCCATTAGAGACTTCAATGTGGCAGTTAGTAAGAACATAGAATGTTCAATAACTCTAGGAGAAATGAATCCCCTAATGTTATAGGTAAGACCTTAAGATTGACATGCAAATATTTTACATTCAATTGTAAGATGAGTAAATATCGTTAAAAATTAAAATTTTTGGATTGTTTGCTTACTGTATATATGCATGTATGATATTATTTTTATTTCAAAAATGTGCTCGTATAACTTCAGAGGAAAGATGATTTTGAATCTGTGGTGATGGAACATCTAAGGTTAAATGGGGCATACTGGGGATTGACAACACTTGATATTTTGGGGAAGCTTAATGCTGTGAATCAAGATGAAGTTATTTCATGGATCATGCAGTGCCAACACGAAGATGGTGTGTTTTCTTGCACTTTTGTTTTGTTTTGTGGCAGTAAATTCTTGTACATATTTCCAAATGTACTGTAGCTAGTCTGCCAGCGTCTGTGTTAAGGATGGTTGTCTTTTTTATTCTTTTTCTCTTTTGCTCCCCCTTGTGGGAGAGTTAACTGTTAAGTTACTCTACATTATCTTTACATAAAAGTTCACTTCTCATTTGTCCAATATGCAGGTGGATTTGGTGGTAACATTGGACATGATCCACATATGCTGTATACACTTAGCGCTATTCAAGTCTTGGCCCTATTTGATAAACTACATGTTCTTGACGTTGATAAGGTGTCAAGCTGTATCCTTCATCACGTCTTCTGAAATCTGTAATTGGATCGAAGTTTCTGTCCAGGGATCTTTTAGATCTCACCTATATGTATGAACTCTGTAGCACTAATAGCATTGACTGCTTTTGCTGATAACCTTGGAAATCAGTACTTGAATATGTTTGGGTCGTTCGGTGAGATTGCTCTTTGACACCTAAATTTTGGTGAAACTGATGTAGAAGGCACTCATCAGTTGATTAATATTAATGTAATTGGCATTGAGTCCATTAAACACCAATTGAGGATCTGTGTAACCAAGGATGAACTTGACTTTCTCGGCTAGATATTGCAGGCCTGCAAAATGAAGATGGATCCTTTTCTGGTGACATGTGGGGTGAAGTTGATACACGGTAATAGATGCTCATTTTGCTTACTGTTCACTAGTATTTTGGCATGCTTCAGTGTAGTATCCTTGACATTTTTTTCCTGTCAATTTTACTTATACTAGCAGGAATTTAGCTTTAATTTTAGATTTTTGTTTGTGGAACAAATATTAATAGCAATTTGAGAATGGTATGACCTAAATTAAGTCTTCTTTTAGGTTTTCTTACATTGCAATCTGTTCTCTAGCATTGCTGCGCCGGTTGGATACAATTGATGTTGGAAAAGCAGTGAAATATATTGTAAGTTGCAAGAATGTGGATGGTGGATTTGGATGCACTCCTGGAGCAGAATCTCATGCTGGGCAAAGTATGTTGAACTAAGAAATGATGAAATTTTTCATACTTCGAATAGTTGTTCGAACTAAAACATGAACAAGAGCTTCTACTTAATTTGAGTTCTGTATTATGTTTGTTCCATAGATGCAAAATATTCGCAAGATTTTAACATTTCATGTTCCGGTAAATCCAGGATTCTACTCCTCAGTCATAGTGACTTAGTGTCTCATATTAGCGTACTATCATTTGATATCTAGATCAACAACCAAGACAAATAAGCACTTATACCAGAAACCTGGATTAGTTGGCAATAACTAAAGCAATAATGTTATCAGTGAGAAGGTACTGGTGTTACATGATATTTCAAGTTGTCAAAAGATCTGAAATAGTCACGAGCAATGGATTGAGTGCTGTTATCCTTTATGGGAATTATCTGCTTTTAATGAACATTAAATCAAGATAAATAATCTGTTTGTAGGTCCTAGATTGGTGAAAACTGATGCAAACTTACTGAGAATGCTCTGAAATAAAAATCTTTCTATTTTGCTTGTCTCTTCTTTTGCATGGAACAAGCAGGGTTTGCTGGAGGAATTTGTTTCTCTTAATAAAATATTTTATTTATCATTCAATGTATAAGACAGTTAGTCAAAAGCCACAGTATTTGTAAAAGTTAGAGGGAGGAACAAGGTTTTGGCTATTTGTTGGTTTTTAACCTCCTTGTGCTCCTTTATAGTTTCCAGCTCTCGCTAATCTTCTCTGCAATCGTTACTATGCCTTTGCATTGCAGTTTTCTGTTGTGTGGGAGCTCTTGCAATAACTGGTTCTCTGCATCATGTTGATAAGGACCTCCTTGGCTGGTGGTTATGCGAAAGACAAGTTAAATCTGGAGGTTTAAATGGGCGTCCTGAGAAGCTTCCTGATGTTGGTTTTTCTTGCTAAATTGAAATTTCTAATTGTATGTCACTTGAGCGTTATTGATATTCCTGGTGTTCCCTCTCAGGTCTGCTACTCTTGGTGGGTTCTTTCCAGCTTAATCATGATTGACAGAGTGCACTGGATCGACAAGGAGAAGCTTGCAAAATTTATTTTGGACTGTCAGGTTACATCTGAATCTGACCAGTTGCTTCAGTTGAATCTTAGTCATCAATATCACATTTTCATGTAATTGTATGACTCTGTCATTGACCTACAAAAGTTACCTTCCTTTGTGAATGTAGGATAAAGAGAAGGGTGGAATTTCAGATAGGCCAGATGACGCGGTTGACGTCTTCCACACTTACTTTGGTGTCGCTGGTAAGAGTTTAGATGACCATGCTGATTCTGAAATGTTTAGCATATTTTTTGTCTGTAATGACATGGTGGACTTCATGCTTTTGAGCGTGCTAACTTCCTTGGCCCGAGAAACAAATTAATACTTTCTACTCGAGTTCTGATGTGAGATGGAATCTTGGAATTCTGTCTAGAATACATGAAGCTCATCTAAATCATAAAAAATCTTTTGTTCCAATATCATTTGAAACTCACATGTTGTAGTATATGAGTAATGAGTAATTACCTTGAATAAGATTTTTCAGATAACTAGGGTGTTATCTTGGAATAACACCCACATGGGTGTGTTAGCCATGAGCATGACTAAAGATCATGAGTTGAAAACACCTCCGCCATGGGTACATAAACAATTCAATCAATGATGCCAACTTTCTGATGGAGGAGTTGGGGAGGTTAGTAAAATGATGTGCATCATGTTTGTCTCAAAAAGAGATTGCATTAATCTAAAGATAATTTCAGAGGTACAAATTTTTGTTAAAAGTCAAGTGATGAATAGGAATATTAAAACGATATAATAAGCCAACTCGATCAGACCCATTTGGTATAAAGTTGTAACTGCATAACTAAGTTGGTTGTTGAATGAGCTTGTTTATACTGCTGAGACATTTCCATAAAAGTGGTACACCCATAGTTTTCAACTTTATTATCCTAGTGCACTTTTTCTGAAAACAGTATTTTAATCTTGGCTTCCATAATAAGGCTACTACCTCTGTTCTTTCCTATTGTTGGAAATGGTTAAAGTTGACTTTTCAGACCCGACTGTCATAACTTATTCCTTTGTATTTTCTGCTCTGCAGGGCTTTCACTTCTTGAATATTCAGGACTGAAACCTATAGATCCTGCTTACGCCTTGCCTGTTAGTGTTGTAAACAAAGTTATCCTTGGCAAATAATGCCCGTCTTCCTTGATTCTGGTGCATAATTGTTTTTGATATGAAATTACCAAAATGTTTGGCACTTAAGAGAAGGTGATTGGGGTTATTAGAACTGAAGCATTGTTTTCGTTACCACGGATGGATTCACGTTCCTATGCCCCATGCTGGCCAGATTTGCCGTATTCCTTGTTCCCTGTATTCTGGTGAAAGTTAGACAAACAGTTTAATATATCTACTGTTGTCTATATTTCCATATTTTTTCTTCTTTGCGGGCTCTTGATTGAAGTGTTTATCGTGTCTTGCGTTTTATGTCCTCTGACTGTAAGTACCCGCATAGTTTCTAGTCCTTTGTATGTTAAACACCTTAGAATATTGGATATCTTATTTTCTCTAAAATCACATTACAACTTTCTTGTTGCTCATCTCTTCTCAAAATTTTAGAAAATGGGGTGCCTTCTGCTCTTATTTAAGTAACTCGACCACTACTGTGCTAGCAGCGGATGCAGCTATCACAACGTCCAAATTTTAAAATACTTGTTGCTCGTGCATCCTTTTCTGAGTTTTAACAATGTTGACATTCTAGTGCGGTTTATCTCTCCTGTGTTGTTTGCGAGTTATTGCACAGGAGCGGGGTTTACCGTGTGCACACCCAAAGAGTAGCAGCTGCGGTTCCCTTGTCATTAAAAAAACCGTTGACATTCTAAAATCTGATGCAGCAAGGTACAGAACGTGGGAAGGTATACTCCGTTAGAAAAGAAAGTGTCAAGAATGTGCCTCAAGTCTTCTCGTCTACTTTATTAACCACCAGTTCATATACAAAACATTTTCCAGTTTTGGTGTGACTTGACAATGGAGAAATATCCATTTCTTTTGCATTTAGCGTTCTGGTTTCTACCGCATACAATCACATTCTCTGAAGAATTGGGTTTTCCCGATTTGAAAATTTAGTGTGAAATCTCAAATGGGTATTGTCTCATTTTGTTGAAAATAGCTCAACGAAGTCGATTTTGAAGTGTGTGTTCGATTAGAACTTGATTGAACTAGGTTTGTTGATTATTGTGGGTTAAAATTTAGAAATCTAAAAGCCACCATTGTTGAGGTCTTGAAGCTTTGGGTTATTCCAAATTTGGAGATCTACTTTAAAAAAAGATTGCTGGCAAGTTGATGAAGAAGACTGCTTGATTAACCTTTGATTTTGTGTATAATAGTGTGGATACCTTGTTTATATAGTTATACTCTATTTATACATGGTTTATAGAATGTATATATACATCATTGATATATTGTATAAACAATTCTATACAATATATAATGTATAATAGTGTATAAGAGTTTATATGTAATCTTGGTGTCTACTGGGCTTATTTTTCTTGGACAAGGCAACTTCTAGAGGAGGAAATGGTTGAAGTAAATAGCCAAAATGCATAAATTGCACAAGGCGTTAACAAGGACTGCAAATGCAACGCATAATATGCATCCCGATTCCCGATTAAGGTCTCACAACGTGAACGAATTGAAATTGTTTGGTAGCTAATCGTTTTCAGCAGCTAAGCTGCAATTCAGCTGAAATTTTAAGGGGAAAATTGATATATATATATACAACTAGATGATCTAATTTTCATCCGCTATAACCCAATTCAGTTTTTCATTAAAAATGGCCCATCTAACTTACAACTTCAGTTAGCCCAAACTTCCTGTTATACATTTAAGGGAATGTAGCATCGGTGTATATGTAATGTTTATGTAATGTATAGCTATATATAATTTGCTCAACTTTCTTTTGTGACTTTATGTTTACATCCTTATACACTATTATACATTACATATACACTCTTATACACTATTATATATTGTATATACAATGTATCAATGATGTATATATATATTCTATAAACCATGTATAAATAGACTATAACTATAAAAACAAGGTATCCACACTATTATACACAAAATCAAAGGTTAATCAAGCAGTCTTCATCATCAACTTGCCACCAATCTATTTTCTAAAGTAGATCTCCAAATTTGGAATAACTCAAAGCTTCAAGACCTCAACAATGGTGGACTTTAGATTTCTAAATTTTAACCCACAATAATCAACAAACCTAGTTCAATCGAGTTCTAATCGAACACACACTTCAAAATCGACTTCCTTGAGCTATTTTCAACAAAATGAGACAATACCCATTTGATATTTCACACTAAATTTTCAAATCGGGAAAACTCAATTCTTCAGAGAATGTGATTGTATGCGGTAGAAACCAGCACGACACGTGGCATGGTTTAAATATAAGATCGAAGGAAACGTCAATTCGTTGCTCCGGTTGAGGGTTGCCTCGGGGCGAGACTAGAGGTCGGAGTAAGTTCGGATGTTAGAGCGAGACCAGCTAGTGATTGAGCTAGAAGACCAAAGGATAGGAGACCGAATAGGCTCGATGCGTATCTGTTGCGGATATGGCACCAACCATTATACGTTAATAATTAAGTGATCATTATTGGGATTAAATTACATTTAATTAGGGAGTGATTCTCTGTCATAAATACCTTGTATTATCAACTATAAAAGGAGTCCAACGTTCATGTTGGGAAGGAAAACTCATTCACATTTCACTTACTTGCACGATTTCTCTGTAATCTTAAGTTGTACAAGCTCTCACTATTGGCTCAGACTCGAAGCAATTTAGCTAAGGACCGATCCAAATTCTAATCAAGATAACATCAACTCAGGCTATTTCTTTTACTTATTTTTATTTGCTTACTATATTTTCTTACGAATCGATCCATATATCCTTAAAACCACTTACAAATCTAACTGTACCTTTTTTGGGGTAAAAAGTTTGGCACCCACAGCGAGGCTAAGGATAATAGTGGTGATTTGGTTCAAACTTAAATTTCACTTGTTTCTTTCGAGATTTTTGTGGTTACAGGTCAAAACTAAGTACTAACAATATGACTAGTGAAATCAACGCTGAGGTTAGCAACCACGCGGACAACAACGGTGACAATGATGCTCACAACTTTAATAACAACAATGACGTTCCACCCGTTGATCCATTGAAAGGAATTTCGCTCGTTAATCCACCGAACGACGTTCCACCCGTTGATCCAATTAATAATAACAATCCCGTGATTTCACCCCGGTCATTTAGAAGATCGCATCAGAAGACACTAGATGATGATGAGGATGGTGAAATAAATTTGGCTCGAATCATTTATATGCTAAAGGAGAAACAGGAGACTATAACTCAATTGCAAAATAAAAGCAGCGGAGCAAGTGCGGCAGATGAAGCTCGTCCCATTCGAAATAATAAACAAGGTCGGGAATAGGATCGAGTTGACGAGAACGCCAATGGTTCGGGGACTAATGAGTCCTCGGAGGTTTTAAAAATGCTTGAAGCCTTAACTAAATGAATTGACACTAATGAAAAGAATGTTGAAACCTACAACTCACCGGCAGACCAGATTTCTAGGGCACCCCCGATCTTGAAGGGGCCAGACTCGAAAAGATACATTCAGTTGTCATTCCCACCAAGTGCAGCACTGAAGTTGATACCGAAGAGGTTTAAAATGCCCGACCTCCTAAAGTATGATGGGACGATGGATCCACAGGAGCATGTGACGTCATATACTTGTGCAATAAAGGGCAATGACATGCATCCGGATGAGATTGAATCGGTGTTGTTGAAGAAATTCAGCGAAATGATTTCAAAGGAAGAAATGACATAGTATTCTATGTTGCCTTAAAATATTATTAATTCGTTTGAAATTATTGCAGATGCTTTTATGAAGGCGTATCCGGAGCTCAGAAGGTTCAAGCAAGAAAATCAAATATTTTCAAAATTACTCAGAAAGATATGGAGTTGCCGCGAAAGTTTGTGACCAGGTTTCAAAAAGAGCGGATGTTATTTCACCGAGTGCCGGACGAGTGGGCAGCCGAAGCTTTCATCAAGGGATTGAATCCTAGGAGCTCCAGTGCTTCGTTCAAATTGAAAGAGCATCTGTTGGAATTTCCGACAATAACATGGACAAATATGCATAACAAATACGAGTCCAAGATTAAGGTGGAGGATGATCAGCTCAAACTTCCATCAGGGTTAGTAGGACGGAGCAAAAACTTTGATAAGTCAAAGTGGGTAGTCCAGTCAGAGCTAAAATCTTCAGAGGACAGGTATCAACCCTACGGTTAATCGGAGAGGTCTAATTTCAGGTCGGACCGGGGTCGTAACAATCATAATTTCCCATCGAATAGAGGAGATATGAGTAATGACCGAGGATCTACTAGTAGGGATTTGCAATTTAAAAATGATGTCAGTGGATCTTCTTCAAATGTTGTGGATAGCCAAAGACTGTCCGGATACAATTTCAACATCGATGTGGCTGGGCTCATTTTGGCCATTGGTCATGTAAAGGAAACAAGGTGGATAAGACCGCTTCGGACAGACCCAGCTCAAATAGATCCAAATTTGATTTGTGATTATCATGGAACTCATGGTCATCGAACATAAGATTGTAGCCAGTTAAGGGACGACGTGGCACGGTTGTTGAAAAATGGCCACATACGCGAGTTCTTAAGTGATCGTGCAAATGGAAACTATAGAAATAGGGAAACAAATAAGTAAACAGAACCAGTTAAACCCACCATGTCATAAATATGATCATCGGATGAATGCATGTGCCGAAGGGAGCTGTCATGACTGCAAAAAAGATGAAAATTTCAATCACTCAAGAGAAAAGATCGAGAGACTACGTACCGGAGGGAACGATCTCTTTCAATGATGAAGATGCGGTGGAATCATTCAGCCTCACGATGACGCGTTGGTAACTTCTGTCTTTATTAATAAATTTCAGATTAAGAATATTTTGATTGATTCAGGTAGCTCGACCAATATAATCCGGTGAAAAGTGGTAGAGCAGTTAGGGATGTTGGACCAAATTGTGCCTGTGCCCGGGTTCTCAATGTATTCAACACGGCAAGAGAGACTATGAGAGGGGATATCACTCTTCCAGTCAATGCAGCTGGGACAATTCAGCAAATGAAGTTATATGTTATTGAAGGCAAGATGAGGTACAATGCACTGTTGGATACATTACATAAGGGTTGTTCCTTCGACGTTGCACATGATGTTAAAATTCCCAACTTTGGAGGGAATGAAGACAATTCATAGGGAATAGCCGACAACAAGGAAAATGTTCGCGGTAGAGGAAGTGGTGCAAGCATCGAAAGAATTGAAGGATTTAAGTAAAGACAAAGAAGTTAAATAGCAATCACATGACTTGGACTCTTCGAGTCCAAAGAAAAAAGAGGAGGACAATGTAAGCTTCAAATATGAAGAGGATTACTTTTGTGTCCTGAGGTAATTCGTGCTGCCAGATGATTCGGATGCCACAAAGTTAACCGTAGAGGAACTAGAGCAAGTTATCTTTTTCATTCAATTTACCAGATAGAAAGGTATACTTGGGCACCGGGTTATCCCCGGAGCTTAGGCTTAAATTAATTAAATTTCTTAAAGCTAACTCCAATTGTTTTGCCTTGTCCCATTTAGACATGATAGGTATTACACCGGAGATCACGACTCACAAATTGAGTTTGGACTCGAGCTTTCCCTCGGTAAAGCAAAAGAGGAGACCAATGGCTGAGTTTAAGCATAAGTTCGTCAAGAAGGAGGTAACAAAGCTTTTGTATATAGGTTTCATCCGGAAAGTAGCTTGCCTGAATTGGCTAGATAACGTAGTGGTCGTACCTTAAAAAGGAAATAAAATGAGGATGTGTATAGATTTTAAAGATTTGAAAAAGGCATGCCAGAATGACTATTTTCCTTTGCCTCACATCAATCGAATAATTGATTCCACGGCAGGGCATGAGATGTTAAGTTTTCTTGATGCTTACTCCAGGTACAACCAGATTCGGATGAACCCGGAGGATCAAGAGAAAACTTATTTTATAACTAGGTACGGGACTTATTGCTATAATGTAATGCTATTTTGGTTTAAAAAATGCCAGAGCAACATATCAACGCCTAGTTAATTGTATGCTCGAGGATTAAATAGGAAATACAATGGAAGTTTATATCGATGATTGTTAGTAAAGTACTTGGAAGCAGAGGACCATTTAAAGCATTTGCAGGAAACATTTGATGTGCTCTGAAAGTATAATATGAAGCTAAATCCTGAAAAGTGTGCTTTTGGAGTTGGCTTGAGAAAGTTCTTGGGTTTCTTGGTTTTGAACTGAGGAATAGAGATTAATTTGGATAAGATTAAAGCCATCGAAGAGGTTACGAAGGTGCTTGACAATGTAAAAGCAGTGCAAAGACTCACCGGGAGGATATCTGCTTTAATCAGGTTTATCTCTCGATCGTCGGAGAAAAGTCATCAGTTCTTCTCATTGTTGAAAAAGAAGAATGACTTCGAGTGGACACCGGAGTGTCAGCAGGCTTTGAGGTATTTAAAGAAGTATATGTCCAGTCCGTCGTTACTGTATAAATCGAAGGCAGACGATCAGTTGTTCCTCTAACTGATAGTATCTGAAGTAGCGGTAAGTGCAGTGTTGGTTCGAGAAGAAAAAGGTACGTAATTTATGATTTATTATATGAGTAGGACATTGGCTAGTGCAGCGACTAGGTACCCTCACTTAGAAAAAAGTGGCTTTAGCATTAATAACGACTTTTAGAAGGTTGAGACCGTATTTTCAATGTCATCCCATATGTGTAGTAATAATTTATCTATTAAAAATGTGATGCATAAATTGAAACTTTCTGGTAGGTTATCCAAATGGGTAGTGGAAATTAATGGGTATGACATAGAGTATAAACCGAGAACAGCTATAAAGTCTCACGCTTTGACAGACTTCGTAGCGAAATTTACACATGAAATGATTCCCGAAGCAGAATTTTTTTTTGTTAACCTCGGGAAAAACTTCGGGGGTCTGGACCATGTATACAGATGGTGCTTCGAACTTGAAAAGGTCTGAGCTTGGGTAGTGCTTAAGGCACCTGCAGGTGATATTATTAGGTCTCAATAAGAGCTGTGAGATTTACTAACAATAAAGTCGAGTACAAGGCTATGATTACAAGTTTAGAATTGACAAGGAGCTTGGGAGCCGAGGTCATCGAAGCAAAATGTGACTCGCTTCTGGTCGTTAATCAAGTCAACGGCGTGTTAGAAGAAAAGGAGGAAAGGATGCAAAAATGCTTAGAGGAGTTCAATTTAGGAACGGTTGTGTAGCTGCTTAATTCCGCGATTGATGGTGGTCATGCCAAAGTGAATACAACAAGCTTGACTTGGGATTGACATAATAAATACATCGACTACCTTCAGGATAGAAAGTTGCCTACGGACCCAAAGGATTCGAGGGCCCTTCGTACTAAGGCAACTAGATTTTGTTTGGTTGATGGTCAGTTGTACCGAAGGTCTTTTTATGGCCCTATGGCAAGATGTTTAGGACCAAAAGAAATTGATTATGTGATGCGCGAGGTTCACGAGGGGACTTGCCGCAATCATTCAAGAGCGGAATTATTGGTCCACAAATTGAATAGGGTCGGGTACTATTGGTTCGAAATGGAGAAAGACATAAAGAACTTCATTCGAAAATGTAATGAATGTTAACGGCACGCACCCATGATTCATCAACTGGCGAAATTAATGCATCCGGTTTTATCACCATTTCCATTCATGAAACGGGGGATGGATATTGTGGGGCCACTTCCATGGTCACCCGGAACGGTACATTTTATCTTGTTTATGAATGATTATTTTTCTAAGTAGGTTGAAATGAAGGTCTTCAATAAAGTTAAAGAAAAATAGGCCATTAATTTTATATGGGACCATATTATTTGTCGGTTCGGCAAACCAACGTAGATCACTTGCGATAATGTACGACAGTTCATTATTGAAGAAGGTGAATGACTTTCTCGAAGGGTTGAAAATTAAAAAGATTGTGTCAACTCCGTACCACTCAAGTGCAAATGGGCAAGCCAAGTCAACAAAAAAAATAATTATTCAGAATTTGAGGAAAAGGCTGAAGGAGTCAAAAAGCAAGTGGAAAGATATTTTACCGGAGGTGTTGTAAGCTTACAGAACAACACTGAAATCCAGTACTGGCGAAACACCATTTTCTTTGGTCTACGGTTCATAAGTGCTAATTTCTATGGAAGTTGGTGAGCCGAGCTTAAGATTTAGCCTTATAATCGAAGAGTCAAACACCAAAGCCATGACTGTCAAGCTCGACTTAGTGGATAAGCATCGTGAGTTGGTATTGCTATGGTTATTGGCCTAGAAGCAAAGGATGGGTCGATACTATAACCGAAGGGCTAATCTTAGGCACTTTCAAGTCGGGGACTTCATTATACGGAAGGTAACCCTCAATACTAAAAATCCCAACAAAGGGAAATTGGACCCGAATTGGGAAGGACTTTACAAAGTTTCAGGAATAACCGGTAAAGGCTCGTACCAGTTGGAAGCTGAAGATGGTCAGAAGTTCCAAACAACTGGAATGTTGTACATTTGAAGTGGTATTACTGCTAAGGTATGTGTTTTATTCGAATTTCATTTTGTTTTGATGGAACTAACTTTTGCAGGAGTGAGGTCGAAGTCGGGTCAGTCAAATCGTCTGTGGGTACATAAACAACTTTTATGGGTTAAAGACCGAGCAAAAGTTAGAATTAGGTCTGAAAACACGTGTTGCACTCTTTTTTCCTTAGCACGGTTTTTATCCCGAAAAGGGGTTTTCTGGCAAGGTTTTTAATTAGGCAACAATGTAAAGTGTGTTACTAACTAACTGAAGATCGTATGAACATTAGGGACTGTGGACTACCCGATATTGAAAAGCAAGTAGTGTTTGAATTCTCGTAACTTCAAATACAAACACTAGGGGACTACCATACCCTCGGCGAATGTAGCTGAAGGAGTTTGAAGTCTCAAAGCTATGTGAAGTTCGAATATTTTTTAGTTTGTAGGACTATTGTAAGGGTTAAACGATCGAATGAATCTTGCCTAAATAGTTTTAACGTTTTAATGTTATGCCAAAAATGTAAAGAAAAAAAGATCGAATGAATCTTGCCTAGTTGTTTGACCGATGCAAAATTTGAATGAAAATGCTTTTGTCCAAGATTTACCCCTATTGAAGTCATTTGCATACTCTTGTCTCTGGTCAGTCGGTAAAACCTTTAGGCTTACGAGCTAATGAATTTGTTAAAAGCTTACAAGCTAAAGTCCTTAACTGGGGACTGTCGTCATAAAAATACACAGGACAAAAATAAGTAAAGTTCCAAAGGCACCAGGTCAGAATGAACCGAGCCTATTCTTAAAAACACTTGAAGTTGTCTAATAAATTAGAAATAAGTAATGCTCCAATTTTCATGCCCAAAGTGAATATGAGACGTCTTATTCATAATCATAGAAATAAGGTCCTTATATTTAGTCATTGAATGACCCAAAACTGGAAGAAATTGTCCGGTATAAAGAAAACTAAGAGTAAAAGTTTGTATAGTCTATTTAAGTTACTTTTAAAACCGAAAAGAGCTGTCATTCGGCTCAAGGAAAACTAAGTGATGATTTTTTATGCTAAACTCCGAAATCAGAAGAATTTATTTAGCGAAGTTGTAATAAAGAAGAAAGCAATAATGGATGCTAAGAAATAGAAAAATCATGACTAGAAGAGATATTCATTTTATATGCAAGGCCAGTAAACAACCAAAGCAAAACATGATAAAAAGGAAATAAATACAAAGGCATTTAAGCCTAGCTCCTAATCGGACTCGGATTCGGAGTCCTCTGGATCATATTTGGAGCTATCATCGATTATCTGGTGGTAGGCCCTGAGCTCGAATTCTTTAGATTAATCAATTTTGGCGTTAATATTCGAGATCCCGTCATGAGCCTTTCTAGAGTAAACCATTGGACGTTCTATTTTTTATGTTTGGTTTTTAGCACTGTCCGAGCCGTCTCAACCTCTGCATCAGCTTGAACTTGGTTTCTTTCGGCCAAGGCTTTGTGAAGTTGGGCCAGAGTTTCAGCATTCCTTTAGTTCGAGTCCTCAAGCTTGTTTCTTAGCCCTTCCTTGGTTTGGGCTAGTTGGTCGACTTGGTCTTATGCCATCTTCAGTTGAGTAAGGTCGGTGACCTTATCGACGTCCATTTCAGCAAGTTCAGCGTTATTTCACTCGAGGTCGGCATTCAGAAATTCAACTTGTTGATCCTAATAGTGTTGAACCTCTTCATACTCTACGAGCTTCTGAGTGAGGGCTTCGACATCTTGAAAGAGTTTTTTATTATCTTTATCGAATGTATTATTTTTCTCGATGACAAGCTCGAGGTCATTCAATGCTTAAAGGTAATTACCTTTGACTTGGTCCAGTTCAAGCTAAACAGTGGGCAAGTCACCGACTTGTTATAGTTGGGCATCGTTTTGCTAAGGAAGCCCTTCGAGGTGCTGAATTTCCTTCTCTTGGGCGTCTAGCTGCCCTTTAAGGTGCTCGTTTTCATCCAAGCACTGGATGAGGCCCTCACTAACAAGAATGGAAGATTGCAAAATTAAGAATCAAAGGAAAATTAGACATGAGAGATAATACAATTTTCAACTTAAGTCGTCAAGAAGAATACATACCTAGTTGGCAACATGCATATCCTCGTTAAAGAGGCATGGCCAAGACACATTCTGCATTTTCCCTATCAGACTCTGATATGATGGGCATCATGTAGTTGGCAACCCTGACCAGGCGGGACAAAAAGTTTAAGTCCTCAGGGAAGGAAATGGTAGCAGATCTCATTTTCCTCAGGTCCGAACTTGGGGCCGAGATAATGTTCACCAGCTTGGACCAGGAGCTTGCATGGTTTATCGGAGTCTTAGAAGATTTGGTCAATTTGTGTGGTATGACTAGATGAGAAAACCCGGTGGTATGAGCTCGCTTATCCCAGACTGCGGAGGTGCCAACCTCTTCGAAGAAGCGATCAAAATATTTTTGCCTAAAGGTTTGGGCCGGTTGTGATGCTGGAGGAGTAGTTGGAGTGGAAGTCTTGGTTTTATAGCCAACGACTCCACATCCATGCATCATCATCCTCGATGACAAGCTCGGTGACTGGTGGCATGGTAGAAGGTGTAGCAGCGGTGTCGATTGGCACCAGAATTGGTTCGGTTGCTTCAGCTGAAACATGCTCTTCTCTAACTTCAGCAGGAGTGTTCTCCGTCAGAGTAGTGGTGGTAGTAGTATTTCTCACCCAAACATCTTCTAGTGAGATTCCAGCGTCTTGACTTCGGGAAGGACCACCCGCTTTCGAAGCTCATTTTCTCTTCTTTGAGCCACCCAAAGGTGATTTCGGAGGCTTCATTGATTTGGAATTTGAGGTTTTCTTTTTGGGTACTTCGGTGATATGCTAAACTGATGCGGTCGGATCAAATAACGGATCATGAATAGCCAGAGCATCATAAGGGTTGGACCTTAGAGTCGAGGAGCCCTTCGGTAGACCTGCAAATTCGAGAAATGGAAGAAGTGAAAAAAAATGCACAAGGTTGTTATTAAAACTAGAAGAGGGGGTTAAGCGAATACCAACCATGGTTTTGGGCTACCCATCGTTTATCAGACCATGTCCGCTTCTTATGCGAATGATTGCTGATTATTTTCTCGACCCAAGTATGAAGATTGTCCACGTGAGCCGGAATCCATTGAACGACGGGAAGGATAGGAAAAGGAAAGCTTAAAAGGCAAGTTATTTAAATATAAAATAAAGAAGGGGGTTTTGAGTACTTACGGTGCATGTTCCATTCCTCCAAGAAAGGCATGTACCTATCCGGGATAATTTTTGTAGTAGGGACCACAACAAAACGTTCCAACGAACCTCGATCTCGATTTTCGTCAACGCTTGAGAGGATGGGAAATTTACCTTATTTGGACAGCTATACTATACTGCCACAAAATAATCGAGGCACATATAAATTGATCAAGTGATCCAAAGTAAAGTCTTCTTTGACCAAGTTGGCCATAAAACGGAGGCAGGTCATGACCCTCCAGACAGACGGACCAATTTATGCCAGACACAAATTTTAAGTCATACACATCTCGAGGATCACACGGTCGATTGGTGGGTCAAGTTTGAAAGTAAAGGGGTATGTGTATAAGTTGGAGTACTCAGACCTAAAGGTGGTGATGTCATCGTCCAATCCGGGGATGATGATCTCAGAGAGGTTTTCTCAACCGCTTGAGGGTTGACTCTGGGTGAGACCAGAGGTCGGAGTAAGTTCGGATGTTAGAGCGAGACCGGTTAGTGATTGAGCCAGAAGACCGAAGGATAGAAGACCGAAGGATAGAAGACTGAAGGATAGGAGACCGAAGAGACTCGACGCGTATCCGTTGCGGATATTGCGACAACCATTATACTTTACTCATTAAGTGGTCATTATTGGCATTAAATTATATTTAATTAGGGAGTGATTCTCGGGCATGAATACCTTGTATTATCAACTTTAAAAGGAGCACAACCTTCATGTTGGAAGGGCAACTCATTCCCATTTTACCTACTTGCACGATTTTTCTGTAATCTTAAGTTGTACAAGCTCTCACTATTGGCTCGGACTAGAAGCAATTTAGCTAAGGACCGATCCAAATTCTAATCAAGATAACATTAACTCGGGCCACTTCTTTTACTTATTTTCATTTGCTTAGTTATTATTAATTGCTTACTATATATACTTAAGAATCGATCCACATATCATTAAAACCACTTACAAATCTAACTGTACCTTTTTTGGGGTAAACAGTGATAAAGGTTTGCAAAATGACAAACATTATTGGATGCGGGAATATAGAATTAAGAACGAGAAAAAACTGTTGAGGAGTTCCATGGCTCGATCGATTCCTTAAACTGTAGCAGCAAGCCTTGAAACATACAATTGGAATTAGAAAAAAATAGTTAGCCAGAAAGAGGAAAAAAATAATGGCAAAGTAATAAAGGATTTGCTAAGTGGTCTATCTGGGCAAAGTAAAGTGCCGAGCGAACGTATTTGGTAAGAAGGTGATTATTGAGCTAGTTTTGACAAACTAGATCACTTATGGGTATTGAGCCGTAATTAATCCAAAATTTAACACAAAGGTACAAACTTCTGGAATTAGAAAAGCCTCGTTTCCCAAAACAGCCTGAACTAGGAGTTGATGCGGTTACATAATGTCATGACCTAATTTTGAGTCCCAAATTAAGAATTGACACACTTTGGGTCAATGCTTAGGGTATAATTTGGACATGTTACCAAATTAACATATGTAAGTGTTGGGGGAAAATGCATATTTGACCCAAGTCTGTGTTGGTCTTTTGCATGTGGAGCAAATTAATGGATGCAGCAGCTTCTTGAATTTAGCATACATATGTAAAAAAAAGTACCCCATCAACTAAATTGTTTGTGATATTTTTGTTCAGTTCTTATTAGAAACGACCATGACCTTTGTTTGAATCGGAGCTCCATCTCAGTAATTGTTTTTCTTTAAGGGGTTTGGCTTTGCTTCATTAGTTTTTGCTCAATTAATTGTCAATATACCCCTTGATGAATGACATCGTGTCTTAGTTATTATGAAAGATTAAAATTAATTTTTATTTTATTCTCTATTTTTAGTTAAACGTTATTAATTGTACTAATTGAAAATTTTAAAAAGGGAGCTAAATTTTATTGTTGAACATCTGCCTATTTTACTCTTTTAAATCATAAGAAAAGACTTATGTACCAGTGGAGTCTCCCATTGACAAACAAAGGGTGTCATGGCTAGGTTTATCTCTTTTGTTTTTTGTATTTAACTATACATTTTACTTAATTAAAATTATGTTGATTTTCTGCATTAAAAGAATAATTAAATATTATTTAATTAAATAATTACTAAGAAAGCATTCAAATGTAAGAATGAAAAAACAAACCTGTAGCATTTTTTTTATTGATGTCAAATAACTTGTTGAGTTTCAATTAAATAATTAGTAAAACTATATTTGACTATAGATGAAGAATTCATTAAACAAGTAGTAAAATGTATAGTTAAATACAAACCAAAAGAGACAAATTAAATCTAGCAATGGTAGCCTTCTGTTTCGTCAGTAAACGGGTATTTTAGTTCCCTTTATCATTGTTCCAACTATTATCATTAATAGAGCTTAATCAAAATTAGAGAATAAGATAAATATTAATTTTAATCTTTAATAATAATTAAGACATGTGTCATTAGTCAAGGAGCGAACCCTTTGTTTTTTAATACATCCTACTTAACTTGAGCTGGAGCGCTGTTGGTGGGGAGAAGCATAAGTGCTCCACTTGTACCTAATACAAAATAGAGGACTAAGTTGTGTTATTATGCATAGATCATTATAGGCAAATTTAATCATTTTCCGTGTATAGTATAGACAAGTAATGCAAATGGCAAATCGCATCAAAGAAAAAGAAAGATAAACAAATATCAAACAGTTCTGAAATTTAAACTTTATTTGTTCGTAGAAGTTCTTAATTTTTTTTTTTTTAAAACAATCTGAAATAACATTGTGTTAATATATCTGTTTGTTTAAGATATCGGTGTGTTCATTGTTCACCCCAAAACCAGCTATTAGCTTGTTCTTTTTAAAACGTTTTGTCTTTTATTTCAACCTTTTTCAAAACAGACCAGACAGACATATTTGAATAAATTAGCAAACATTTTTTTTTTGGAAAGGTAGATTTTTATATTAATACTAAGTAGTCATTACATCGTTGATACTGATTGCTAGATGATATTAATCTCCCTTGGGGAGTCTTTCATTAATATCACGGTATATATAGAGTACAATATTCATCCCTTATACAATAAGAATCTTAAGCCTATACAAAAGAGGAATCCTAGTCTTACCATAATTATATTTACACAATATATGAAAATATTCTAATTATGGATAGGGAATATATTGTTTCCTATATTTACACGTTTACACACCCCCTCAGTCGGAGCGGGAGGAGGCCGGACGCTGAGACTGGATCTGAAGTCAAAAAATAACTGTCTGGGAAGTCCTTTGGTAAATATGTCTGCATACTGATAGGATGATGGAACATGTAACACTCTGACATGGCCTAACACAACTTTCTCACGAATGAAGTGTAGGTCTATCTCAATATGCTTGGTTCGCTGATGTTGAACCGGATTATGAGAAAGATAGATGGCAGATATGTTATCACAATACACAATAGATTCCTGACGCAAAGGACACTGAAGTTCTAACATTAAATTTCTGAGCCAACAAATCTCAGCTACTACATTTGCAACGCCTCTGTACTCAGCCTCGGCACTGGAGCGAGATAGGGTAGCCTGTCGCTTGGCAGACCAAGAAATCAGATTATCCCATAAGAAAACACAAAAGCCGGAGGTGGAGCGTCGCGTGTCCGGACACCCTGCCCAATCTGCATCCGTATATGAAAGCAACATGTCTAGTGCAGAGGGGCATATGTGCAAACCATAATCAAGAGTGCCCTTAATGTATCGAATGATACACTTAAGTGCAGTGAAATGAGACTCCCTGGGGGCATGCATGAATAAGCACACCTGCTGAACAACATAAGCTATGTCTGGCCTGGTGAATGTGAGTTACTGAAGTGCACCTGCAAGACTCCTATACAGAGTAGGATCAGAGACTGGAGCACCATCCATAGCACTGAGCTTAGATTTGGAATCAACTGGAGTAGGCACCTCTTTGCAGTTCGCCATCTTAGACCTGTACATAATCTCTTCTGCATACTTACGCTGACACAAGAACATATGATTGGCAGACCTGGTCACTGATATCCCCAAAAAGTAACTCAGCTTCCCCAAATCAGTCATTGCAAATTCGGACTTGAGCAAGACAATAATCTCATTTTTCAATCCGTCGGAGGAGGCAGTAAGAAAAATATCATCCACGTAAAGTAATAAGTAAGCAGTGCTACTACCTCGATGAAAAATGAAAAGTGATGTATCACTCTTACTACATACAAACCCAATCTGCAAGATATACCAGGCAAAACGATCATACCACGCACGGGGGGCCTGCTTCAGGCTATATAGTGACTTACGGAGACGGCACACATAGTGAGGAACTGCTGGATGGGTGAACCCTGGTGGCTGATGCATGTAGACTGTCTCTCGCAGATCCCCATGTAAGAATGCATTCTTCACGTCAAGCTGATGGATCAGCCAGTGTTTGCCCATGGCTATGCTCAGAACTGTGCGGATGGTAGCCGGTTTGACAACCGGGTTGAAGGTCTCACCACAATCAATGCCCTCCTGCTGATTTGTGCCATTAGCCACAAGACGGGCCTTATACCTCTCAAGATCCCCATTGTCTTTGAACTTGTGACGAAATAACCACATACAACGAATGACATTCACCCCCTCAGGTCTAGGTACTAGATCCCACGTGCGTTGTTTAGTTAAAGCATTGAATTCCTCATACATAGCCGCATTCCAATTAGAGTCTTGTTTGGCCAATTTTGGGTTATTTGGAAGTGGAGAGATGGTTTGGGCAGAAAAGTTGAAATGGACTTTGGGTTTGAATATTCCATGCTTTGAACGAGTTTTCATTGGATGGGTAGGGACAGTGAGTGGCGGAGTGGTGTCTTAGACGGGGGGTAAAGTCGGATAAGGAGAAGGTGGGGGCGAAGCCGTCGGAGGCGCCGCGGCTCCTGGATCGAGAGTCGCAGTGCTATAAGATTGACAGGCTTCTCTGAAGTTTGGGCGCCTCGGCGCCTCAGCACAGGGCCGCGGCGCTATCAATGGTGTTTCAAAAGATTGCTCTCTGGAAATCAGGCACCGCGGCGCCTCCCCTCGAGGTCGCGGCTCTGACGACGGAACAGAGGATATGAGTTGTTCGAATATAAGTGGAGAGATGGCAGACTCGTCAAGAAATAAGTAGTCCTGTTTTTGGAATTTTGGAAGATTAAAAAATGGGAATGTGGTCTCGTCAAATGTGACGTAACGAGATATGTGGATCTGACGAGTCGACAAGTCATAGCATAGATAGCCCCTATGGTTCGGCGGGAATCCTAGAAAGACACATGGAGTGGACCTAGGAGCGAGCTTGTGAGGGGCGGTGGAGCTAAGGTTGGGATAGCACAAACAACCAAAAATCCGTAGATGATCATAAGAGGGGATTCTATGGTACAGGATTTCGGTAGGGGTCATATTGTGAAGAGTGCTAGTAGGGAGAATATTTAGAGTGTATTCTGACATTTTAGCAGTATAGACCCAGAAGGGTGGAGGGAGGGAGGCATGAATCAATAGGGTGCGAATCATATTGTTAATGGTGCGGATGATTCTTTCAGCTTTACTGTTTTGTGGTGAGGTGTGAGGGCAGGAGAAGCGAAAGACCATGCCATTATTGGTACAAAAGAGGTGAAACATAGAGTTATTGAATTCACGACCATTATCACACTGAAATGATTTTATGCCTTTTCCAAATTGTGTTTGAATGAACTTGCGAAACTCAAGAAATTTGACAAACACTTCCGATTTAAATTTAAGAGGGTATAACCAAACGTAGTTTGAAAAATCATCAAGCAACACAAGATAGTATTTATGACCGAGAGAACTACAGATAAGAGAAGTCCATAAATCGGCATGTATGATATCAAAAGGAGCAAATGTAACACTAGTAGGTGATTTAAACGAAAGACGAATATGTTTGCATAAAGAGCAAGAAACACAATTTTGGGCAAGTTTCCCATTACAAGCAATGAAATTGTTGCTTCTAAGAAAATTAAAAACTGGGGCTCCTGGATGATCAAACCTATTATGCCAAGTTGAAGAAGAAACAACCGCTAGAGTGACGGGAGAACAAGATCTGGCAGCGGAGGTGGAAGTGAATGGATAGAGATTTCCTGTGCTATTGCATCTCGTAAGAGGTGTCCCCGTATGAAGATCCTTCACAGTAAAACCAAAAGGGTCAAAATCCACGGAGACATAATTATTACGAGTAAATTAACGGACAGATATGAGGTTCTTAATCATGTGTGGGGCATATAGGGTGTTTTTGAGGGAGAAGGGTGGATGAAGAGGTTGTGTGTATGAGGTACCATAACCCTTAACTGAAATGCGTTGTCCACTACCAACTGTAACATATTGAGGATGCTTTAACCGAAATAGTTTAGGAATAGTACCTGTAGACTGGGTGACGTGAGATGTGGCGCCTGAGTTCATGTACCAAGTATTGTCAGGCTGTTGCATAGAGAGGGTGCTGAACGCCTGACCCAACTCAGTGGGTGTCATGCCGGAGGAGGGCTGCGGAACCTGACCTTACATGAAGTGGGCCTGCTGTGGGGCTGGAGCGGGGCCTAACAAACTGAGGTAAGAATACGGATTGTATGGCTGCTGGTACTGGAATGGACTTGGCGCCGCGGCTCTGAACTGGGGCGCCGCGACTCTGTTCTTGGGGCGCCGCGGCGCTGTAGACGAACTGCTGAGGAGCCGCGGCCCAGTTGTTCTGCGATCTCTGTTGATGTTGCTGTTGTTGGTTCTGTTGACCGCGACCCTTGCCACGACCACGGCCTCCTCTAGCGCCGCGGCCTTTTCCACCCTTACCGCCGCTGCCCTGCCGTTGTTGGGAGTTGTCTGGTGGCGTCTGATCTTAGGGTTGCGTGTCGATAGCTAACACCTGCTGGGCGTACTTATCCTGCTTAGCACGACGGATTTCTTCGAGCAATAATTGTGAGTGAGCTTTGTTAAAACTCGGTATCGGATCTGCCTGTTGAATAATGGTGGCCAAAGTATCATATTCGCCCTTTGTAAGGCCAAAAATCATTTGTAGCACCATTTTATCGTCAGTGACAGGCGTACCGATGTTGGAGAGTTGATCCGCTAGAATTTTAAGCTGCTTGCAGTACTTAGAGACATTGGAGAAGTTTTCAAGACGTGTTTTGTTGAACTGTTCTTCCAAATACACGGCACGAGTGTGCTTGTTGTCCTGAAAAATTTCCTCCAAACGATTCCACAAGTCAAGGGCTGTGGAGTCAGATTTCATGATAGTAAGGAGCAAATCCTGAGAGATACTACCATATATCCATTGTTTGATGCCGGCGTCGAGACGATGCCAGATAGAATCATCAACCTCCGTAGGGCGCGGAATAGTGTCATCAATATGGTCAAGCACGTTATAGAGACATGCATGATTGCGAAAAAGTTCAACCCAGGGAGAATACTGGTTGTTTTCTTGATCAAGAATAATGGGAATATGGTTCTTGATGTTGGAAACAGTAAGGGCGGGATGAAACTGGGGTGATGACTTTATGGTGGGATTTGTGGAGGTAGAGGCGTCAGAAAGTGTGGAAGAATCAGGGATAGCCATTTAGAGAAGAGAAGAAAGGAAGAACAAAACCCGAAAAACAAGAAGAAAATCCGGGAGGGCTGCGGCGTAGGAGAGGCAGGCGGCGGCTGTGGAAGAGAAAGGTTTTTAGGGTTTTATTTATTTGGCTCTTGATACCATGTTAGATGATATTAATCTCCCTTGGGGAGTCTTTTATTAGTTTTCTATATTTACACGTTTACACTGATATTGCCCATCTATATTGGTATTATTGTTGAAAGATCTATCAATGTTGAGTTTTTGGGTTCCTTTGAATGGAGGATGCCATTTAATATGGATGGAAAGAAGTGGTTGACTGTAGCGGTTAAGGAGTTAGAAGAGTAAGTGAATTCAATAACTCTTGCATCAACATTTGTTGTAGAAACATATCTTTTGGTATCGTTAAATAAATTATGATTTCTATTAATCCATATTTTTGATAGATTATGGAAATAATCTTTAATTATTAACATAATTTTTGTGTATATTTTATATTTAGAATGTAAATTATTCTGATTTAGAATACTATAATTGTAGCCTAAACATTAGTCTTGTAACATGTATATATTATTGATTTCAAGGAATGAAAAGATCATGAAACATATTTCATTCATGGTATCAAGAGCCAAAAATTAACCCCCTAGCCCTAACCCTAAGCCGTCGAAACCAACCCTAATTCGGCCATCTTCCTCGCCAAAACCCTAACCCTAATTCAGCCTCTTCCTCGCCGAAACCCTAATTGGGTTCTTCCTCAACTCATTGAAACCCTACCTCCTCATCTACTCCTCATCTTTTCGTCATTCTCGACTAACAATGTCTGACCAAAATAAATTTCATCCCGCTCTTGCCATAAAAAATGTCAAGAACTTTATTCCGGTGATTCTCGAGATGCAAAAATGGAAATATTCATCTTGGGAGGAGTTATTCAAAATTCATTGCCGCTCATACCAAGTCAGTGACCATATTCTCCCTCCAAAACCTCAATCGGGTGTCACGGAGAAAGACAAGTCTACCGACATTGATATGGCTCTATGGTCTCACTTGGATGCTATAGTCCTTCAATGGATTTACGACACCATATCAAACGATCTTTTGCACACCATATTGGAACCGGATTCGACGACTCAACAAGCATGGGACCTTTTGCAAAATATTTTCCAAGATAACGAGACTTCTCGTGTGGTTTATTTAGAGAATCAATTCACCAATGTAAAAATGGATGATTTTCCAAACGTCTCCGCCTATTTTCAAGAGTTAAAAATGCATGCCGATCAACTATCCAACGTTGGTGCACTGGTGACGAATCAAAGGTTAGTTCTTCAATTAATTGCGGGTGTGAATGAATAATATGATTGTGTTTCTACGTTCATTCAATAAAGTAATCAGTTGTCACCATTTGATGAGGCTCGTTCGAGATTGATTCTCGAAAAAACTTGGAAAATAAAACAGGCGGCCACAACGGCCAACAATGCCGGCACCGCCCTCATTTCCACCAACATGTATGCCGATAATTTTGGGCCTCAAAATTCTGGTTTGGGTAATGCAGTGAATTGCAACAACAACGGGGTCAAATTCGCAATAATAACAAAGAAAAAAATAATGGCGGAAGGGGACATGGTCGTGGTGGCGGTAACCAGTCCGGCGGCAACAGCAACCACAGGCAGCAGGGGCAGACTAGGCACGGGCAGTGGCAGCCGCAAGTTCAGCCAACCAGTGGGCAACTATGGGGACAGTAACCACCGTGGGCTTAGGTACCACAACAGTGGGCAGCCTCTCCTTGCTCGTACCCCACGTCGTCATGGGTCAGGCCACCACCACCCACTCGGCAGCCCGAGGTTCTTGGCAGCCATCCACAACAAGTATATGTAGCCCATGGACCATCTTCTTCGGGTTATGTTCCAACGGACATCGAGCAAGCCATGCACACTATGACTGTCAATGCTCCCGACGACACATGGTACATGGACACTGGTGCTACCTCTCACATGACGACATCTTAAGGTATTCTCTCATCTTATTTTAATATGAGCAGTAATAAATATATTGTGGTTGGTAGTGGATAAGAAATTCCAATTTGTGGTATTAGGCAATCAAACCTCCCCCATACCCACCTTTACATTTAAATAATGTCCTATATGTACCCAAACTTATTAAAAACTTGATATATGTACGTCGTTTCACAACTGATAATAATGTTTCTGTTGAGTTTGATTCGTTTGGGTTTTCTGTGAAGAACATTCGGACGAAGATGCCACTAATGAGATGTACTAACATTGGAGATTTGTATCCTATCACCAACACCACCAACCATCAAGCCACCTCTCCATAACTTTTGCTGCTCTTTCTCCTACTTTATGGCATAATTGTTTGGGACACCCGGGAGCACCTGTATTAAACTCTCTTATAAAAAATAAGTTTATTGAATGTAAACAATCCTTGTGTTCTCCTAATTGTCAGTCTTGCATTTTTGGAAAACATGTTAAATTACATTTCTCTTTGTCTACTTCGAGCATTGTTATGTTATTTGATATCATGCATAGTGACTTGTGGACTTCTCTGATTTTAAGTTCGGCATGTCATAAGTATTACTTGTTTATTTTGGATAACTACTCTAATTTTCTATGGACATTTCCAATTGGGAGAAAATCACACGTTCACACAATTTTCTTGCAATTTAGTGCATTCATCCATAACCAATTTGAGAAATCTATTAAATGTTTCCAATGTAACAATGAGAGGGAATTCATAAATGAACAATTTAAGGATTTTTGTCGCAAAAATGGTATGGTATTTCGTCTCTCTTGTCCACACACTTCTCATCAAAATGAAAAAAGCCGAACGAAAAATACGAGCAATAAATAATTTAATTCGCACACTTCTTGCTCACTCGTCTGTACCACCATCATTTTGGCATCATGCTCTTAAAATGTCCACATACCTCCTAAATATTCTCCCTAACAAGCTACTTTCAAACTTCTCACCCACTCAAATTCTTTATCATCGGGATCTTTCCTACACACATTTGAGGATTTTTGGGTATTTGTGTTATCCTCTCTTTCCCTCCACAACAATAAACAAACTTCAAGCTCGTTCCATTCCATGTGTATTTTTGGGGTAACCATAAAATCATAGGGGATATACGTGTTATGATATGTCTAGTGAGAAATTTTCATCTCTTGCCACATTATTTTTTATGAGTCTAAATTCCCGTTTGCTAACATACACACGTCTTCCCCGTCATCATATGATTTTTTTAGACACTAGGCTACATCCTCTCATTCGGTTTCAAGTCAGTAGCCCAGCTGATCCAGCCCAAAATAGGGAGCCCACTGCTCTCTCTCCCTCGGCCCAGTGGCAATCTCGGGAGCCCACTTCTCCATCGGTCCAGCAGCCTTCACCACCTGACCTGCGGCCCAACCAAACTAATTCCACCTCCCCTTTGGCTGCAGTTGAGCCGAGACCCTCTCCGGTCGAAACTGGGCCATCAACCAGCCGACCACTATACAAGCCCACCCAACAGCCCCATTGCCCCAATATCCCCATTCGGGTCAGGCCTCAGCTAGGTCTATTGAAACCCGTAGCAAGCATGAGATTTTTTGGCCTAAGCATCATTTTAATCGGTCCAACCATCCCCAATTTCCCGTAACCCGAAAGCTGCCCTATCAGACCCGAATTGGAAAGCAGCCATGTTAGATGAAATTGATGCTCTTATAAAAAATAAGACGTGGGAGTTGGTGCCCTGTCCTTATAATGCAAACATAATTCATTCCATGTGAATTTTTTGTCATAAAAAGAAATCTGATAGTTCATTTGAGAGGCACAAAGCCCGTCTTATTGGTGATGGCAGGTCTTAAAAGGTTGGTGTGGATTGTGATAAAACCTTTAGCCTAGTGGTAAAATCGGCGACTATCCGGATTGTTCCTAGTTTGGATCTATCAAAGTCATGGTCTATTCATCAGTTAGATGTCAAAATGTGTTTCTCCACGGTCACCTCCAGGAAATATTTTACATGCACCAACCTTTGGGATTTCGAGCTCCTATTCATCCAGATTATGTTTGGTTGCTGAATAAATCTTTATATGGTCTCAAACAAGCCCCCCAAGCATGGTATAACAGGTTTGCAGATTTTGTTTCCATATTGGGCTTCTCACATAGCAAATCCGATCAGTCTTTTTATATTTATCAGAGAGGAAATAACATGGCATACATTTTGCTCTATGTTGATGACATTATCCTCATAGCATCATCTGATTCTCTTCACCAGTATATTATGTCTTTCCTTGCATCTAAATTTCTATGAAGGATTTGGGTCCCTTGAACTATTTTTTGGGTATTGCTGTAACTCAACATACATGTGGTCTATTTCTTTGTCAAAGAAAATATGCCGAGGAGATAATTGACAGAGCCATCATGTAAGCCGTCACGGTTGATACAAAGGCTAAGTTGAGTAACTCGTAAGGATCTCCATACGGCGATCCGACACATTACTGTAGTTTAGCAAGGGCATTGGAATATCTCACCTTTAGGAGACTCGATATATCATATGTTCTTCAACATGTATGTTTACACATGCATGATCCAAAGGAGGAACATATGAATGCCCTCAAACGGATTTTGCGGTATATCAAGGGCACTTTGGATTTTGGCTTACATCTTTAAAAGTCCGTCATTTCTGGTCTCACTGCTTGTACCGATGCTAATTGGGGTGACTTCCCGGATACCAGACATTCCACATCTGGTTATTGTGTCTTTCTAAAAGACAATTTGATCTCGTGGTCTTCAAAGCGCCAACCCACGTTATCTCAGTCTATTGCTGAAGCCAAATATAGAGGGGTTGCTAATGTTGGCTCTGTAATATTCTATTGGAGCTCCATTGTCCGATCCAAAATGCTACATTGATTTATTGTGATAATGTTAATGCGATATATATATATCTGGGAACCCCGTACAACATCAACGCACTAAATATATTGAGATGGATATTTTGTTTTTCCGTGAAAAGGTTGCATGTGGACAAGTTTGTGTCCTTCATGTCCCGTTCCGTTATCAGATTGTCGATATCTTCACAAAAGGGCTTCTGCGTATACTATTTGATGACTTTAGGGACAGTCTCAGCACGAGAGCCTCCCGCTAAGACTGCAGGGGAATGATATATTATGGAAATAATCTTTGATTATTGACATAATCTTTGTGTATATTTTATATTTAGAATGTAAATTATTATGATTTAGAATACTATAATTATAGCCTAAATATTAGTCTTGTAACATGTATATATTATTAATTTCAAGAAATGAAAAGATCATGAATTCCAAAGTGCAAAAGGAAAGAATCTTTCCCATTTCAGAAGGTTATTAGATAATATGGGGGAAGCACTTTTAATGTCTAATAGCCAGTGGGACTCAAGACTCATTAAGATTCTGAAAATTGATAGAGTAAAAGGGAAGCCCGATGCACTAAGCTTTCGTTATGCACGGGATCCGGGGAAGAACTGGACAACAAGGGTCTATTGTACGCAACTTTATATTGCTTTTCTGCAAGAAGTTGTTTTCATGGCTTGAACCCGTAACCTCATGATCACATGGCTGCAATTTTTCCAGTTACTCCAAATCCAAGGCATGATAGAGGAATTTGCCCAAAATCTTTTGGCAACTGAGCAATGCAGGAATATATGTGCTGAGGTTTCAGCTTCTTCATTGCAAATAGAGCATATGGGGGAACAGGATTTTAAGGTGATGCAAATAATTGTTGGTTGGGAGCCTATCGTGGGAGTACTGCCAAAGGAAGTATTTAATCTTATTAAGAGTTCTAAGATCTCAAATCCATTGATGTCTATATTCCTGTGTTTGTGAAGGCCTAAAGAGTTCCTTGACACAGGCAGTACAGAAAAGGCCATTAGAATTAAGAGACCAGATAGGAAAGTCTTTACCAATATCAACCTTAATAGGGATTCTGTTAATATTAGTAAGAATGTTATCAGGGAGATCAAAGGAAACAACTTCAAGATTCCAGTGATTATCAATGATAAGATCCACAACTTTTATAATAAGGTCCTTTTGATGAATAGGGCCCTGAATTAAGGTTCTAAGGTTATGGGCCGGAGGAATCCAATTATAATCCCAAATGTTAATACTAGTCCCATCCCCTACTACCCATCATTAACCTTTGTTACAAATACTCCAACCTTTAAGGATATTTTTCCATACAGACAAGCAATTAGAAGTGACTTTGTTTGACGCAAACATTCACTCCCAAACACTGCCTAAAATGAAGTTGGTTTCTTGTTTGACACAAAGAGAGCCAAATAGAATTATTGGGGGTAGATTTAACGTCAATCATTTAACTCAAATGAAAATGAAGAATATTTAGATAATAGATGGAAAATGATAAGCATACCGATGGTAGTTAATTAGAGTGTTTTATATAATTAAGTCAGAAATTAAAACTGCCTACTCTCAATAAGCACTTGAACTAATTAGTACGTGTTGATCGCTAAAAAGAGATGCTAAATATCATGCTGAAATCGATCAAATTACACGACCGTGCAGGATTTTATTTTAAAATGTATATATATTTCCGTGAATAAAACTTGAATCCCCATAATATGAAAGTATAATTTGTAGCTTCTTCGAAAAAAATGGATAGAATGACCATTTCATATCGGTTTATCCGTATGCCTAGTGGACAAGAATTCATGAAATATATTAGGCACTAACCATGCATTGCCAACTAACTTAAAACTCTTATTTCTTGAAATTTCCATTTCAATAGGCTATTTGTCTTGTTTCTCTTTCCATCACCCTCCCTCAATAACAACAATAAATATTCATCCTAACACCATTCTCTTTCTTCCTTTCATATTCGAAAATCAGAGCGCCCGTCGCATAATCATTGTAAGTTTTACAACAATGTTAGGATTTCTTTTTTAGAAATGTTAATCAATCAAGCATTGCAACTTTTATTTCTTTATTCTTTAATTTTTCCATCATGGAAAGTACTATTTAGCAAAGTTCGTTGAAATGTTAATCAACCATCCAATTATATATTATTCTTCTTCTTCTTTTTGAACGACTAGCGTTGATATCAATTAAAATTTGAACCATCATGCGAGAATTGATAGTTGCTGTTGTTGTGCCTGTGTTCAAAAATCAGGAAAAAACAGAAACCAAACGGAAAGACAAAAACCAGAAAAAACAGAAACTGAAAAAATAATACAGAAGTAAGAAAATATCCGAGACCACAGAATTCACTGTGTGTCCTTAAGGAATTTAATCCCCTCACTGTACCCGAGGTTATGGATTACTTCCTCCCAGGATAAAACGGATATACCTGTCGCAGGAGTAGCGGTACGTCAAACGCCTTCGACTTCGACGAACTCAAAGTTGGCAACGAAACACAGTAAGACTCGATAGTTTTATTTGTGAAAAAGAATGCAGAATTTCAGATGCAGAAATTTTTGGTTTTCGGTATTTTAAAATTGAGGCATTGCCTTAGTTTTTATAGCCTTGAAGGTGCCTCTTCGGAATAGGTTGGTGACTGTTCGGAAAGGTTGCCTTCCATTTCTCATTCACACCAACTTGGCTAGTTTTATTCATTAACTAGCTTTAACAATCCCCCACATGAATGGGGAATGGTTATATGATGAAAAACATGCATGACAAAAAACTGTGTGATTCGTAAGCAAGGATTAATCGCATCTGGATAAGTAGATTTCTCTTTGAACTTTCCGTAGTGAACATATGTCGGATATACTCGGTCAATCGGTAGATGTGATATCCTTGAACCGTCGAGCTTTGGTGTATACCTAGACAACCACATGTCACACAATTAACCCTTTAACCGTCTTTGGTTCTCATTGTTTTGTTCGTTTCAGCCATGAACACTGCCTGGTTCATAAGTGCGTAGAGAATTGGCCTTACATAATTCTCCTTGAAGCGGCTTACACTTCACACTTACATAGGTGATTCCTAAATGTGTCATCCCGTAGATACACTATTTGATATACCCCGTACCAAACTTAGGAACCACTAAAAATCCACAATGCTTTATCCTGGTACTGAACATTGTCTCATCATGAGAATGGACCAAAGAGTTATTGTGACAATGTTGAACCGTCATTAATGACTTTGTTTGATCTCTTTGAACCTAGATCTTGGGATCTCCAGTCTTCTAGGTAGAGTTACCGTCACGATGACTTGTCCTCGGCCATAGTCCCATTCCCCTTGATGATCTTTCAACTACCTCTCTAGTTAGGCCTTTAGTTAGTGGATCCGACACATTATCTCTTGACTTAACATAGTCAATTGTGATAATTCCACTAGAGAGTAGTTGTCTAACGGTATTATGTCTTCATCGTATGTGACGAGACTTTCCGTTGTACATAAGGCTCCCGGCTCTTCCTATTGCCGCTATTATCGCAATGTATGCATATAGGGGCCAACGGTTTGGGCCAAAATGGAATACCTTCTAAGAACTCCCGGCGCCCTTCAGCTTCTTCACCGGCTTTGTCTAAAGCTATGAACTCAGATTCCATTGTAGAGCGGGCGATACATGTCTGTTTGGATGACTTCCAAGACACTGCTCCTCCACCTATGGTAAAAACATATCCACTTGTGGATTTAGTTTCAGTTGAACCGGTGATCCAATTTGCATCACTGTATCCTTCAATAACTGCAGGATACCTGTTATAATGCAAAGCAAAGTTTTGAGTATGTTTTAAATACCCCAAAACTCGTTTCATTGCCAGCCAATGTTTTTGGTCGGGATTACTAGTGTAGCGACTTAGTTTACTTATAGCACATGCAATATCAGGTCGCGTACAGTTCATGATATACATCAAACTTCCCAACACTCTGGCATAATCCAATTGAGAATGACTTTCACCTTTATTCTTTGCAAGAGCAAGGTTCATATCAATTGGCGTCTTTGCAACTTTAAAGTCCAAATATTTGAACTTTTCAAGTACCGTTTCAATATAATGAGATTGAGACAATGCTAGACCTTGAGGAGTCTTATGGATTTTAATTCCCAGAATTAAATCGGCAACTCCTAAGTCTTTCATATCAAACTTACTAGCAAGCATGCGCTTAGTAGCATTTATGTTAGCAATGTCGTTACTCATTATCAACATATCATCCACGTATAAACAAACAATGACTACGTGGTTTGGAGTGTTCTTAATGTAGACACATTTATCACACTCATTTATCTTGAATGCATTTGACAGCATTGTATGGTCAAATTTTGCATGCCACTGTTTGGGTGCTTGTTTTAGTCCGTAAAGAGACTTAACAAGTCGACACACCTTCTTCTCTTTCCCTGGAACTACAAACCCCTCAGGTTGTTCCATGTAAATTTCTTCCTCTAACTCTCCATTTAAGAAGGCTGTTTTCACATCCATTTGATGGATTTCAAGACCGTACACGGCGGCTAATGCTACTAACACCCGAATAGATGTAATCCTCGTTACCGGCGAGTATGTATCAAAGTAATCAAGACCTTCTCGTTGTCTAAACCCTTTAACAACTAGTCTTGCCTTATATTTATCAATAGTACCATCAACTTTCATTTTCCGCTTAAAAATCCATTTGGAACCTAAAGGTTTATTCCCTGGAGGAAGGTCAACCAATTCCCAAGTATGGTTGTTTAATATGGATTCTATCTCACTATTGATTGCCTCTTTCCAAAATTGAGCTTCCGATGAAGACATAGCTTCGTTGAAGGTTCGAGGCTCATTCTCCAACAAAAATGTTAGAAATTCTGGTCCAAATGAAGTAGACGTCCTTTGACGTTTGCTGCGTCTCGGTTTTTCCTCATCAGGAATATTCTCCTTTGTTTCTTCCCGAGGTCGTTTAGATTCTTTGCTAGACGACTCACATTCCTTTTTATACGGATATATGGTTTCAAAGAAGTCAGCATTATCTGATTCAATTACCGTATTTACCTGAATGTCGGGATTTTCTGATTTGTGAACTGTAAATCGATATGCCTTACTATTTGTGGCATATCCTATGAAAACACAATCAATGGTTTTAGGTCCTATTTTTACCCTTTTGGGTTTAGGAATTTGCACCTTGGCCAAACACCCCCACACTTTGAAGTATCCCAAATTGGGTTTCCTTCCTTTCCACTTTTCGTATGGAATAGATTTTGTTTTGCTATGGGGCACTCGATTGAGTATTCGACTAGCTGTTAGAATGGCTTCCCCCCACAAGTTCTGGGGTAAACCAGAACTTATTAACAGGGCATTCATCATTTCTTTCAGGGTTCTATTTTTCCTTTCCGCAATTCCGTTTGATTGTGGCGAGTAAGAAGCAGTTGTTTGATGAATAATGTCATATTCCAAACATATTTGTTCAAAAGGAGATTCATATTCACCGCCCCTATCACTCCTTATCATTTTAATCTTTTGTTAAGTTGAGTCTCAACTTCGCTTTGTATTGCTGAATGCTTCAATTGCTTCATCTTTACTATTAAGTAAATAAACGTAGCAATACCGCGTACTATCGCAAGAAAAGTTATGAAATACTTCTTTCTACCGCGAGATGGGATTGACTTCATGTCACAAATATCTGTATGGATTAAGTCTAAAGGACTTGAATTCCTTTCAACTGACTTATAAGGATGTTTAACATACTTAGACTCAACACGATTTGACATTTTGATTGATTGCATTCAAACTTAAGCAATACTTCCAAACTAATCATTTTTCGCAAGGTTCAGAATTGACATGTCCTAAACGTGAATGTCATAAATTATTTGACTCAAGTAAGTAAGACGAAGCGAAACTTTATTATTATTGGCAACGACCATTACATTCGCTTGAAAAGGCCCTCTGTGAGGTAACCTTTTCCTATGTACATCTCGTTCTTACTTATTACAACCTTGTCGAAACAAAAACACACTTAAAACCGTTCTTTACTAGAAGTCCCAGGTAGATACTAGATTTTTCCTAATTTCAGGAACATGACAGACGTTGTTAAGAGTCACCACCTTGCCGGATGTCATCTTCAGAAGATCTTTCCATAACCTTCAATTTTGGCCGTTGCATTTCCCATATATATGGTATCGTCGGGCCCGGCGGGAGCATATGAAGCAAAGGCTTCTCTAACAGCACAAATGTGGCGAGTGGCGCCAGAGTCAATCCACCACTCTTTCGGATTTCCCACTAAGTTGCACTCAGACAACATAGCGCACAAGTCATCAACTTCCTCGTTTGTTTCAACCATATTAGCCTGAGCCTTCTTCTTTACCTTTTTCGGAGCACGACAGTCTGCAACTTTGTGTCCGATTTTTCCACAATTGTGGCAGTTTCCCTTGAATTTCTTCTTGTTGGGATAGCTCCTTGGTCCCGATGCATTTTTCCTCTTTTTCAGATTAGTTGGGGCAGCTTCAACAATATGTGCTCCCCCTATGGTTGATCTCACATTTGCCTTCTTCTCCGCTGCCTTGTTATCTTCCTCGATTCTCAAACGGACGATGAGATCCTCCAGTGTCATCTCCTTTCGCTTGTGTTTCAAGTAATTTTTGAAGTCCTTCCATGAAGGAGACAGCTTCTCTATTATCGCCAAGAACTTGAAACGCCCCACTAATCACCAAACCTTCAATGAGTAGATCGTGGATGATAACCTGCAACTCTTGAACTTGAGTAACAAATGACTTGCCATCTACCATTTTGTAGTCCGTAAACTTGGCGTGATAAATTTCTTTAATCCAAAGATCTTCTGCTTTATATTTCTTTTCCAACGCATCCCATAGATCTTTTGATGTTTCCACATTACTATAGACGTTGTAAAGATCATCCTCCAGTCCGCTAAGAATATAATTCTTGCACAAAAAATCTGAGTGCTTCCATGCCTCAGTTACAACAAAACGTTCATTCTCAGGTGTTGATTCCGGCAAAATCGGAACGACCTCCTTAATAAACTTTTGGAGGTTTAAAGTAGTTAAATAGAAGAACATCTTTTGTTGCCATCGTTTGAAATCAATTCCGGTGAATTTTCCAGGCTTCTCTGCCGGAGCCGGTGCTGGTGCAGTACGACTGGAGGACGCAGCATTGCTCGTAGAACCAACCATGGGGGCTAGTGTGGCAGTAGCAGTAGCATTCAAATTTGGAGTCATGTCTCCCATTTCTGTCGCAAACGAAGCAACAGAAAAAGTTTAATAAACGGTGAAGACTTCAAACCGAATCAGTTTTGACAGCAGCAGATGTAATACACAATGGTGAAGATTTTATTTCTTCAAACCGAATCAAGGTTACACAAACAGATTTAAAATTCTTGAAACGAAATGCAGTAAATTGTATGTTGTATACTTGATGAAGTTTTTATATCTTCAAATCAAGTACCCAAATGAGTAGAAAATTATAAAAACTTTAATCTCAACCGGAGTAAAAAATTCAAAGATTTTAGTCTCCAAACAACATATTAGTTCGTTACACCGAAACAACAAACACCTTTTTTTTTTCCAGTAAATTGTATGTTGTATACTTGATGAAGTTTTTATATCTTCAAATCAAGTACCCAACGGAGTAGAAAGTTATGGAAACTTTAATCTCAACCGGAGTAGAAAATCCGAAGATTTTAGTCTCCAAACAACATACAAGTTCGTTACATCGAAACAACAAACATACACCTTTTTTTTTTCCAGTAAATTGTATGTTGTATACTTGATGAAGTTTTTATATCTTCAAATCAAGTACCCAAAGGAGTAGAAAGTTATGAAAACTTTAATCTCAACTGAGTAGAAAATCCAAGATTTTAGTCTCCAAACAACATACACTTTTTTTTTTTCCGACAACGTTACAGAATTGTAAACCAAGACCAAATGAACACAGAAATAATGATTAAATTCCTTAAGCTTGTTGTTGTGCCTGTGTTCAAAAATCAGGAAAAACAGAAACCAAACGGAAAGACAAAAACCAGAAAAAACAGAAACTGAAAAAATAATACAGAAGTAAGAAAATATCCGAGACCACAGAATTCACTGTGTGTCCTTAAGGAATTTAATCCCCTCACTGTACCCGAGGTTATGGATTACTTCCTCCCAGGATAAAACGGATATACCTGTCGCAGGAGTAGCGGTACGTCAAACGCCTTCGACTTCGACGAACTCAAAGTTGGCAACGAAACACAGTAAGACTCGATAGTTTTATTTGTGAAAAAAAGAATGCAGAATTTCAGATGCAGAAATTTTTGGTTTTAGGTATCTTTAAAATGAGGCATTGCCTTAGTTTATATAGCCTTGAAGGTGCCTCTTCGGAATAGGTTGGTGACTGTTCGGAAAGGTTGCCTTCCATTTCTCATTCACACCAACTTGGCTAGTTTTATTCATTAACTAGCTGTAACAGTTGCATGCATGCGATATTATATATATATATATATATTATAATTTTAACATTGAAAATACTTGTTTTAGCCAATTATACCTCATATATTTTAATTTATGTGATATTTTTCGCTTCTTGAAATTCAAATTACATGAACTTTGACAAATATTTTAAAATGTATTTTTCATCATATTGACATGAGAAGAAGTGCATTTTATAGTGTTTTTCATATTAAACTTGAATATATTAGTTTTGATTTTAAAATATTGAGTTGATATAATCTAATTTAGCTTCAAAAATTAGTCAAATTGACTTTTGAAAATGAAAACTGTCACATAAAATTGGGACGAAAGAAGTATATTTATTTCAAGCAGTGGCAAAGCCTCATGTATTCAAGGGGTATCAATTTTATACCCTTTCGTTGGTAAATTACATTGTGTAGCTAGGTAAAAAAATCTTTTTTTATGTATATTACTATACTATATATTGACTTTCATTGACTTCATCGTGAGTTTATTCTTTTATATTTTAACACTCATTAGTGAAAATTTTGAATTCGTCATTGATTTCCAGGGTTATTACATTTGGATGCATGAGTCAATTTTAATTAAAGATAAGACTCTTATCATAAGAGGTTTCAAGTCATTGTGCCTTGATCTGTTGGTACTGAAATCTCTATCCAAAATAGATTAGATTCTTTGTTGCACATGCTTGGTCATTGGTGCTATGCTCATTCCCATTACATCACTAATCACTGTGTGGTGTAGGCCTTTTTTTTACTTTTAAAACGGAGCCCCAAAGCAGAAAAGTGTAACGTTTGATTTCTGAACTTTGTGTGTTGTTCATATGTGATATTAATCATTTCAACACATTGAATTATTTTCTTAAAAGTATGCTTTTAAAAAAGTTATTTTTATTATATTTTCCGCTTTATCTTTAATGTTTCAATTAGTAGAGTCGTAATTGAGTGAAATGTTTGAAGAACGATAACAAAGAATACATGAGAACTCTTATGATAAGCTATTAGACATATTTTTCTTAAGATGTATTCAAAAGTAAGAGAGTTTAGTTTTATTTTATATTAACGAAATTTTGATGAACATAAATATATTGAAAATATAATTAAGTAAACAATCAAACGATGAAATATGCTCTCTCTAAAAGTTTATGCTATTAGATGAAATGGTCACTCACTTTCACATAATAAATAATTTAGGTGTTTTATTATTTCTTTTTTATTTACTCTATTTTTTTTTAATCTTGGTAGATTCGAAAGAGATCGAGTTTGAGTTGGTGGGAGGGTGTACGTGGGACAAAAGAACCAATAATTAACTTGGTACGTCCATATAACATTATAAATCATACGTACAGAGGTTTAATTTTGTTCGTATATAAGGAGGGGAAGCTAGGGTTAAAAAAAGAAAAAAAAATGTCGTCATCACCAAAGACACCGGACAGCAAAGGAGGAGCAGCAGGAAGTGCAACAAAATCGTTGATGGAGAATCTTTTGGGTCTTTTAAGGATCAAAATTAAGAAAGGAGTGAATCTTGCTGTCCGTGATGTTCGCACAAGTGATCCTTACTGTGTTGTCAAGATGGGTAAAACACAGGTCTCTCTCTTTCTTCCCTCTGACACATAATTAATATTTTTAATTTAAGTTTTTCATAGGATAATATTATTTAATGCTTCAAAGCAGCTACAAACATATACCATGTCATAAATACCCGTCTCATTAAAAAAAATGAAATTAGCTACGAAACAATCGCTAATTTATCGTTAAATTACTCATAATTAATATATTTTTTTAATAATCCAACGAATTTTGATATTTAGCTATAAATTTGACGGTCGTTAATTTCTATTTTTTTATTAGTGTCTGCCCCCAGTGGCAAACCAGGAATTTCTCTTAGAGTATATGGTACAATTTTATGATAAAAATGATCAATTGATCACTTTCATGGATTGTAGCTCCGCCCTGTCACTTGTTTTCTTAGTGAAAGTATATGCTATTTACTCAAAATTTTCTAGAAGGGGTTAAGTATCTCTTGCCATGAATTGATGATTCATTTGACCAGCTTGAGGTTGATTTCTGCCATTAAATTTAAGAATTCTATTTTGTTGTATAAAATTCTATTTTATTGGCTAATCTTTAAATTTTTTCTGAGTAGATTCATTAAATTTAAGCTGCTTAGGGACATGGATTTTGGCAGTTGCTACCATTTTTTCCCTTTTCTATATATTTATTGCTCTAATTAATTCATAGTTTTAACTTGCATACAATTTAACTAATAATGCAGAAACTGAAGACGCGAGTTATAAAGAAGGATATTAATCCTGAGTGGAATGAAGATTTGACCCTCTCTGTTTCTGATCCCAGTCTTCCTGTTAAGCTGGTATTTTTTCTTGCTTTATTTAATTAGATAATACCTTCTCAAATATAGTAGTCTAACTTTTAAGCTTCAACTGTATTTGTATTTGCATTTAATTTTACATGTCAGTGTGAGAATATGTGTTAGACTTAGAAAAACATTAATTTTAAAGAACCCCTAAATTTCCCTAAAAGACAAGATCATACAAAAATAAGGATTTAATTAAAAGAAAACAGAATTCAAAAGCAACACGAAGGCAGAACTAGATTTTTTTCTTGAAATGTCATATGCCTTTTCAATTGAGATGGAACGGTGCTTTAATTATTTTTCAGATTTTGCACATTTGGTACTTTATTGACTAGCTTTAGAATGAAATATGCCGGAATATTAGAATGGATACAGCGGATTCATATATGTTGATCCCAACTAACTTGCAATTGAAGTGTAATTGACCGGGATAATTACATTTTTGGATCGCTCTAATACATAGTAATAGCCGGTAAATATATATGTTTTGTATATCAAGTATAAATATACATATCATATACATATAATATACATAATCAATGTGTAGATTTTATATATTTTGGCTAAATCCCGTAATCGTAACTTATTATCTCTGTTGGCAGACTGTTTACGATCACGACACGTTCAGCATGGATGACAAAATGGGAGATGCAGAGTTTGACATCAAACCATTTGTAGAGGCTTTGAAAATTAACTTAGATGGCCTCCCATCTGGCACTGTAATTACAAGAGTACTGCCTTGCAGGACAAACTGCCTCGCGGAAGAGAGTCGAGTTGTATGGCAAGATGGTAAAGTTGTGCAAGATATGATACTAAGGTTGAGAAATGTGGAATGTGGAGAAGTTGAACTCCAGCTTCAGTGGATTGAACTTCCTGGCAGTAAGATTGCCTAGATTAATGCATGCAGCACCAGGATATATACTTTAATTTACATGGCAGCTAGCTTGTTGTCTATAGCAATTACAAACTCAATGATTTGTGGGATTTGATCATAGAGTTTGATATATATATATATATAGAGATCAAGTTTGATGAAGACCTTTTCACTCAAGCTTTGTAGCTTAGTGGATATGGGGTTTGAATCTTTTCTTTTTAGTCATGTAATTCACTGGAATTACTTATTTTATATACTCTGTAATAATGATGATACCCTTTTCTACCCAAATTTGCACACATTATTCTTTCTTGTGTGTACATAAGTTCAATGTTAGTATATTAACTTTTGAATATACTAGCATTGAGCATATATTATTACCCATACCAGAGTAATTAGTTCTAGCACTAAACAAAATGTTTTGGATTCCTCATAGCTTTGCTCCCCTTTCTTATGCGACATTCACATTAATCTCCAACTCCAATGGTTGATGCCTCAATCCTCATTTCATGTGGCATGTTAAACTTATGTACATTATTTTTATCACTTCTAGGACAAAATTCTAGTTCTTTCCTTAAGAACCACATTTACTAATTCAACCGCCAATCAAGTTTTATTTAGCATATTTCATTTGAAAGAGTACTAAAACTGAAAAAATAATCTCTTAATTATTTTCATTAATGAAAGAGTATATATACAATTTACAATTTTCCATAATAGGAAAATTCAATTCCTATTCTACTCCCAAAACTCTATTCTAGTAGTACAAGAATCCTATAATTATGGTACGTGTACAATGCTAATTAATACAATTATTTACACTATAATTGAGCCATAAAACCATGATATACACTAATTATGGGAAGTGTATATCACGGGTCCAATATTACACAAAATCGTGATATACACTACCAATGGTAAGTGTATATCACGTGTATACTTAACACACTCCCGCAACCATAGTGGGCGGTCTTCGTACGCTGAGACTGTCCCGAAAATCTTCAAAAAGGACTGAGGGAAGACCCTTTGTAAAGATGTCTGCAATTTGATACCTGGAAGGGACATGGCAGATGCGTACTTGTCCACGAGCTACCTTTTCGCAAACAAAGTGAATGTCCATCTCGATGTGTTTAGTGCGCTGGTGTTGAACTGGATTACTAGAAAGGTAGATGACACTAATATTATCGCAATAAACTAAGATAGCTTTCTGAATAGGACAATGATGCTCTTTAAGAATATTACGTAACCAACATAATTCAGAAACCACATTGGCCACCCCTCGATACTCGGCCTCTGCACTAGAACGTGACAATGTAGAATGTCGCTTCACAGACCATGATACTAAGTTATTACCAAGAAAAATGCAATAGCCGGACGTGGAACGTTTGGTATCCGGACAACCACCCCAATCAGCATCTGTATACGAGACAAATGTAGATGTCAAAGATGGATATAAATGTAAGTCATAGTCAAGTGTTCCCTGGATGTATCGAATAATGCGTTTGAGCGCATTCATGTGTTCAACTCTGGGATCATGCATAAACAAACACACCTGCTGTACGACATACGTAATATCTAGTCTCGTGAAAGTAAGATACTGAAGGGCCCCTGCAAGACTGCGATAGCGGGTCGGATCCTCATAAGGTGAGTCAGCCGCAGCACCCAACTTGGGTTTAGTATCAACGGGAGTGGAAGTAGACTTGCACGAAGACATACCAGCTCGCTCAATGATCTCAGCTGCATACTTTCATTGGGATAAGAGCAACCCACCTACATGACGAGAGATATCAATCCCCAAAAAATAACTCAAGGGCCCAAGTCTTACATAGCAAACTCAGAATTGAGCATGCTCATGATAGACTTGCGCAAAACATCAGTGAAGGTAGTCAAGATAATATCATCCACATATAATAAAATATAAGTCAGGGAAGTAGCACGACGATATATGAACAACGAATTATCAGACATGATGTGCGAAAACCCAATAGACGAAACATAGTCTGCAAATCTCTTATACTAAGCCCATGGGGCCTGCTTAAGCCCATACAAGGACTTCTTCAATAAACAAACATGTTGTGGATATTTGGGTTCTCGAAAACCTAAGGGCTGATGCATATAAACTGTCTCCTCAAGATCACCATATAAGAAATCATTATTCACATCTAATTGATGAATGTGCCAAGATTTGGAAAGAGCCAGACTGAGAACAGTGTGAATGGTAGCCGGTTTGACCACCGGACTAAATATCTCACCACAATTCATGCCAACCTGCTGAGTCTTACCATCACCGACAATACAAGCCTTATGCCTCGCAAATGAATCATCAAAATTATCCTTATGAGTAAAAATTCACATAGACCGAATAATATTAACACCGGAAGGACGGGGTACCAACTCCCACGTCTTATTTGCAATAAGAGCATCATATTCATCGGTCATAACCAATTTCCAATTCGGGTCACTTAATGCGGACACTGGATTACGGGGTAGAGGTGATTTAAGAACATTAGAATTTAAATTAAAATGTCTTTTCGATTTAAAAATACCCTGTTGATACGAGTGACCGGTCTATGACTTGGGGGAGAACTAGGTGGATTTTGGGTCAAAGGTGGAAGGGTGACAGACGGGCCAGCAGGCAGTGGGTCTGCTGGCCCAACACGAGAACATGTAACAGTGGCAGGACCCGAGAGCAGTGGTGCAAAACTGGGCTGAATATTTGGCCCAGTCTCTGAAACAGTAGGGACAGAATTTGGCTGAATATTTGGCCCAGTTGCTACACCCGAGATAGTGACTGAAGGACCAACGAGCAGTGGGCCCGCTGGCAAAATTTGGGTGCAAGACAAGTTCGATAAATGGTGGATAATATATGGGGAGACATCCTCATCTAAAAAATCATACGAACCAGACACGAGACTACTTACATTAGCAAACGGAAATTGGGATTCATAAAAAATAACATGACGACTAAGGATAATTTTATTAGATGATAAATCAAAACATTTGTAACCACGATGATTAGACAGATAACCCAAAAACACACAAGGGGTAGAATGGACCTGAAGTTTGTTAATTGTGGTGTACGGAAATAATGGTTAACACAAGCACCCAAAGACCCTAAGATGTGAATATGAATGAGTCTTATTATATAATATTTGAAGGGAGAAAGAATATGCCAAACCTTTTATAGGAAGAATGTTAAGAAGATAGGTAGTCATTTGTAGAGCATTATGCCAAAAGGAAGGAGGTGCGGAAGAATGGACCAATAAAGTTCGGACAATAATATTAATGGTACGAATTTTGCGTTCGGCTTTCCCATTTTGTGATGACGTATGAGGACAAGAGAAACCAAAAATGATACCATTATTACAACAAAAATCTCTAAACAACCCATTATCATATTCTTTTCCATTATCACATTGAATATTCTTAATTTTTCATTCGAATTGGGTACGGATGAGAGCTCTAAATTTTAAAAAGGTGGAAAAAGCTGAGCTTTTTTCGTCAACGGAAAAGTCCATAAAAAGTTAGAATAATCATCCAAAAAAAGAACATAATAACGATGACCCAAATAACTGAGAATAATAGATGTCCATAAATCGCTATGAATAATATCAAATGACATTAAAGTACGAGACTTAGAGTTTACAAACGACAATCTAGCAATTTTTCCAAAGGAACAAGATTGACAAATCGTAGTACTACGCGTACCCTTACAAGAAATAAAATTATTTTTATCTAAGAAAGACAAAATTGACGACCCCGGATGACCTAAATGTGCATGCCACAAGAAAGGAGCAAGAGCTGCAAAAGTAGATGGCAAGGCTTGACTCGAGAGACCGGATGTGGGCGTGATAGGATAAAGATCTCCCCTACTATCACATCTCATGAGAGGAATCCCCATCTTGAAATCCTTCACAGAAAAACCCAAAAGGATAAAAAATAACAGAAACTTAATTATCAGTGGTGAATTTACGGACATACACTAATTTTTTAATCAATTTAGGAGCACGAAGGGTATTTTTCAAGACAAGAGGTGGATGAGGGGGAGACAAAATTTTATGACCGTAACCACGAATCGGAATTGAATTACCATAACCAACAATTATGCCACGATTGTTGCTCAAATTGGAATAAGATGAGAGAGTACCTTGGTCATACGTCATGTGGGTAGTGGCTCCGGTGTCCATGTACCAATTCAGGTCCGAGGAATTTAATCAAAGTGTATACATCGCAGCTTCAATGTCGGTAGGGGTAGGGCCCACTGCATGATGGGTTTGCGGAGGCCGAGACCCAATCACACTAGCCTGTTGCCCCGGCCCAAAAACTGCTCTCGATACCCACTGATTCTGGGTAGAATTGGGCCTGGAAGCTGGATACTGAAATTGGGCCCAATACGGTGGCTGGGCTGACGACGGGAAATAGGGGTTGTGTGGCCCAGGCCCACTGGCCCAGTTCCACGGCCATGGGCCCCAGGGTTGTGGCCAAGTGGCTTGTGGCCCACTGCCACGAGGCCCATTGCCACTCCCGTTATTCCCTTCTCGGTTTTCGCCATGGTTTTTACCATTATATTTGCGATTCTTATCCTTTTTGTCGCTACTGTTGTTGCGATTTTGGCCAGAATTTTTCCAATTTTTTACTTTAGACACCTAAACCAAACTCATCACCTATTGAATGCTCAATCTCTATTCAAACAATGTCAATTAGACACAAGAAGCTGACATGACATAAAATGTGGCTTTCATCTATTTTGAGCACGTGAACCAGGTAAAAAAAAACCTAAAAAGGTCTTCTTCCTTGCCCAAGTTACTTCTCCTTCATGAAAATACCAAGAAAACAAAGTTTCACAAGGAGAACTTCAAAAATACACCTAGCAACAAAGTAAGAGAAAATGTGCACCCAACTACAAAAATAAAAAGAACGGGGCAAGAACAGTTTTTTTTTCTTTTTTCATTTGATAAGGAAGTACCTCATTGGTATCAGATTCCACATCCATTGAAGAAGATCAGCAGGCCCTAATAAGCATGTTAAGAAAAACAAACCTCCATTACATATAAAAAAAAGCGAGATCCCATTTTATTTTCCCACTTGTTGAAGCTTCTTGTGGTTGATAGGTACAATATGAATAGAGATCAAGTGTTCAATAGGTCATAAGCTTAATTTAGGTGTTTAAATAAAATTTTCAAAGAAGTTTAGGGGTCCGTCTATGTATTTGGACTTGATATAGTTAGTCTGGTTATCAATTATCGCAATAGTAGATTTTTTAAACTTTGAGAATCTAACATGAGGAGGTTGAGTTTCAACAAGTATGAAGGAAGGTAATTCCATGAGTTATTTTATTCTAAGATTGAAATATATATACAATTGTACAATATCATTCTAAGGCTAATATTAAGGAAGACCTATCTAATCATATCCTAATCATCCTAAATTACATGATATTAATTACAATTACAATGATATGATATGATTGGAATCCATAATTATCCTAACAGTCCCCCGCAGTCTTAGCAGGAGGTTCTCGTATGCTGAGATTGTCCTTGAATTCGTCAAATAGTACGCGCGGAAGACCTTTGGTGAAAATGTCAGCAATCTGATAACGGGATGGTACATGGAGAACACAGACTTGTCCACGTGCAAACTTTTCTCGGATAAATAAGATCCATTTCTATGTGTTTTGTGCGTTGATGCTGGACATGATTACTTGATAAGTATATCGCACACACATTATCACAATAAACCATAATTTCTTTTTCAATCGGACAATGGAGTTCTGAAAGTAGATTACGGAGCCAACATGATTCATCGACCATATTAGCTACCCTTCGGTAGTCTGCTTCTGCGCTTGACCTAGTCATCATCGGCTGTCATTTCGACTACCATAAAATGAGGTTATCTCCAAAAAACACACAATAACCTGAGGTGGAACGTCGTGTGTCCGGGCAGCCACCTCAATCAGCATCTGTATAAGATGAGAGTCTCGAAATTGAGGACTTATACAGATGCAATCCAAAATGAAGAGTACCCTTAACATACCGCAAAATTCACTTGAGAGCCCTCATAAGCTATTCCTTCGGATCATGCATATGTAAATAAACATGTAGAAATGCATAGGAGATATCAGGTCTCGTGAAGGTAAGATACTGCAATGTCCCTGCTAAACTACGGTAATGTGTTGGATCACTGTATGGAGTACCTTTAGAGTTACTCAATTTTGCCTTTGAATCAATCGATGTATGTGACGGTTTGCACGAGGACATACCGGCTTTGTCAATGATCTCTTCGACATATTTCCTTTGACTGAGAAACAGACCACCAACATATTGAGTTACATCAATGCCCAAAAAATAATTTAAGAGACCTAAATCCTTCATTGCAAATTCCAATGCAATGAGGGACATAATAGACTGTCGGAGTGATGCAGATGATGATGTGAGAATGATGTCATCTACGTATAGAAGGTTGTGTGCCATGTCATTTCCCTTCTTATAAATGAACAAGAAGTGATCGCACTTGGTGTGTGAGAAATCCAGTGTGGATACAAACCCTGTAAATCGGTTATATACCATGCCTTGGGTGCCTGTTTCAAACCATATAAATATTTTTCAACAGACAAACATAATCCGGATATGTAGGATCTCTGAAGTCCAAAGGCTGGTACATGTAAACTGTCTCCTGTAGGTAGCCATGTAAAAATGCATTTTTGACATCCAACTGATGAATGAACTATGATTTTGATAGTGTTAGGCTAAGAACAGTCCTAATAGTTGCTGGCTTAACCACCAGATTGAATGTTTCACCACAATCCACGCCAACCTGTTGAGACTTGCCATCACCAACAAAGCGAGCTTTGTGTCTCGTAAAGGAGCAGTCAGAATTCTTTTTATGTCAGAAAATCCACAGAGACCTGATAGGGTCGCTCTAAGATTTTTTGGAAGAGGTGATGGTTGGACAGAAGATGTTAGGTTAAAAATGACACTTGGGTAAAAAATTCTCGTGTATGACACGGGTTTCAATGGTCTAAGGTTGGGATTTGGGCTATCGGGTAGGTTATTGGACCTGAAGAGATGGGCCTGAAGGCCTGGGTGGTGACATGGGTAAGGGAGCAGTGGGCTCCCTCTCTTGGCCCTGCCCGCCATGAGATGTGGACCGGGCCGAGGCCGAAGGAAAAGAGGCAGTGACCTCCTATTCTCGGACTAGCCCAATCATATTTCTTGGTTGGGCTGGTACGATGTGTGGGGTATTGTGGGCTGGTACGATGTGTGGGGTATTGTGGGCTGGTACGGTGTGTGGGGTATTGTGGGCTGGTACGGTGTGTGGGGTATTGTGGGCTGGTACGGTGTGTGGGGTATTGTGGGCTGGTCCCATATGATTTTAGGGTATTTAGATGGTGATGTAAAATTGAACGTATTCCGTCGTCCAAAAAATCATATGAAGGTGGGGATGCCACGTGAGAATTAGCAAACGGGAATGTAGACTTATCAAAAACTACGTGACGAGAAATAATAATTTTCCCATTCGCCATATCATAACATTTATATCCCCTATGATTTTGTGGGTATCCCAAAAACACACAAGGAGTGGAACGAGCCTGAAGTTTATTAATGGTTGTGGACGGAAATAAGGATAATACAAATACCAAAAAACCCTCAAAAGTGTAAAAGACGGGAGACGATGGTACAATATTTGTGTAGGTGATATGTTAGAGAGTAGTTTGCTAGGAAGAATGTTTAAAAGATATGTGACCATTTGATGTGCATGATGCCAAAAATCTGGTGGTGTGGATGAATGCACAAGAAGTGTGTAAATTATATTGTTAATCGTTCGAATTTTTCTTTTGTATGTGGACATGAAAGACGCAAAGACATGCCATTTTGGTGACAAAAATCTTTAAATTGGTTATTTATGAATTCCCTTCCATTGTCGCATTGAAAATATTTAATGAATTTTTCAAATTGGGTTTTGATAAAAACACTGAATTGTTTAAAAATGGTGAAGACTTGCGATTTCTTCCCTAAGGGAAATGTCCATAGAAAATTCAAATAATCATCCAAAATAAGCATATAATATTTATGACCTGCGGAGCTTAAAATCGGGGACGTCCACAAATCACAATGCATAAGATCAAATGGCATAAGCGTATGTGAAGTAGATAATGAAAAAAGAAGTTTAACATGATTCCCAAAAACACAAGCCTGGCAAACAGAAGAGTACAAAAGTTTGTTACAATCAACAAAATTATTCTTTCTAAGAGCATTGAACACCGGTGCTCCCGGGTGTCCCAACCGATTATGTCATACGATAGGGGAAATAGCTGCAAAGGTTGATGATTTTGTGACTTGGTTGTTGGTAGTGGTAGTGATGGGATACAAGTCTCCCGTGTTATTACATATCATTAGTGGTATCCCCGTATGAAAATCCTTCACAAAAAACCCAAATGGATCAAAATTTACAGAAACATTGTTGTCAGTTGTAAATCATCGTACATATATCAAGTTTGTAATTAGTTTTGGTGCATGTAGGACGTTTTTCAAATATAAAGGTGGGTGAGTGGGGGGGGGGAGTTTCACTTGACCAATACCACGAATTGGAATTTCCTGCCCGCTGCCGACAACAACATTTTTATTATTGCTCATATTAAAATAAGATGAGAGATTACCTTGAGATGTCGTCATGTGTGACGTATCCCCTGTGTCCATGTTCCACGAATCATCTGAAACATTTAGATTCATGTTGTTCATGGCCTGTTCGATATCGGTGGGAGCATAACTTGCGGAGGATGGTCCATGGGCTGCAAAAGCTTGTTGAGGATGAGAACCTAGAACTCCGGGCTGTCGGTTTGAAGACGATGGCCTGACCCACGAAGAGGTGGGGTATGGGCAAGGAGGGGCAGCCCATTGTGGTGCCAAAGCCCATGACGGTTACTGCCCCCACTGGCCCCCGTCGGACTGGGCTTGCGGCTGCCACTTGCTGGGCCGCCACCGCCTCTGCTTCTGGTGGTTGTTGCTGCAGCATCCATATAACAATCATTTGCACTAAATCAATAAATGTTAATGATTACTGATAAGTTATTTCATCTTATGTTTTGATGATTTAACAAACTTAGTCAAAGAAAGAACCACATATGCTTTTAGCGGAACCGGAAGGGATCAAGCCTTAAACCAACTGAAAAAGCGGCTGACACTGTACCCAATTTTATCATCTACCCACTTGCTAGTACGAGGGACCAAATGAGGACAGATGACAATCAGATTCCTCTTTGTACGAAAGTCAACTCTGCATTTGTAAAGCTGCTGACACAGTGTAACATGACAACAACAGAGTTGCTGCAGTTCGACCAATAATCCAAAGGCTAAGGTTTTGTCACTTTCACTCACTCCTCATATATAAACAATATATTCCAAGTGACAAGCCTAATCTTGCACAATTCAAAATATACACATCTCATCTACAAGTCGTCGGCACCTCAAGAACAAACCTACAACAAACACTACAAGAAATATGATTTTTGGCGACCATTTCTTAACGAAGGGATATGAATCCGATCGTTATTGATATATCTATAGCGACTAACTTTTTTTTTTTCCATCGTCAAAGCCATTTTTAGCTTAACATTAACGAGGAAATAATATTTTGTCGTTAAAAAGCATAATATCCGGTCGTTAAAAATATTACTATTAATTAGTAAAAAAGGCACTAGGTTTTCCCTCCTCATTTTTTCCCAAACCCACCAAAGGCACACCCCACTCCCCCTCCCAACAACAAACAATTAGTCTTATGTCGATCAAAACATATGCAGTTTGAAAGAATAAAATAACTGCTCGTTTCTAGCGTCGTTCACGTGCAACTGCTATCAAGAGTTAATTTATGGGAGAAGAAAAAACCGTTCGTCACCTCCGTCGGCATCAACTGTTCATCTTAGAGTTTCTTCTCATCAAGGTAAGTTTCAAAATTTTACTCTTTTTATATGTTAATTTTGATTCATATTAATAGGGTTGTGATTTAGTGTTCACTTTGGTGATGTTGGTGTCAAGAATTTGCGGCATAGTCGGTTAGGTGAAAAAGTTTGTAGTACCGTATGAACGATTTCAATTATCTTAATTTGGGTTTAAGACCTTTTCAATTATTATATTAATATGGGCTTATGAAACAAGAATTTGCGGCATGGTCAATTTCAATGTGCCCCCAGATATAAGTAATCACGCAAGATTAGATTACGTAATAGGTTGATTTTCTTTTATTATGTTCTGATTTTCATTGTGCCAAGGTTTTGATTAAAAGTTGTTAAAGTCAGCAAAATAATACTAAAATGTTATCTCGACTACGTTACTGGAAGGTATTTTCGAGTTTGTTTTGGGACTGCACACTTATGAACCACCAATTTTGTGCTAAAGAAGTGGCATAGCGTAAACCAATACATTTTCAAGTTGCAACAATTTAGAGTTCATAGTTGAGAAATCAGCTAATTACAGTGTTAGCATTAAGAATTAAGAAATATAGTGATAGTTCTTCCACTAGGTGAGACAGGTATTAAGAATTAGTAATGGTGGTTCCTTACCAACTGCGTTAAAGCAAGTGCTTCCTATCGTGACGACCTTTGAACTATGGATGCATTAGTTCAGGCAATTAAATTTCTGCCTAGGAAGATCTCTCTGATTCACAACAATAGCCAACTGCTCTGCACTTTCACTTCGTCGTGTTGTACTAACGTTCACTTATAGGAAAATGTTCTACCTTACTAGCTAGATTCAAACCTATTCAAGAATTGTATTGATAATGAAAAATCTCCCTCTTCATGTCCCAAAAAAGGAAGAAGACAACACGAGAAGACTCTTTTCAAAATGAATCACACACAAGTGAAAAGCAAACATTTTAGTTGTCAGTATCCATCATAATGAATTGTATTGATAATGAAAAATCTCCCTCTTCATGTCCCAAAAAAGGAAGAAGACAACACGAGAAGACTCTTTTCAAAATGAATCACACACAAGTGAAAAGCAAACATTTTAGTTGTCAGTATCCATCATAATGGCCCTAGTTTTATAAAGTCTGCTATGCTTATGCAAACTTCCAGGTCTAGCTCTGTCGGCTGCAATAGACGAGTCATCTTCTTCCATGGCAGAGACTTGAGAGTTATCGAATTCCACTGCAATAATCCTAAGGGGAACTGTTTTTTTCACTTGCATTACCTCTGCCGCAATGCCCTGCTTGATGAAGGCGCCAGTAGGCTGCTTCATTCTCGGTTAAATGAGGGCGATTTTTGAAAATTAGTGGAGCTATCATTATCCAGCTGCGATTGGTTTTTCATGAGACTGAGAAAATCCATGTAGGTTTTTCTGTTGGTGCTACCGTATAAAGGTATATCTATTGAGTTTTAGGTAGCTGCTTGGTGTTCGAGTTTTTGCTTCACAGAATATTATGTTTCCTGTTCACCACTCGATGGAACAAATCGTATGATGGTTTGTTATGCTTTGTTTATTTCACAATCTCTTTTAGAGAATTGTTGTTCAGTAATTGTGGAAACGATAAAATGCTATAGGTTCACTTTTCCCCATAGATCGATTATTCCCTTTATCTATATATGGAAAAGTTAAAGTTAAATAGAGTAGCATTTCTTTATGTAATGCTAGGGCTAAATATAAGATATGCATTTGTTTTCTTCTCTACGAGCTATTTACATTACCAACGAGGAAACAAATCAAACAAATTGTTAGTAGCTCATGAAAGAGGAACACTTTTAGATGTTTAATGCATTATTGTGCTATTTTCATCTCTTATTTATGTTGCTGCATCTTTGTAAAGCTAAGTCACTTTTACTCATCAATCAACTATGGCCACAGTTACTAGTTTTTATCATACTTCCCATCTATTTGATCTCTAGCTGGATTCACAAGAACCCAAGGAGATTGTAGCTCCATGGCATCATATTTTAGCTTTAAAATTTTGACAAATTATTCTGTGGCCAAAGTATCAATCTTTTTCGCAATTAAGTTTTGCTTCTTGGGAGTCATTTGTACCACAACCAAGTAGTTGGGAAGCATCACACCTCATTTATGAGACACTTAGGTGTATTAGTTCGTGATCATAATATATGTCCATGGGGTATACTCATGGGCAGACATCGAAAAAGATAAGCTAGAACACTGGAAGCTATTACTGTAAGGATTTAGAGCATTATTTTCTTGATTTATTTCTCAAGCTTGATGCATGTCAACTAACTTGTGTGATTTCGTTGCCTGCTATCGTGTTTAAGCTTTATGTATTTATGCACATTCCATTATTTTGAGCTTCTTTTGTTTTTATTTATTGCTTTTGTTGCTGGTTATGAACATTACATGTGAGACCTTGGACTCACTCTTTTCCTTCTTTCCAGACGCCCACACCAACAATCTTCCCCTTCTCAAAGATTTTCATCTTTCCAGACACCCACACTCACTAATCTGTTTTTTTTAAGTGGTTGTGTGGATTATTATGCTTGATGCTCTATAATCATATTTGTATTTTCGATCATTATGCTCTCTACATTAATAGAAACTAAGACTGTCATCAGATGTTTTAAATGAGAATTATTAAATTAAAAGTTGTGTATTAATCTTCTGAATTAGCTTGAAAGTCTTACTTTCTTATGCTTAGCTAAAAATTAAAGATACTTGTTTATTGTTTATTTTGAAAGGGAGATAGCTACATTTTTGAATTCCAGACTTATACAGTATGAAGAAGAGTTGTTTGTTCTATGATCAAATCTTACCATAGTGGGGAAATTGAGAGCATGTTCACATTGCTTGACTAATTTTCCTTTTGGCTTGTTTCAGGTGCCCTGGCTGAATATTTCATTTAGTTTTATTTGATTACTAGCAGGTAGAATCTAGTATTAGTCTTGCTACCGTAGTGTATTTTCATTTATCCAGTATTCTACTAAGCATGCACTTTGGCAAATTTTTAAGACCTTAAGATTTTTTGTAAAGTATGTCTCTGACTGATGCCTCAGTATTTTTATAGTTAGTAACCATGCTTCGTGGGATGATTGTGTTGTTTCACTACGGTAAACAACAACAACATACCCAGTGAAATCCCACAACGTGGGGTCTGGGGAGAGTAAAGTGTACGCAGACCTTACCTCTATTTTGGTACGTTAAGCGGCCGTTTCTGAAAGACCCTCAGCTCAAGACAAAGCATAAGCACAAGCAAAGCAAGAGAAACAGTCAGACCCAGACAAGAAATTTAAAGCAGTATGAAAATGTTGGTAACAAAAGCGAATAAGTAATGATAGAGCATTCTGGAAAAAGAAGCAGTAACTAACGCAAGTAAATAAGGTAAACAAAGTACACTAAAGAACACATAGCAGCAAAAATAAAAACGACAGGGGACTATAAAACAATACTGCAATTACTAGTATGATAGACTAAGCAAGTCTACAATAATAACACTATAACTACCAGTATGTAAGCGTAAGTAGGACTATGCTCAACTAGCTACTACCCTTCTACCCTAATTCGTGTCCTCCACAATCTCTTATCTAAGGTCATGTCCTTAGTAAGTTGCACCTGCGCTATATCCAGTCTAATCACATCTCACCAATACTTCTTCGGCCTACCTCTACCCCTTATGAACCCGTCCATAGCCACCATCTCACACCTCTGCACTGGGGCATTTGTGTCTCTCCTCCGCACATGCCCGAACCATCTCAACCTCGCTTCCCGCATCTTATCCTCCACCGAGGCCACTCTCACTCTGTCCCGGATATCTTCATTTCTAATCCTGTCCCTCCTTGTATGCCCATACATCCATCTCAGCATCCTCATCTCCGCAACTTTCATCTTTTGGATGTGCGAAGTCTTTACTGGCCAACACTCCGCCCCATACAACATAGTCGGTCTAACCACCACTCTATAGAACTTGCCTTTAAGTTTCGGTGACACCTTTTTATCGCACAAGACTCCAGGTGCGAGCCTCCATTTCATTCACCCTGCCCCAATACGATGTGTGACATCGTCATCAATCTCTCAATTCCCTTGGATAATAGACCCGAGGTACTTGAAGCTTCCTTTCTTTGGAATGACCTGAGTACCAAGCCTCACCTCCACGCCTGTCTCATGGTCGCTCCCGTTACTGAACTTGCACTCCAAGTATTATGTCTTGGTTCTACTCAGTATGAATCCTTTAAACCCTAGAGTCTGTCTCCAAACCTCCAGCTTAGTGTTCACTCCGCTGCGAGCCTCATCAATTAGGACTATGTCGTCTGCGAATAACATACACCAAGTGTTGCAGACAAAGGTTAGCTTTATCTGAAATTAAAAGTTTTGTTGAGGCTTTGTGCTCTACATTTTCAAGAAATATGTATTATCCGATTGTAAAGAGACATTAGTTATAGTTTAGCCAATTGACTCTAAAGAATAATTTAGATCCCCTCCGGACAAGTCTGACGGCATTGTCAAAGAAAAAGATGATTTGAACATTTTTGGTTTCCCAAATGCACTTAGCAAGTTCTAATCATTAGAATTCTTTTACTTATTCTCGTGTTTGTCAGACTAAGTGGTAGGTTTGAGTTATTGTTCACATGCTTTTTTAGATATTTAGTGTTTGCATTCTTTGTGTAATGACCAAGCACTACATATATTGGAGTCTACTATTTTTTCTTTAATAACCTATTCTTTGTTACTACGCTGACATAAACTTGTTATTTTAGCAGATCAAGAATTTGAAGTCCGCAGTATCTATCCTTGAAGATTGTGTAAAGCAAAAATCTGAAATACAATACATTTCTTATTTTGTTGACGGTGGTTTAAAGACGTCTTATGTACATTAGCTGCATTTTTCTTTCTCTTTTTAAGAGTTGAAAAAATGATGTCATATAATTTGGATGGTTATATTTTTTTTAGTTCTTTGTATTAACGCTGAAGTTTTATATGAATATAATCATTTAATATAGTTTTTGATGTGTCGTGAGTATAAAAGAATATGAAAAATTATTTAATATGCAGTATTAGAAATTTTTCTAATTACATTTATTAAAACTTCACATTAGCGAAGGAAAATTTTGGCGCGACCAAATTTGCTGCTGCCATAAAGATTTTTAACGACCGGGATGACAAATTAGCGAAGGGGAATTTTGTGGCTAAAAAGAACATACAACGACCGGAATTTGTGCCGTCACTATTTTATTAGCAACGATGGGCTTTCAAATCCGGTCGTTAACGACCTGTCACACCCAAATTTTATCCGCTCATTACTACCTTTTAACGTCCGGATTTAGACTTTTAAAAAACATTTTTTTCCTCGCGAAAAGGCTCTTTTTCTTGTAGTGAAACAAAAGGATCAGTTCCTAATCACTGAAGATGTTTAAAGTCCTTAGATTTGTTGAGTCTTTGTCTTTTGTACTTTAACTTGTAAACCTACTCTTCTTATAAGGCTGATTGTAGGTAGTTTGTTTTCTCAAGGATTTTAGTTGTTAGCTTGACTAGAGTTAGTCAAAGGGTGTTCTTTCCAATAGAGGTATTGTAAAGGTCTTGTAATAGAGTTATTGTAAGAGGGAGAGATTAATAGTTTTAATTCCTAGGTTGCAAGAGTTTGTAATCTAAACATTACTCGATTTAATGAAGCTTTTAGGAAAATCCTACTAGGGTAGGTCATGGTTTTTACTCCATTGAGCAAGGTGGTTTCCACGTAAATGTCTTGTGTTATTTCTTACTACTTTGGCTAAGGGAATAGTTAGAGAACCTGGTTCTCTACATTGTTTGGTGGAATCGTACATTCTATCAATTGGTATTAGAGCATGCTCTTTCTAAAAGGCTAACACCTAGAAATGATCCTTCTCATGCCTACTCCTCCAAACCAACCACAAGACCTCCAAGATTCAATGAAAAGTATTATGGGTGGTGGAAGACCAGAATGCATGACTTTATTATGACTGATGATTCTAAGTTATGGGATGTCATCTGTGACAGTCCTCGTGTTCTTATGAACATGGATCTAACTGGTTTACAACCACTCCAAAATCAAACAAGGAATACAATGATGCAGACAGAAAGGCCATTGAAAAGTACTTTAAGGATAAAAAAATCCTTGTTTGTGGTGTTGACACCAAATTTTGTCCCATCTTTTATGATTTTATTCGTAATTTTTAACATTTTTGACACTTTTAAAACAATTTTAAGATATATATATATATGCATATTATTCTCTTATTATTATTATTATTCGCATTTTTTACTGTCATTTGCATTTTTTATCACAATCATAAGTTTTATCCAAAAAAATTCTATGTTATTTTATTCTCGCAAAATTGCATCGCATTTCCCTTTTATTAAGCATTAAACATTTCGCAAATATTATATTTTATTATTATCACGTCGTTATGTTATTTTAAATAATTCACATCTTTTACAAAAAATATATATATATATATAATATCTTTTAACATTAAACCCCTTTTATATTTTTCAATTCCTAACCCATTTTTATTTCCTAACCCAAAACAATTTCTACCCAAAAAACATTCTATCAACCCCAAATTTTTGGCCCAAAACCGAAGCCCAACAACCATTCCCCATCACCCAAAACAATTAAACCCAAAACCCAATTCCCACAACCCAAAACTCCAAGCCCAACAAACTTTATTTTTTAATTCCCCCAGGCCCAACCGGCCATTAACCCATCGTCCCTTCACCCGAAACCGGACCAGCCCAATCCCCAACCCGTCGGCCCAGGCCCAAAACCCATTCTCCCCTTTAATTCCCCCAAAACCAACCCAAAAACAAAAACCAAAAAATCAAAAACCCTACTCTCCTTCACTCAAAGCCGCCGACCCCACACCCCCATACCGGCGACCCCACGTCGCCGGTCACCTCGCCCCTGCCACCACCGACCCCTGACACCACCAACCCCCCTCTGTTACGCCGACACCCACAAAATCCGCGACCCATACCCACAAAATCCGTAATTGTTAGCTCCTTTATTTTGAATTTCAAACTCGATTCTTGGGGGGGAATCCACCTATAAATACCCCATGATTGTTCTTCATTTAAAGAGAGGAGATTTCGGGGGAGAAAAAATAGATTTTTGGAAGGATTTTCGGAAGATTATTCCATATATACATAAATATTTTGTTGTGTTCTTGAGTTTAAAGCATTTGGCTTCTTTGTTGTTTCAAGAATCAAGTCCGAAAAGGTTAGTTTTCCCATTTTGATTCTCTGATTTTCTTCACTGATTTCGGGTCGGATCGACCCGACACGGGTCGACCCGGTTCGGGTAACATTTTCAGAATTCTTGCATTTCATATTTATGTATGTTGGTTATCTGAATTTGGTGTTAAAATTTGATTTGGATCACTGATTTGGTCAGATTCTTGACCGGGTCGAATCGACGATTTGAATTTCCAAATTTCTTGCATTATTCTTTGTTGTTATCATTGGTTATCTGAAATTGATGAAATTATTTGATTAGGGTTGAAACTCCAATTGGTCGGTCATTGACCGGTCAGATCGCCTCAATTTGAATTTCCAAATTTCTTGCATTGTTCTTTATTATTATTATTGGTTATCTGAAATTGATGAATTTATTTGATTCGGGTTGAAACAACGATCCGTCGGATCATCGACGGTCAGATCGACGGTTGATGTAACATTTTCGCAATTCTTGCATTTCATATTCTTGTTATTGGTTATCTGAATTGGGTGTTGAAATCGATCCGGTTGAAACACCGATCCGGTCGGTCAACATCGATCCGGTCGGGTCGACCGATTTGGATATTTCGAATTCTTGCATTCCATATTCTTGTTATTGGTTATCTGAATTTGGTCTTTGAAATCGATTCGAGTTTGGATCATCGATCCGGGTCAGATCATTGACGGTCGGGCGACCGATTTGAATATTTCGAATTTGAACTCGGGTCGGATATTTTAAAGCGCTCCTTTGCTCGTTTCTTTGGCCTTTGCTTTTCTTGTTTTATTAATATCGCATTAAAGTAAGCGAAATTGAATTCGAGGCCGCGCTTTTCTTTCATTTCGCTTCTCTGTTTTTAGTTTAATCGTTTTAGATATCCGGTACAGCGGATATATTATTATTTTATTAAGTTTACTGTTTTAGATTTCTTGCGACGGATATCACTGTTTTTACTGTTTTGAATAAATACCGCGTCTGTTCGGGCGTTTGTTTTTCTGTTTGCTCCCGTTTGATTCTTGTTTTCTTGTTTTTATCATTTCTTGTTTTAAATCAACACCGCACCTTTCAAACATTGCTTTCTGTTCAGTCCATTGTTTCAAAGATTCAAATTACCGTTCTCTTTGTTTCTTGTTTTAAACTAGACACCGCGTCATTTTGAACTGCTTTTTTCTCTGCCTCTGTTTTTACGCCGCCATCGCTCATCGCTATCGCTCTGCTGCTGTTTCTGTTCCGATTTAAAATTTTACTGATTTGAACACGATACTACACTGGCCGATGAAAAATATCCGTCGACTTTGAGGCCTCCACAGTCGTAAAGACGGAAATATAACTTCTGGGCAATGATGAAGACTTAAACCTTTTTATCCGAGATCAACATGTTTAGTAGGCGAGGTGACTAAAATAACCAACAAGTTATATATTCGCAGTCACGACGTGATTATAGTGATCTTTTCTATTTCACCCGAGAGACCGACACGTTTAGTAGGCGAGGCAATCAAAATAAACTACATTAGTCATATGTTTGCAGCCACGACGTGATTGGAATGTTCTTTTCAAAATTTAAGTCTGAGCCCTCCGCGATCAAAACATTCACTGTTTTGAATACGGATATGAAGTTATTTGTATTTAACTGTTTCTAACCGTTTGTTCTTGACAGCTTGCAGGGATTAAAGTAAATAAAGGCAATTATTCCTCAGAGTTTATTTATTTTATTTCTTTCTTTAAATTCAGCTTTTATCCCATTTTGTATTGTAATATTATTTATCGCACTTATGTAACTATTGAAACGCTTAGAATAGGCAAACTTATGATTAATTCATAGGGTAGTTTAAGATTTGAAACCCGTCGCTAGCTTATTTTATTTGAAGGCTCGGTTAATTTCAAACTTAGAAACCCTTCGCTAGTTATTTATTTTAGGCTCGTCACGCGTATTCAAGATTTTCAAAAAAACAACTTTTGTCATCTTTTATTCGCTTTATTAATCATTCCGAATAAGTTTATCTTTTGTCAATTTACAATTCAATGATTCCCAAAATTTTACTTCTTTGGCATTATAAATAAATTGTTTTACTATCAATTGTCAAATACATATTTTTCCAACTCTACATGTATTTCTCTTTAGATATCATATAAATGCATATTTTGAAAAATCTCTATATTTATCTATCCTTTTAAAATGCATCCCCTTTTTTTGCAAACATCTTTTAACTTCATGCTTCAAACATACATTTTTCCTAGTAATAATTAACCTGAATTTGACCGGATAACCGCAAGTTAGCGGATCTTAAAGGATGCCTAACCCCTTCCCTTTAGGATAATAAAGAACCCTTACCTAGAATCTCGCTAGTTTCGCAGACCTTAAAATTGGAGTTTACATTGCAGCACTTAGTTTAAATATTTAGGTGTCCTAATTCACCGTAAAAGATAATTAGGTGGCGACTCCTCAACCCTTTTTACCCAGGAATCACCGGACACGTCCGCGCTCCGCTTTGACCCGAGCAAGGTCAAAATAGGGCGCGACATGTGGCATTGGCCCAGATGAGTACAATCGAATCTAAGTCTGTCAAAGTGAAAAAGGGATCTGGGAAGCCCTACAAATTGCTCATGAGGGGACTAGTCAAGTGAAGTAATCCAAAATAGACATGCTTACCACATAATATGAACTCTTCAAGATGAAGGATGGAGAGTCCATTCAGGATATGCACACTAGGTTTACCCCCATAATTAATGAACTTCACTCTCTTGGTGAAATCATTAAGACCCACAGGCTCATACGCAAGCTTCTCAGTATTCTTCCCCCTTCCTGGAAAAGTAAAGTCAATGTTATCTCAGAAGCTAAGGACTTGCAAACGATGACCATTGATGAGCTCATCGAAAATCTCAAAACCTATGAATTGAAAAGGCAAAGAGATGATGAAAGGAAAGATCCAATTAAAGAAAAGAACCTAGTTCTCAAGGCTGATAAGAGTAATTCAAATGGTGATGAGTCAGAAATGGCTTACCTCACTCGAAGATTTCAGAAAATAGTGCGAAAAATGGTGGTTTTCCTAGAAAAAAAACACAAGTAATAATCTCAGATGCAATGACTGCTGCTACAAGTGCGGAAATCCAGGACATTTCATTAAAGAATGTCCTCTTCACAAGTAGGATTATAGGAATAACTCTGAAAAGGTAGCAAGGAGGAACCAAGTTCCTGGAAAATTCAAAAAAAAAATTATAGCTGACAACGCTTTGAAACAGGCTCTGACTGTGTGGGGAGATTCCTCTAGTGGGTCTAAAGATGAAGATGATGAAGAGGATACATCCATGATAGATATTGATGACAGATCCTCAACATATGAGTCAGTATTTGCACTTATGGAAAGACCTGACGCTAATGACATCAATAAACAAGATGAAGTAAATTTTCTTGATGTTCAGAAAAACTTGAAGAATTACTCTAAAAAAAACTGATGTCATTAGCAAATGCGTTAATCGACGCTTATCATAGCCTCATAATAGAAAAGGATGTGTTAACTGAATATCTTGGTGAGATGGATCAAGAAAAGGAATTTTTGGGAGACACTGTCACAAATTTAAAGGATCATGTTGATGAAGTGTCTAGAGAAAACACCTTGTTAAAATGTCAGTTTAAGAAATGGGCAGGTGTTTCCTAATGAGGAAAAGGGGTAGCTAGTAAATTTCAACTTGAGCTCGAAGAAGGTAAATTATGATCTTGATAAGTCACTTAGCTGGATCTGGTCCTCTGTAGTGGTTGCTTCTATGTACAAGAGTAAAACAAGAAGTAGAGAGGGTGTTGGATTTCAAAAATCAAATCTCCTTGTAATCCACATACCAAGTACGTCTCTAATTCTGAAAATTGGTTATGCACCCACTGCAGTCAAGCAGGTTATTACGAAAATGCATGCAAATCTAAAATTCAAGATATTCAGAAAAATATGAAGCTTGTTGAAAAGAAGTCTAAAATAGAGGAACACGGTTGCTGACGTAAAAAAAACTAGTTTACCTACATGGACCAGAAAAAGTCTGATTCACCCTTTCTATTGTTCAAAGGGACCCAAACTGATTTGGGTTCCTAAATCTAATCAGTGATCTTGTCTGCAGGCTATAATAAGATGAAACATTCAAATAATAAATTGGTAGCGGCTGCTCGAAGCATGACTGAAATAATGGAGAATTCTCTCTCACTTTAGGCCTTTCAAGGAGGGAGTGTGTCTTTTGGAAATGTCAAGAAATGTTACACTCTTGGCATGGGCAATACTGGCAAGACACATTTCTATGCAATTAAGAATGTGTATGATGTGCAATGTTATGAAGTATAGTCGCTAAGTGTCTCTCAAATATGTGATATAGAAATTAAAGTAAAGTTCCTATCGCCTTCATGCACTATCACCAATATCAAATCTGAAGAAATGGTATTGATAACAAGAAGATACAAGAACATCCATGTGACTAATCTTGATTCTGTAAAAAATGGAAATATTCTGATATGTCTCAACACTCTGGATGATGATGACGAACCGTGGCATATACGCCTGACGTATGCAAGTATTCCACTATTGAACAAGCTGGTTGTGAAGGACCTGGTTCATAAGTTTCCAAAAACCAAGTTCAAGAATCACAAGGCGTGTGATGCTTGTGTAGAAAGGAAACAGGCCTGATCCTTCTTCAAGCCAGAAAAGATAGTGCATGATCAGGTTCTTGCTTGAGAAAACTCCATATGAACTACTCAATGGGAGAAAATCCAAATTGACTTATCTAAGAGGGTTTGAATGTAAATTCTTTGTTCTCAATACTGGTAAGGAGGCCTTGGGAAGTTTGATGCTAAAAGTAATGAGGGTACTTCTCTTGGATACTCTTCACATAGCAGGACCTGCAAATTCTTTAACAAAAAACTCAAGGTGTATATGATCTTTGATGTGTGCATATGATCTTTGATTTTGATGAATCGAATGATTTGGGTAATAAAGGCATGAAAAAAATCATAAAGCTGAAGATTTGGAGTTTTTAAAGGTTCCTGATAAGGCAATTGAAATTTCACATGGAAAGACTGATATACTAAAGCAATATCAGGTACCCCGAGGTCTGGATAAACCAATCATGAAGATTTGGCCTATGGTATAAACAATGATGGCGTACATTCTGTGGAACCTGATTCAACAAATCCTCAAAGCACTGATCAATATGAACGATGCAAGTAGAGCCTCATCAGTTGATAGGAACTAAGTACGACATCTGGTACTCAAATCTTGTGTCAGAACTATCTTAGAAACCAGTTTAAGCAAACTCCAAAAGACACTATGATTAGTCAACAAAGGTACATCAGAGAGCTATTGAAAAAGTTTGAATTGGAAAATAATAAAGCCATTGACACTCTTATAGCTACTACTACTTTGTTGAACATGGATGAACTTGTTTCTCCTATGAATTAAACTATGTATGGAGGTATCATTGGTTCCTTACTTTATTTGATTGCAAGCAGACATGATCTTGTGTTTAATGTTGGTCTATGTGCAATTTTTTTAATCAAGACCAAAGGAATCACATCTCAAGACTGCAAAAGAATTATGAGATTATGTTGAATATCTGGTGGATAGAAAGAGCACATCTGTAATAGCTCATTTTTCTTGGGATCATGTTTGATCTCATGGGGTACAAAGAAAAGAAACTTTGTGGCTCTTTCTTCTGCACAAGCTGAGTAGGTAGTCATTGCCTATTGCTGTGCTCAACTGCTCTGGATCAAGCAACATATTGAGGATTTTGGAGTCATTACTGAGTGTGAGCCCTTGTTGTGTGATAAGACAAGTACACTCTACTTGGCAGAGAATTCAGTTCAACACAAGAGGACCGAACATATTGGTGTGAGGCACCACTTCTATACATGATAATGTTAAAAAGGGTTAAGTGTATGAAGTTTAGAAAAATGGAGGATCAGGTAGCAGATGTCTTCACGAAAGCACTGAGCAGAAAACACTTTGAAAGAAATCGCTTGGAGCTGGGATTGGATCAGGCTTAACTAGTTGTCTCTCCACAAGCTCCGTCAATGATGGCTATGATAAGATAAAAATTACAATGCTAAAGTATTTTTGGTGGCATCTAACTCAGTTCTATACTGTTACAGATAGGCACGCATTGCAATCTCAAGACATCACAAGGATAAGTGACATTGCTTTCTTTAGAGATCCTGCCGTCACTTTCAAAAATTGTCTGAGGACCTGGTCCCTATGACTCAAGTTAGTAGTCTCATTAGTACTCATGCGTTTTTGAACTGTCTAGAGTGCCATGTCATTAAAATGCTTTCCCGCCTAAACTTGTCCAAATCGTGAATCGGTCCAATAATCAATGAATATGTGTAATATTGCATCCCTCCATCTTCACCCAATCCTAATCGGTTCATTCTCTCTATATTTGTACCCCTCTCACTTGATCAAATTCTCACTTTCCCAAAATAATAAAATAGAATTGTTGTCTCTCTCTCTTTAAACATCACACACGATATGTTCCCTTGTTCAATCATCCTTATGAAAATATCCCCTCTCCTCACACACTCCACCCAAAAATTATCATGTCGCACTCCAATTCTTCATCTCCAATCTCACCTAAATTCAACCCTGCCGCTTCATCATCAAAACCCCTAATTCCATCTGATACAAACCTTTCAAACTTACTATTAAATCCTCATGTCTCAAACTCAGTCCCATCCACGACGTCTTCTCTCTCCAACCATTCTTGGAGTTAGGAAAATCAAAACCCATAGAAATATTTTCCTGAGTTACCATCTCTTGCTCCTGATGAGAAATTCCTGCAAAGTGACTGTCCTCAGACTATCTTGAAAATCCTGAGGTTTCTAGTCAGCAGCAGCCTCAACTCGAAGTAGAGGTTAAAAAGTCAATCATGAATGAACCGCCTGCACAATCGAGTCTCGTGAGTAGTGTTGAAGAAGAACGAGAAATGATTGCTGAAACTACATATAAACCAGGTACTGCTACTCCCCTAGTTAGTAAATTACATGAGATATCTGATAAAAGACACTCTGAGTCATTTGTTGGTCACATGTTTAACAGAAATCTCCAGGAAGGTAAAAAAAAAGGGTCTAGCATACTAGAAAGTGATGTTGCTGAGGTTGTATCTGGATTCTTAAAGACTATGAATAAACTGAAGAGTGGGGAAATGCTGAGAAAACAGGTCCGTCAACTTAGGGGGGAATCCGAGTCTCCTAACTTCAATGCACATACTGTATGAGATAGAACACCTATTTTCCAGAGAGATATGAACATCCTACTTGTGCTTACCCTTTATGTACCCGTAGGAAATTTTACCACAGAAAAAAAAACCTAATACTGATAGCTCCTCCAAAGGTACTAAGGATGATGATGAATTGGCTTTGGATCTTGTGTTTAAGAATACGTATGGGGTATATCCAAAATGTGTCCCAATTGTTCGAAAAAACATTGTCAAGAAGGAACCCACACCTCTATAAAGATGTCAAGCTGAACTAGAATCTTCTCTAGAAGCAAACAAGGAGAAATGAAAATGATGAACCCAAATGTGTACCGTAAAAAAGTCATTTATGGGTAAAGGTAGCGTGGAACTCCCTAATGTGGTAGGAGTAGATACTTATGAAAATGAGAAAGTGGAGGAAACTCCACTTGAGAGAAAGAAGAAAGGCAAGTCAACAGGGGTTGCACGGGGACCTAATGCTGATAATGACACGACTGAGAAAGAAAAAGCTAAAAAAGAAAAGATTATCGAAGATGGTGCACACGTCCTTGATACTGCAAATAAGGAGTTCAGAAAAAAGACTCATCATCCTCGCAAAATAAAAGGAGTTTAAGGAATTGTGAAAAAGGAAAATGGTTCATCTCTAAAGAAATAAAAATCAGAGATAGTGTCTAAATGGAAAATGATAGATAATTTGAAATCTCAGAAGGTACTAAATAAAAGAGTGTTAATCCAAAGATAGCTGAAAAATTAGGATGAAGGATCTGGTGGAAATGGTTGAGTTCCAAAAATGGAGTCCTCTCTTCAAGCCTCCAGTTCCAAGCATGTTCAAGGCAAAAGTCGTCTAGTTTTACACTAGTCTGCTTGTTACTGATGACTTCTTATTGGTAAGTGTCAATGGAAATGAATTTAGTCTGGATGAGGAAACACTTGGTGATATCCTAGAAGTTTCCACTGACGGCATCAAGTCTGTTATAGAGGAATTAGCCTCAGCAAATTTTTTGAATCTCATGATGAAACAGGAAGGAAACGTGTCCGGAGAAAGGATCTACAAGAAGGAACTCAAGCCTGAGTTTCAGCTAATATTTGAATTCATAAACAAGGTACTACTACCCCGCTCTGAAAGAAGGTCAATGGCTGCAATTCCTGACTTGTTTCGAATTGAAGCCCTGACAAACTTCCATCCCATCAGCCTACCTGCAATCATTATAGAAGATGTGAAGAAAATTATCACTGTCAAAGATGGTAGGCATGTGCTAGCTTACAATTTCATTCTCACCAAGGTTTTTGAGCATTTCGGGGTCAGGGTCAGGAAAGCTACTATAGACACGAAGAAACAAATATTCTCTCTGGCTAATCTTGAAGAGTATGAATGTGTACCCAACAAAGAAGGAACTGCAGCATTTCAACAATCTCAACCTTGATTAATGCAAATGAATAGGCAAATGTTGAAATTGCCAAGTTGAAGGCTGAGAACACAATTCTGAAAATAGAGGCTCAAAGGAGTGTAGAAGGATGTGGGGAACCTGGTGCCATTGTGAATTCGAAGGTTGAAAATTCTTATCTTAAGGCTGAAGTAGCTGCTCTAAGGACACAAGTGGGGGACCTGACTCAGCAGATGCTTAGTGATCAAAGAGTTGCAAGTGACCGAATTGACATTCTTCTGGACATATTATGAGCAGTTTCCCTTTCCAGCCTTTCCTCTCACACTGCCAACCCTTTTAACTCCTCTCGCTATCTTTTTGCCTCTTCTCATTCTCATACGTGTGTCTTTTCCTCTATGAGTGTGGCATTACTGGATGTTTGAACATCACATTATGTACTTTTGAAACTGTCATGTTTTTTTACTAAATTAAAACCTTGGCATTTTCTCTATTTTATGCAATTATGCTTAACATGTTGCTCATGTTGTATTGTTTATGTTGTGTTACCCCCGTGGCTATGAGTTATTGTTACTGAAATTCTTTGTGTGTACTACTGTTCTTACTCTTTTCAATGATGACAAAAAATGGGGAAGATAATTAAAGGTGCTGAGAATTGGAAATATGATTCTCAGGGGGAACAAGTGCGGATCTGGTTCTCAGAGAGAATATCGATTATGGGTTTGTCATCATCAAAAAAGGAGAAATTGATAAGTTATTCCATCGTATGTTTTGATGATTTAACAAACTTAGTCAAAGAAAGAACCAGATATTCTTTTAGCGGAACCCAAAGGGATCAAGCCTTAAACTAGCCGAAAAAGCTGCTGACATTGTACCCAGTTTTATCACCTACCCACCTGCTAGTACGAGGGACTAAATGACATCTGGTTCCTCTATGTACAAATGTCAACTATGTAGTTGTAAAGCTACTAACAGAGTGTAAAAGTATAGCAGGACAGCAACAAAGTTGTTGCAGTTCGACCAATGGTCTAAAGGCTAAGATTTTGTCACTTTCACTCACTCCTCATATATAAACAGCATGTTTCAAGTGAAAAAACCTAATCTTGCACAATCCGAAATATACTCATCTCATCTGCAAAGCTGCCGACACCTCAAGTGCTCTCAAGAACAAAGCTACAACAAACAGAATGACCAGTTCCCAATCACTGAAGATGTTTTAAGTCCTTAGGTTTGTTGAGTCTTTGTCTTTTATTCTTTAACTTTTAAACCTACTCTTCTTATAATAAGTTATCTATAGGTAGTTTATTTTCTCAAGGATTTGAGTTGTTAGTTTGATTAGAGTTAGTTAAAGGGTGTTCTTTGCAATAGAGGTATTGTAAAGGTCTTGAAATAGAGTTATTGTAAGAATGAGGGATTAATAGTTTTAGTTTCTAGGTTGCAAGAGATTGTAATCTAAATATTGCTCGTTTTAGTGAAATTTTAGGAAAATCCTACTAGGGTAGGTCGTGGATTTTACTTCTTGAGAAATGTGGTTTTCACATAAATATCTTGTGTTATTTACTTACTGCTTTAGCTAAGGAAAAGTTAGAGAACCTGGTTTTCTACACTATTTGGTGGACTCTTACCTTCTATCCTTACGTTTTTTTTTGTTAAGCAATACTATAATTACAGAATTGTATAGTTATCACAAAAATATAGGAGTACTCGTTTTAGAATAAGATTTAATTACAGATTACATATAGTTTCATAGTATATATTCCTTTCTAGAATAGGACTTGATTACATAATTATAGGTTTTTATCTTCTAGGATTAGTATTTATCTTCTATGTTTATCCTCAAGTTTAATTAGAGTTGTAGAGTTATCTTTTCTTCAAAGTTTTCTCTTAGTTAATTTGATTTATAGTTATAAGTATTCCTACTGTAATATTGAAATCGATCATTCATTGAATTACAGTTGAGTAAATATCGTTTGTCTATTATGGAGTATAGCCAACGTCCTAACCTTTTTTTGCATCGTGCTCTCTATTCTTCTATACAGCTACTTTGCTACCTTTTTGTATTATTTTCGTGCTCTCTATTTTCTCTAAACATGGTCTCTTGATTTTTTTCTCTGTTATGTTCTGTAAATTAATGGATTCGAAGTCATCCTGCAGCCCTACCTTCACGACATAGATATTCTTCCTTTGATTTTTTTTCTGGGCACCCAACACATTTGGTCGGTCAGCCAAAAATAATTACATTCGTTAGTTAAATATATAAAAATATATATTAGTATGTATAGTTTATGTATATGATATATTAATATTTACAAAAATATACATTTGCTGGCTATTATTTTGGTGGACACTGTATATGTCAATTTCTCTTCTTTTTCTTATACACGCCCACGACTTTGGTTTTGTACTTTTGGCCTTTAGATTCCTCGGGGTTCTGGCGAAGAAATTGCATGGTTTGTCCTTCAAATGGGCTTGTCTTTAATTTGGAAATTCAAGTTGAGTGTCGATTTAATCATCTAGTTTTCCAAAATTAGTCCAACAATCAACTTATTACTTATATGTATTGTTCGATAATTCAGCTTGCCTGAGTTTTAGCCGAGCTTTCCAGCAGGTAAATCGTTATCGTTTCTGCTGTACTTACGACGACCATGTCGGTGTCCATCCACGTCTTTTCCACCTTCTTCAACAAAGTTGTTCAAAAACTCCGGCGGCTCAAACTGCACTTCACATACTAACAATGCTTTTTTTTTTGCCCTATGCAATTCATAAATAGAAAAATGATAGTAATAAAAGTAAATGAAGGAAATTTACTTCAGAAAAGGCATCAAGAGCGGAGGGAAACGAGGAAGATGAAGAAGGGTTTGTAACGATTCCGTAGAACTCGTCGGAGGACTTGTCGTAGTGAGGTTCTTGTTCTTCTTCCTCTGCCGAGGAGTTGTAGGATTTTGTTGGGTTCAAAACACATAAGTAGGCACATCGGAAGTTTAAAATTTTGTTCTACTTACCCCAACAATTTCTTCTGGTATGGTTATATGACAATCGAAACCTGTAACATAAAACATGAACAAAAACTTACGGGTTATAAAATCTGGAGTCTTTACTAAGGGATTACACGCGACTGTCTCTTCGACTGCAAGCACTATGCTATGGTGTATTCCTCTGTCAAGAAAGGCAGGAAATCTTGGCAGAGGTTTGAGAGAGTTCCGTCCTAGACTCTAAGTCTAGAATTTAATTATAAGAATTGGTGTATGTAACTTATGGGGTTTAGTGCTGTTTATATAGGGAGGATTAGGTCAACATCAGATTAGGGTTGGGCTCTAAGTCTGGCCCAAGAACCGAGGTGTAGTGGGCTAGTTTGACTGGGCCCACTGCCGGGTCGGCGCCGTGACGCAGCTTGACGCAGCGTAGCAGGCGCCACAGCGCCTTACGTAAAATTCCTTTTCCCGTTTTCATTTAATATATATATTCAGCACATTAATATCCAAAATCTAATTTTTATTTAATTAAACAATTTCCATCAAATAGAAATTATCCAATAGTTATTATCATTTTAAATATCTCGATTCCAAATCGAATATTTAATATTCTCTCAATACACCCTTAGACCGAAAAGACAATCGACATAGTGTGACCCTATAGACCTTCACATATCGACACTAATCCAATTAAGGTCCATACGGAACTCCTAGACTGCGCCATATGACTAACTCAATATGTGAAGTACGTTTACATGAATCCAGCAAACATAACCTTTATGTGAGATGATAAATTCCTTTCATTCGCGACACACTCGATCAAGCTTAGGATTTGCCATATGTCCATCCAAATGGTTTGATCACTTTATCTCATCTATATTAGTCTACAACTAGACCATATTCTAAATATGTCTCTTGCATTGGCCAATGACTTAGTCGACCTAATATCTCTGAGAAGTTGAGTGCTCTCTCGAATATCTAATCGAGGAATGAATCATATTCTTGGCTCAATTACCACCTTAATTTACATCATAATGTACCCAACACAAGCCGTGCCTTATCCTATAAGGAGTTTAAGCTTAGGACAGGTTAAAGTACATTACTCTGTAAACAAGGTGCGTATTGACCTCAAGTCAAAGGACCTTCATATCCCATACGCTGATAATACTCTAGACATGTCTAACAAATATTTTATCAGCAGGGTATACCAATACTTTCTAAAAGTATCCATGTGTCCATCACTAGTAACCATTACTAGTAGTAGGTGAGACATACTACATTCTCTAAGAATATGATGCATACCACATGTCGACTTATAACATATCATCGATATCCCATTCTTGATGATCATTAGTCGAGGCTATTTTAGAGTTATGCTCTATCATCAATATCTCACTCTATTAATGACAACGTAAGCTCAAGGGATGCACATTAATGAATAATTACAAACAATCAAATAATAATTCAATAATCGCAAATGTCATAAATATTAATCTTATTAATAATATGAATGTGTTCAAGTACATTTGTCCCTAATAATGATTGTCTCTAGGACATACATACTTTCAGGAGTAGCCTTGTATCAATGAAAAACTCATCATTACCGGCCGGTAGGATCCGAATTGTATACACGAACTCGACCTTCGAGTTGAAAGTTCTAAGTTCCAACACTGAAGTTTCAACCGACGTCCATCTCAAGACCCTTTGAGATCTGGACTGAATATGAAATTTAGGAACGGTTCTCTGGGGTGGCGGATTTGGATTTGGAAGTTCAATCGATATCCCATTCTTGATGGAAGTGTTTTAAGGTTGAGATGCGGTGGGTTGACTCAGTTTTTATGGTGGTATACTGGTGGTTTCAGTCTTTAGAGAAAGAGGCAAGGTCGTGGTTCACAGTGATGAAGTGGTGGGACAATGGCAATTTGGGGTTTATAGCCATTTTCACATGATTTCTGGCGTTTGGGAGGAAATTTTGAGTCCCAAGAAAATACATTTCTTATACATAATTATATAATATTGTAATACATTATTATACAAAGAATATACATTATTTATACATCACATATAGCATACAAGAATGTGTGCGTGCGTATATATATATATATATATATATATATATATATAATGTATAATAGTGTATAAAGAGGTATGTGTAAAGTTACCAAAGAAGTTGAACAACTTATATATAACTATAGATACATTATCTATATACTTTAATTTGAGCTGGATTCATGTGTTTATATGACTGTACAAAGTATATACACTATATATACAGAGTATATGTAGTGTTTATATATAGTTAAACAAAACATATACAATATCCATACATCGATGATACAGTATGATATATCGGTTGCATACTAGATGCGCATGTTGTATATATACATTATCTATACACATATGATACACTGGGTTATATCGGCTGCAAATTAGATATGTGGGTCGTATATATGAGTTATTTCCCCCTTTAATTATTCGCCTTCAAATGGGCCGGTCTTTAATTTTTTCCCTTCAAATCCAACTTATGCCTAGCGGGCCATAGGTTCTTTAAGGGATCCAGCATAATTTGTGGGGTATTATGATATGAAAATATAAATTTATGCTCAGTGAATTTTTTTTTGTCTTGAGGGGTAAAAAATTAAAGACCAACACAAAATACGTCAAAAATGCAAATGACCGATTTAAAAAAATTGCGTGGATTGATCTTCATATAGGATGGTCTTTAATTTTTGCCCCTCAATTCGCTGGTCTTTAAATTTTTGTCCATACTTCTCATTTAATGAAAATTTGTGGGCCAAAGTACCTTTATTTGCGGGTCTACTAAATCAGAGATTCTGGGTTCGAATCCCAGCAGAGGCGAAAAAAATTCGCGAGGCAAATTTTTCATAGAATTATGCTTATTCGGCCAAAGTTATATAGAGATTATGCCTTAAGGGACATAGTTTCTATGTAACTAAACTTTCCCTTCAGGCATAGTTACATAGAAACTATGCCTCTTAAGGCATAATCTCAAAATATGTCTATTAAGCCAAAGTTATATAGAGATTATGCCTTAAGGGACATAATTTCTATGTAACTAAACTTTCCTTCAAGCATAGTTACATAGAAACTATGTCAGGCATAATCTCTATACAACTGTGGCCGAATATGAAATTTTGTCTTGCGGTTTTTTGTTTTCTTTTTGACTTTGTTGGGATTTGAACCCACAACCTCAGAGGTATTTTCGGAGGCATAATTACATAGCAACTATGCCCCTTAAGGTATAATTTCTATACAACTTTAGCCGAATAAACATATTTTTTAATGAAATCTTGTTTTGCGATTTTTTTTTTACTCTGTTGAGATTCGGACCCACAACCTCAAAGGTATTTTTGGTCATTTTTTTAGACGAAAAAATTAAAGACCACCAATTTGAGGGACAAAAATTAAAACCGCCCTAAAATAGGGGCAATCGTGTGAATTGCCCGACCGATTCTGGCAGTAGGTTGGGCTAACTTGCCATCACACATTATTTTGGGTCAAGAAGAACAATTGCTAGTGCAGATTGGATCAAGAGACTGGACCTTTTCTAGCTTGTAATCAACTTGTTGGGCTGGTTATGGGCTATATATTTCACTTAGGCCGTTGGTCCTACTCTTTCATGGTCTAGGCGAAAAGGGACTATAGAGCAAAAGGTATGCCCGGTTAATTATTTTTTTGCACGGATTCCCTTCAAACGCATTGTTCTTAAATTTTTCCCTTCACATGTGTTAAGTTTTGCCCCTACAATTTATTTAATGAAAATATCTATACCTGTTTTGCAAGGCAATTTCTGTAACATTTCTATCTTCGAAAGTTGAACTTTTAACTTACTCAACATAAACTTTGTAGGAATTAAGTTATGCGACATAAGTTTTGTAGTATTTTTTAAATTATGTTGAGTTGAAAAAGTTGTCTTGCATAATTTATGTGGATGTTATGATATGTGTGTTAAACGTAAAATATGTCTTGCAAGATCTAAATTATGACGCATCAAAAATGATGAAGAGTAAAAATTTAAGATCACAAATTTGAAGGGCAAAATTAAGGACCACCCCAAAATAGGAACATTTGTGCGGATGACCCCGCTTAATTAAGTACTGATTGACGGACTTGACAGTGCATATGGCCACATAAAGAACCCACTTATAAAGGATTTTCGCCATGTATCTTTTTTAAGACCGTTATTTAATTTTTGTTTCCGTTTTAAAATATTTACTTATTTAGTAAATATAGATAGCTGTTAGAACTTTTTCTCCTTTGTAAAACATTGAAGGCTCATTGTTTAGTTGTGTTTGGTCTGAATTGGTTTAGAAAAAGAAAACTTGAAGACCACTAGCGTTGGGTTATGTTGAACTTGATTGGTGAAGAAGACAAAGTGGGTATATTTAATTTTCGAGTATTTTAGTTTGTTTTAACCGTTGAGAACTATTGAGATTGACATTAGAAGGTTGGGTGAAGTCATTTGAAGTTGGTCTAAGAACTATTGATGTTAGAAGGTTGAGTGAAGTCATTTGAAGTTGATTTAGATCAATTAAAAGTAAAAAATGTATACGTGAAATTTCTGTGCAAGTCTTGGCAGACCAAGACTTGTGAACGATATATTATCTACATCGGAATGAGATACTTTTACATGCCAAGTTATTTATGGCAGATATATACATTGGAATTTAGAAAGAAAATATTTGCACCAATAATTGCCCTTGCTTGATATATGTATGTCATTGCTTACACAAAACCCCACCAGGACCTGAGTGGTTCAATAAAAACAGAAAAGATTAAAAAAAGACATGCTCATTTAAGAAAGAACAACTATAGATAGACATTGTTATACATAAAGAATCAATATAAAAGAAGAGAAATGATGGCATATAACAAACATATGTCCTACTCTATTTTGTCCTTATAATGAACAATAAAAATACGGTTGGACCACAGAATGGAAATAATGACGGGACTATCCATCCTAAATTAGGTTCACAGTGGTGACTCGAAACATAGAGACAATAGATTAGTGGTAAGTGCCATTTTTACTAAGTAGCAGTTTCAACACAATTCATTAGGATGAGTTTGTCTTTGCCGTGGAGTTATATGCATGTATATATGTTCTAGTCTTTAGACAATATGTTTGTTAAATTATGGTTTTGATGATTAAAAAATATGGCACGGGTTGAGATGGTTGTTACTACCTGAAGGACCTAGTTCTGATAGGCGGTTCTTTAAAATGACTGACACATGTTGGTGATAATACAACTGAAATTATAATTACAATTAAAAAATATAAATGAAGAAAACAATATCTTCAGGTTGAGGCACGTATATCTCGCTATCTCTAACGAGATTCAAGCCCACTGCAGCAAAACTTTATTGGTCCAGCAGTAATCTTGTCCCCTCTAGGATACAACTGTCCGACCACGTCGTACAAACTCAACAAACTCTGAACAAGATGTTGAGTTCAAAGCTCAACCAAAAGAACATCTTCCTTCAACTAAATAAAACTCTCTTTCTTAACTCACTTTTTATGCACTCTATAATTTTCTCTACCCACCAAAAGCTATGGATGAATTTTATTTATAGGTGAAGAAATTCATCCTTGAATTGATTTGGATGAGAAGTGGGAGAGTGGGGTAATCATTTGAAAGAAAATGGAGAAGTAAATTATGAGAATGTGGGTGAATAAATGAGTTCAAGGCAAATTATTGCTACGTTAAGCCACTGGAACGTGAGCAATGAATGACAAAAGATAAAGACCACTTTCTGCCATATTTTATGGCCACTAACATGTAGAAGTAATTAGGCATAATTTCCACTATCAAAAAATATGAAAGGGCATCACAATAAGGCACTTAATAGGAGGCACTTTAACATATATTTTGTAATATTAAAATGCTCAAACATAACTAACAATCTCTCACTGCATTTGTATCCTCCATACGGGCCATTGATTAGCAACATGTGAAAAGATTTCATCATAATCGACTTCAGGCCGTTGATTATAACCTTTAGCCACCAATCTTGTTTTATAAGTCTGTACCTTGCCATATGCATCAATCTTCTTCTTGAAGACCCATTTGCATCCTATGGGTCTAACCCCTTTTGGCAAATCAACCAAGTTTCAAACTTGATTTATGTATATCGAGTCCATCTCAGATTTCATGTCTTCTTGCCATCTCTGCAAATCAATGTCTAACATAGCTTCGTTGTAGGTTGTAGGTTCATCGTCATCAGGAATATATATCTCATTGTGTGTTTCAACAAGGAGATTATGTCTTTCAGGCGGACGATGAGTCCTAGTGGTCCTACGGAGTTGATTATTCTGTGTTTCAGTGTTTGTTGCATTCTAATTGTGAGAAAGTCTTTGTGTGTTGGACAATCCATCACCTTGAGAGTTTTCAGGAATGTCATTTTCATGTATTTCCTTAATGGAATGATGTACAACTATTGTATCATCTTTCATTGGTTGTGTATAAGAGTCTTGCATTTCTGCAATATCTCTCACAGCACTCCCACTGGCTGAAGGGCGTACTCTAAGTACCCAATCTTCGCCAGATACTCCCACTGAATCCTTGTTTAGGTCATTCGACAAAGGTTCAACTTCTGTGTTATCTTGTGGTTCTTGAATTTCTTCAAGTTCTATCTCTGTGCAACTATGTTCCTTGTAGACATATTCTTCTTCAAGGAAAGTTGCGTTCCTGAAAACAATGACCTTATGTTCTCCAGGAAGATAGAAGTAGTATCCCTTAGTTTCCTTTGGATACCCCACGAAGTAATATTTCTTCACTTTTAGATTCCAACATGTCAGTGAGCATCTTCTTAACATATGCAGGGCACCCCCAGGGTCTCATATGTTTAAGAGCTGGCTTCTTGCCATACCATATTTCATAGGGTGTCTTTTCTACTAACTTGGAAAGAACCCTGTTCTGAACATATATAGAGGTTTGTATAGCATGTCCCCAAAGGTATGTAGGTAGAGCTGAGGAGCTCATCATGGATCGAACCATATCCAATAAGGTTCGGTTTCTCCTTTCGGCAACACCATTCATCTGTGGTGTTCCAGGAGATGTACATTCTGACTGAACTCCATGTAGCTTTAAGTAATCTAGAAAATCCTTGCTCAAGTATTCACCTCCTCGATCCGATTGAAGGGTCTTGATACTTGTTGAAAGTTGATTCTCTACTTCCGACTTGTACTCTTTGAACTTTTCAAAAGCCTCGGATTTGTGTCTCATAAGATACATATACCCATACCTTGTGAAGTCGTCAGTAAAAGTGATGAAGTATGGGAAGCCTCCTTTAGCTTGAGTCGAGAATGGCCCACATACATCAATATGGACCAACTCAAACACCTCCTTGGCTCGCACACCTTTCCCAAAAAGTTGTTTATTGGTCATCTTTCTTCTCAAGCAAGATTCGCAGTTACCATAAGACTCCAAGTCGAATGGTTCAAGGTAGTCTAACTTCCTCAACTTTGCTATCCTTGATTCGTTGATATGACCAAGTCTGCAGTGCCATAGGTAGGTAGAGTTTCTATTACTTATCTTGGCTCGTTTATTTTGTACATTGAATATCTCTCGACTAGAGTTTAGTGTTTATAATCCATCCACAAGAGGAGCAGTTCCATATATAATATTACCAAAAGACAGTACTTGACTGCCATTATAAATATACGAGGAAAACCCCTCCATGTCCAAAACTAGGATAGAAATGATATTCCTCGTTAACGAGGGTACATAGAAGCAATCATTCAACAGTAAACAATAGCCAGAAGGTAAATATAACTATAAGTCCATACGCACTCAGCATATACTCGTGCTCCGTTTCCAACGCATAGGTCTACCTCTTTTGGTCAAACCTTCCTGTTATCAGTTAGCCCCTGTAGATTTGTACAAATGTGTGAGCCACAAACGGTATCCAATACCCAGGAGTGAGAGTTATTTATAGACATATTTATTTCAATGACGTACATACCTTGTCCACCAAAGGCAGGAGCACCTAGTATTTTTCCTCTTCCTGGTGCCGTGCTGTCATTCTTCCAATGTCCCTTCTTGTGGCAATTGAGACATTCATCCTTAGCCGGATTTACCTTCTTCTTTACACCTCCCTTAGGCTTCATAGCTGAGGGCGCATCGATTGCTTTGCCCTTCTTCTTCTGCCATTCCTTACCTTTCGTCTTGGGTCGGCTAGAAGAGCTCACCATGAGCACATCTTTGCCTTTGAAAGTGGAAGACTCAAAAGTCTTGAGCATGTTGTGCAGCTCTGGCAGAGTCGCCTTCGTTCCATTCATATTGAAATTAACAATGAAGTTCTCAAAAGAACGAGGGAGAGAGTTCAGGATGAACCATGAGAGGTAGACCTACACGCTGGAAATTGAGCACGAGTAGATGTTGAGCGCGTAGAGACTTATAGATTAAATTTACCTTCCTGCTATCAGTTAGCCCCTGCACATTTGTACAAATGTGTGAGCCACAAGCGGTATCCAATACCCAGGAATGTGAGTTATTAATAGACATTTTTATTTCAATGACGTACATACCTTGTCCACCAAAGGCAGGAGCACCTAGTGCTTTTCCTCCTCCTGGTGCCATACAATCCTTCTTCCAATGCCCTTTCTTGTGGCAGTTGAGGCATTCATCCTTAGCCAGATTTACCTTCTTCTTCACACCTCCCTTAGGCTTCATAGTTGAGAGCACAGCGATTGCTTTGCCCTTCTTCTTCTGTCATTCCTTGCCTTTCAGCTTGGGTCTACTAGAAGAGCTCACCATGAGCACAACTTTGCCATTTGGAAGTGGAAGACTCAAATGTCTTAAGCATGTTGTGCAGCTCCGGCAGAGTCGCCTTCGTTCCATTCATATTGAAATTCACTATGAAGTTCTCAAAAGAACGAGGGAGAGAGTTCAGGATGAACCAAGGGAGGTAGACCTACGCGTTGGAAACAGAGCACGAATAGATGTTGAGCGCGTAGGGACTTAGAGATTAAATTTACCTTCCTGCTATCAGTTAGCCCCTGCATATTTGTACAAATGTGTGATCCACAAGCGGTATCCAATACCTAGGAATGAGAGTTATTAATAGATATTTTTATTTCAATGACGTACATACCTTGTCCACCAAAGGCAGGAGCACCTAGTGCTTTTCCTCTTCCTGGTGCCGTGCAGTCCTTCTTCCAATGCCCTTTCCTGTGGTAGTTGAGGCATTCATCCTTAGCTAGATTTACCTTCTTCTTCACACCTCCCTTAGGCTTCATAGTTGAGGGCACAACGATTGCTTTGCCCTTCTTCTTCTGTCATTCCTTGCCTTTCAGCTTGGGTCTACTAGAAGAGCTCACCATGAGCACAACTTTGCCATTTGGAAGTGGAAGACTCAAATGTCTTAAGCATGTTGTGCAGCTCCGGCAGAGTCGCCTTCATTCCATTCATATAGAAATTCACTATGAAGTTCTCAAAATAACGAGGGAGAGAGTTCAGGATAAGGGTGGTAGCGACATTTTTTTCAAGCTTCGTTCCAATTAAAGCAAGCCTCTCTATCAGCCCTATCATCTTCAACACATGCTGCGAGACCTGGCCCCCTTCATAGAGCTTACACTTAAAGAGTTCTATTAGTAACTCATATTCCATAGTCTGGGATTATGAGTCATAGAGACTCTTCAAGTGTTCGAGCATCTCATTGAGCCCTATGTTCTCATGTTGTCTCTGAAGTTCCATAGACATGGAAGACAACATCACGCACTGCGCTGAAGTGGCATCATCTAGGTGTTTTTGGAAAGATTCCTTATCAAAAGAGGCATATTCAGCAGAGTCTGTCTCAGGGACTGTTGGGAACACTGTGTCCAACACATATTCTCTTTTCTCTTATCTCAGCACTATTCGCAAATTTCTTAGCCAGTCAAGGTAGTTCGGTCCAGTAAGTTTGTTCATCTCAATCAACATTTTCAATGATAAGCTCGACATTTTTAATAATCTGAAGAATTAGATAGACTGGAAATCAAACTCAAAATTTGTTTCCTATTATACACATTCATTTAGGCTAATAAACATGGCATTTTGTTTAATTAGCTCCCACTGTTTCAACATACTTCTACGATCCCATGGTAGAATACAGACCTACATTAATTGAGGTCATAATGGGGAAAGATCCAAGCCTATGCTATCTCCGCATTTGCTTTGGCTGATAACTTCAATAACACATCTTGGTAGGTTCTAAACCAATTGCAAAACTTATTTGCAACTCTTGGTTGATAAAATATTATATTTAATCTTGCGTCCTTAGATTAGTCCGACACTTTGGCGCCAAGATTTGTCTAAGCAAGTCAGCCCCATTACACAACTGCGTTTATAAATCTAAGTAAATTTGGCATTTGTGAGCAAACACTTTGGTGTAAATACCCACAAAAATTTATCGTTTACCTTTACATTAAAACATATCTATGAAAGAGTCTGGGTCCTCGTAGACTTAGAGCAAATGCTTTGGCATAAATACTCGTATCGCCGAAAATGATTTTGCACTATAACAATTATAATGGACGACGCGTTTTAATTTAGACTTGTATTTAAAGTTTTGGGAAACATTTTAATTCAGAATTTTAACCAAGATCAACTCTTTTATGCCATATCTAATATGACATCTTAACATCATGCAAAACCAATGACACATATAGTTGGAAACCGTCAACCCAATATGCATGATATAAGATGGTTTAATCAAATACTGGGCGCGGCCTGCCCAGATAGTTATAGCGGACGTTATTCTAGTAATTTAAATGACAAACAATTTGACATTTAGCACATAAACAATATACTTATTAAATATAATGTATAATAATAATCATGGGTTAAACATTCTGAACAACAAAATTTGTTTTTATTATTTTGACCGATGGGATCGCGACGCTAATCATTAGGGCCACGGCGCCAGTGAGGCAGAAACCTAATTTCTGCTTCTGCAATGCATTAGAGTCGCGGCGCCAGTGAGGCAGAAACCTAATTTCTGCTTCTGCAATGCATTAGAGCCGCGGCGATCCACCATGGGCCAGCGGCGCCTAATGTCCAGAAAGTCCGGAACTTAAAAAAATGAAGCATTAGGGCCGTGGCGCTCCACCATGGAGCCGCGGCGCGGCCTTAAAAACCCTAGTAAGCTTTGCGACACCCTGCCATAGGGTCGTGGCGCCGATGTCCTGACAAAACGTTTCTGTGTTGATTTTTCAAAATCGTTCGAGCCCTAAATCCAATTTAGGGATCAAATCACAGGTCCTTTATCATCACCCACCATTATCAATAACGCTCATATCAACCATCATCAGTTCTTACTCGTTCTTAGCCATGCAATGAGTCGGACAACACACTTTTGGCATAGTTCGAGTTAGAGCGGAATGACTTCCTCGAGTTAGCGTAGGAGATAATTTATGGTGATATTAAAAGGTTAACATTCGGTCAAGACATGTAGGATTTCAAGAACCTCGTTTTAATCCAATTTTATGTTTAACCCATATTATTACTTCATTCAATTGTTATATAACCATTGAACTAGCCTGGGCTCTGATACCACTGTAGGGGATTGTTGGGTTCAAAACACATAAGTAAGGCACATCGGAAGTTTAAAATTTTATTTCTTACTTACCCCAACAACTTTTCTGGTATGGTTATACAACAATCAAACCTGTAACATAAAGCATAATACTTACAGGTTATAGTATCTGGAATTTTTATCTACGATAAGGTTGACACGAGGTTGCCCTTTCGACTGCAAGGTCCAAGCTTCAATGTACTTTTCTTTCGGAAAGCTAAGAAATCTGGCAGAGGTTCGAGAGAGTTTTGATTCTAAGTCTCTAAGGCTTAGAATGATAATCTGAAAAATATTGTGTTGAATAATGAACAGAATGACACTATTTATAGGTAAAAATTAGGTCAAACCTTGGGCCTGGCCCAAAAATCGAGGCAGAGGTGTCGCGACGCTCGATGTGTTCCTGCACTGTCTCGATTAATTTTCTGTGCATTCTTAATTAAATCCAAAATACAATTTTAACTTAATTAAAATAATCATTATTCATTTAAATATCTCGATTCTATTCGAACATTTAATTACTCTCTCAATACATCCTTAGATAGAAAAGACAATCGATATAGTGTGACCCTATAAGCCTTCACATATCGACATTAATCAAATTAAGGTCTACGCGGAACTCCTAGACGGCGCTGCAAGACAAACTCAATATGTGAAGTACATTTACGCGAATCCAGTAAACTTAACCTCTATGTGGTAAGATAAAATCATTTCATTCACGACACACCCGATCAAGCTTAGGATTTGTCAAGTGTCTATCCAAATGGCTTAATCATTGTATCTCACCTATATTAGTTGACAACTAGACCATATTCTAAATATGTCCATTGCGTTGGCCAACGACTTAGTCAACCTAATATAATTGAGAATCAGAGTGTTCTCTCGAATATACATTCGAGGAATGAATCCTAATCTTGTCTCAACTACCACCTTTAATCCACATCGTAATTTACCCAATACAAGCCGTATCTCAACCTATAAGGCATTTGAGCTTAGGACGGGATCAAAGTACATTACTTTGTAGACAAGGCGCGTATTGACCTCAAGTCTAAGGACTTCTATCTCCCACATGCTCATCATACTTTAGACAAGTATAACAAATAGTATATCAACAGGGCATACCAATACTTTCAAAGTTTCCATGTGTCCATCACGAGTAGCCATTACTCATAGCAAGTGAGATATACTACATCCTCTAAGGATGTGATGCAGACCACATGTCGACTTATCACATATCATCGATATCCTATTCTCGATGATCATTAGTCGAGGCTATTTTATGAGTTACGTTATAATATTAATATCTCACACTATTAATAACATCGTAACCTCCAGGGATGCATGTTATAGAATATTACAAACAATCAATTAATAATTCAATAATTGCAAATCCCAAAATATTAATCTTCATTAATAATAATACGAATGTGTATAAAGTACATTTGTCCTAATACATATTATCTCTAGGACATAAATATACTTTCAACTTTGTCATAGGAGACATGATGGTTTGCACCAGAATCAGCCCACCATCCATCAACATTTTCCATCATGTTTATGTCTGTTGTCACCGCCACAAGTAGCTCTTCGGTAACGCTCACCTGATGTGCATGATCATGTTTTTGAAACTTGTAAAATTGAGAAATATGCCCACTCTTGCCACAGACATAGCATGGTCTTCCATCTTGAACTTGTTGATTTTATTCTCGGTTATTGACATCATTATTTTTCTTGGGAGGTCTACCATACTTTTTCTTAAATATTTTCTTCTTAGGCTTCATAGAAATATTTTTGTGAGAATTAGGAGAAGCATTATCTGAAGTAATTAAATTTACTTTGTTTGTGATGGATTGTAAAGCGCTTTCTTTCGATTGAAAAGGTGCATCTTGGCCCCTTGCCTCTTATTCCATGCAGATTCACATTATCAACGTCTCAAGTGAGGTTTCTTTTTATTTGTGGAACATAGTTTTTAAAAATTCCTTCCTTGAAGGTGGAAGTTTATCAATTATGCCACAAACAATAAGGTTATCTCCAATTTTGACCTCGTCGGACCTGAGCTCTCCAAGAATCATTATAAATTCTTGAGTTTGGTATACCACTGATTTGTTGTCCACCATTTGAAAACGCAAAAATACTATTAGCAGCCTATTTTCGCTCAAGCCTCTTCGGTATAATATTTACTCCTTCCATCTATTGGAATGAGTATCGTTGAACCAAAATGATTTGTTAAGATCTTCCACTTTGACATCCGCAGATTTTTCAATTGTTGTCATTGAATCTCCTTAAAATTATTAGTGATAATACAATTGAAAAATACAAATGAAGAAAATAAGATCTTTTGGTCGAGGCGCGGATATCTCCTTTCTTTAACGAGATTCAAGCCCATTGCAATAAAACTTTACCGGTCCAGCAGTAATCTTCCTGGCTTGTCCCCTTCAAGATACAACAGCCCAACCATATCGTACAAGCTCAACAAACTCTGGACAAGATGTTGAGTTCAAAGCTCCCCCAAAAGAACACCTTCAACTAAATAAAACTCCCTTTTTATGCACTCTATATTTTTCTCTATCCACCAAAAGTTAAGGATGACTTTTATTTATAGGTGAAGAAATTCATCCTTGAATTGATTTGAATGAGAAGTGGGAGAGTTGGGTAATCAATTGAGAGAAAATGGAGAAGTAAATTATGAGAATGTGGGTGAATAAATGAGTTAGTGGAAAGAAGAGTTTCTAAGGCAAATTATTGCTACATTAAGCCACATGAAACGTGAGCAGTGAATGACAAAAGATAAATGCCACTTTCTGCCATATTTTATGGCCACTAACATGTAGAAGAAATTAGGCATAATTTCCAATATCAAGAAATATGAAAAAGCATCACAATAAGATACCTAATAGGGCACTTCAATATATATATTTTGTAATATGAAAATTCTCAAATATAGCTAACAACACCTAATCCTAGATAATGTAGGAGTCACTTTAACACAATATATTTTATATTCTCGTGTTATATGACCTAACAACCGCCTAAATACTAGAGCTGCCTAGTGGGCCGGGCTCGGGTCTGGTGGGCCGGATTTGGCGAGGTCGGGGCGGGACGGGTGAAGGGGGCGGGATCAGGGCTGGCGGGTCAGGCGGGATCGGGTTTGGCGGGCTTTGCCGAAGTCCCGTCCCGATCTCGATCCCGTCGGAATCGGGTCGGGGGCGGGATCGGGATCGGGTTCCGGCGGTTTCACTTTATTTTTTTTAACATATGTATAAAAAAAACTCAATAATTAAACAAGACAAGATAGTGTAATAAAAACACTCCAAGGCTGTTTTTGTGCCTCTTATATTATTTAATAGACATAATTTTTTTGTAATACAAATACAATTGTCGAAATTGCAACTTTGTGGTGTTGTCCAAAAGTTGCAAATTACATAATAAAATTGCAATTAAAAAAATTACATTCTGGAAAAAACCTGTTCTAGTTTCTTGATAATTTCTTGTGGTTCTTCGGTTGGAATTGGTATTTGTTGGTCAAATTGATCCACGTCGCTTCCACCACCACCTTCGGATAAGATTTCGTTGTAGTTTTCATCTTCTTCTTCATTGATCTCCGGTTGACCGCACCTTCTCCGCTCCGCTCGTATCCAATCTCTGAATGATACTGCAATTTTCAAGCTGTCTCCGGCTAATGAGTGTCTGTGGTCTCCTATTTGATATCTGCCGGCAGAAAAAGCTCTTTCAGACGCAGTTGATGACGCTTGAATGTTCAAAACATCTCAGGCCATCATTGAAAGTGTCGGAAAGGTCTTCTCATTCTCACTCCAGTATTTCAGCAAGTCTTCACGTCCTTCTTCATTGAGTTTGCTTGGTAAGGTACAGAACCCTGCAAAACAAAAATATCAAACTCGCTAATTTGGTTAGTAGCGGTACGACCGCACATTCTATTTCTGAGGCTTTCAATACTAGCCGTAGAAACAACATGTCTTTTATGAGGTTGTGTTGAAGATGAAGAAGATGGTATGGAAGTCGGTAGGTTACTAGCACTTTCTTGTTGGTAAAACCTATATATTTTTTTGCATTGGTCTTCTACGCTAGACAACACTTCTTCTTTAGTTTGTTCAATAGGTGGTGGGTGATTTGGATTTTTTGGACTTGGAGGTGGTAGTACTTCTATACAATCGTAAATAGTTTCAATAAGTGATTTAGTACCGTCTATTTTAATAGTAGGATTTAATACAACACCAATAATATAAATAGTGGGAATAGGAATAAAATATTTTTTTATTTTGATAAACATTTTTAATAAGCCATATATAATTTGGTTTTTCCATATATTCACTAAGTAATAAAAATATTAGAGTTATATAAAACAACATAGTTAAAATAGTAGGATAATATATACCGGAAAATTCTTTTGTTGCTTGAAAAAAATTCTCTAAAAATACAATAAGTTCGGAAATTTTTACCCAATCGCTATCTACAACCATATCAGCTGGATTTTGATTATGAGAGTTAAAAAATAAAGTTATAGATTTTCTATAGTCATAAGCAACAAGTAGTTGCTCGTATAAAGAATTTCACCTAGTGGATACTTCTTCTGAAATTTTTCTATAAGGTAGTTGGCAATCGTGACATGTTTTTTAATATTCTTTTCTTCGTTGTATTTTATTACTTTTAAAAATAAAGTTTATAGCAAATTGTATTTTACTAAGAATGTCTTCAAAAAGTGATAGACCATCCTTTACAATTAAGTTATATATATGACACACACATTTTATATGAAAATGATCTGGAAAAGATGCAGTTAAAGTATTTTTTAAAATTGTAATAGCGTAATTGTTAGAAGAAGCGTTATCTAATGTAATAGTCATAATTTTATCGGTTATTCCATAATAATGGCACACTTGATAAATATTTTCTGCAATAAAAGTACCAGTGTGCCTATCATCTATATATCTATACGCTAAGATACGTTTTTGCATAGACCATTTATAATTTATCCAATGACAAGTTACCGTTAAATAATCATGGTCGTTAGTACTACGACCTATATCAGACGTGATAGATACTTTGACATTAAAATGATATAATGAATAACGTAAATATTGTTGATATTCATGTGCGAATTTAAAGACATATCTCTTAACAATTGATCTAGAAAAACCGTTAAAAGCAGGATTATATATATCTCTAATGTAATGAATAAAACCAGGAGATGAAGGAAATGAAAAAAGGCAAACCCTCCACAACAACTAATTTTGATATTGCTTCCCTATCTCTATGTTTATTGTATTTAGGGCCTACAATTCCCCCCGTCATAGGGTTAATTTGACCCTGTACTTGGTCTGAGACAGTATCAGTATGTGAATCTTGTCCCGATGGAGCGAGCGTTTGCGCACCCAGTTTTGAAGCATGGTATTGGGCATACCTAGATGGATGAGCCCTTACTACGTGTCTCATTAAACCCCCCATCCCACCGTGACCTTTTCCAGTTTTAAACTTTAAAACATCTTTACAAATTTTACATCTAGCTACTTGATTCTCTACGTTCCTATCAAAAAATATCCATGCATCTGATTTTAATATTTATTTTGCTGGATCTCGTCTCATATTAGGGGGAATATGAGGCATTTCAATTGAAAGTGCAGTAGTGGGTGTGTTGTCATCAACATTAGTGGGTTTATCATCTAGATGATCGTCTAAATTAAAGTTTTCTTGGGTTCTAGAAAATAGGTCTTCGTCTAAATCTAATGGTATTGTAGGAAAATAATCAGTATCAACAAAATCATCCTGTGTAGGAATATGATGACTAGAAGAAGTACCCTTGCCCTTGTTGCCCCTACTAGAAGAAGCCTGACCCCTACCCGTAAGCATACGTTTAAATCCTTCCATTATAAATTTATAATTATACTAATAAATAATTAAAGTAAATGAAATTAAGTGGGCTAAATAAAATAATCAGACAATAATAATTTAATGAAGGAACGAATGTACCAAACGCCGACGTGTAATCGAGAGGTTGAAAATTGAAACTTTGCTCGATGGAAGATCCTCAAGCTAGTTGCCAACTTCACTCCCAATTCCCAAATGAATAAATAAAATTGAATATTTAGTAAACAATGTAGACTTGTGGAGAGATAGATTGAGAGATTAGAGAGATTGTAGGAAGATTTGTGAGAAAGATGAAGAGAAATTGAGTTATTTATAGTTGAAAATTGGATTAAAGTGTAAATATAATAACTTATGGGTTAAAAATAAATATTAAGGGGTAGGGGGTTGAGGGAGGGGGGAGGCCAAAAATGGCCGTTGCACAACGACCAAAATGTAAAATGGTCGTTGGTGCAACGGTTATTTTTGGAAAAGGGTGGATTACGGGCGGGATCGGGGCGGGCTCGGGATCGAGTCGGGACTAGCGGGACTGGAGCGGGCCGGGATGAGACATTGTCCCGTCCCGGTTCGAGTTTCGCACCGAATTTTTTATTTATTTTTTTACTACTCGGGTTCGGAGCGGTGTAGTGGCGGGACCGGGCCGGAACAGGGCGGGACTGGGCGGTTTTGGGGCGGGACCGGGCCGATCCGGCCCACTGGACAGCCCTACTAAATACTAGAAAATCTTGGAGTTAGTTTTTTTTTTCATTTTTTTTTTGCAAAAATCAGCTCGCGAGGGATCCCATTTTGAAATATTTTCGGTCCAAATCATCGAGGTAATGATTATCTAACACTCGGATTATTATACTTGAGTTTTATTGGGGTTTAACTATTGAATCATTGGATCAAAAAGAATTTATTGAGGGATTTTACTCTAGTTTCTCAATTAGGGAAGTTGTGATTTGACCTAGCTGATCAAGTCAAATTCTAATCTGGATTATAAAAATAGAATCACGAACTTAAAGTTAACCTAAGTCAGTAATTTATTTCAAGTTCTGACTAGTACTCTGATCGGATTAAGTTTGACTTGTTTTAAAAATTATGAATTTTTTTATCTAGCGTAATTTAGAAGCGTTATTCAATATTTTTCCTCGATTGAGGCCATTGGAGGTCATTTTGGTGGAGTTGGACGGCTCAAAATGAGGTGAAAAGTGTACCGTTTCAAGGCAAATAAGATTTTAAGCTCTCAAATACTTGCTTTTCTAATGTCATAATTTAAAACTTGAATAATTATTTAAAATACCTAGTATGTTGAGGGGCTATCACGTACTAAGACGTTTATACATTTTCCCTCAACTTATGCGCTATTTATGGAAGTACCTTTCTCCTATAGTTGAGTTAATAAAGCACATCTGGTATAAAGCTTGATAAATTGAGCTTGACATACTAGTTACATTGATAAGAAACATGTTATGGGTTGCGTTGTTTCTATACATGTTAAGATACATAACAAGACTTTGTATTTATCTGTTGATATTGTCTTTTTGCACTGTTTCTCTCATATGCATTTTATTGATGAGTTGTTAGCATCATACCGGTTGTGGGTAGTATCCAATTCACACACAATTTGATTGCCACCACAATGCTCTGTGTTTAAACACATTGATGGTTTGGACATACATTTTCCATTTTATGGAATTACACTATGTATAGTGTTGTTGTTGATGATTTGGACATATAGTTAAGATGTTGTTGACTATGAAGGGTATAATGAAACACACAGTTCAACATAAACAAGGGCCACGAGATTCAGTTTGAGTTATTCATGTATATTTGTTCTCATTCTTTTACACATGTTATTACCCTTACATTTTGTGTTATACCTTGTTCATGCCATACATAATACTTTCAGATGCTCCACGGGGTATGATAGCGGGATGAGTCATTGATCATGCTAGGCTTAAGCTTAGGCTAAATCATGTTATTGTTTATATTCTATGTAGATCTTCGTACTAATACTGCAATAGGGTATCCTTGATCTTGTCCGAGACGCAGGTTGAGATCCAGTTGAGGCGAGCCCGTATTTAAATCATGATGACATATCCTCCTTATCTTTCAGTTAGTCAGTTATATAAGTCGGGATATGGATTAAACTATGTACTCAATTTTCTTACAGATGCTCTTAGACGTGCATTGATATTTGAGTATCATTTCAGACTTGTATTATTTTTATTTCTATTGTTTATGAGAGTTTATCATATTTATTAGGTAGTTGTGTTTCTATTTCTGTTTGACGTGACCATGAGTTGAGCTGATGAAGAACAAAGTTCGACTACAAGCTAGTGGCTCTTAGATGCCCATCACGACCCTCGGATTTGAATCCTAACAAAATCAACTACAAATGAGCAATACATTTTTAATTTTCTACAACACATCTAAAGAAGATTGAGAAAAAGGAGAACAAGTAGATGAAACAAGTTCTAATACAATTAAATAATAGAAGAGTGAGGTCAAATTAGATTAAAATAATTTTTAATTTTAATAAAAAAACTGATTTCACCATTCTCCCCCTTCTCCTCCACCTCTTCTCCTCTCCCTCCGCCCCACCCCACTCCCCTCTTCTCCTCTCCCTCCGCCCCCCCCCACTCCCCTCTTCTCCTCCATCTTCACTCCGCCCCCATCCCGACGCCTCAAACCCTTCTTCATCATCATTTCAAATTCACAAACAGAAATTCAAAAATTCAAAATTCCAAAAAACAATAGTTCTCTTGTTTTCTTGGCTCGAGTTCACTGTTTTCAGCCTTTTGATTTTTGAAAAATTCAAATTCAGCTTGGGTGTTTGGGAAATTCGACTGGTTGGGTTTCACTGTTTCACCACCACCATGCCTCCCTCTTCTCCTCCACCTTCACGCCACCCTACCTCCTCCCAAACTTTTACCGGGCAAAATGCAGGAAATACAAGAAAATATGAGCTCATTGAAATGGGTGAAATTGGTAGCGATGGTGGTGAAATTGGTGGTGGCTGATATGGTGGTGAAAATCAACTGGAACAACTTGCATAGTAGATCTGAGCTCATTGAGCTTTGAATTGTAGCTTCAATGGCGGATTAGAGACGGGACTTCCGGTGAAATAGTGGTGGTGAAATTGGTGGCGATGGTGGTGGCGGATATGATGGTTCCGGTGAGATTGGGTGGCGGGATGGTTTAGTGACGAAGAAGATATAATTATTGAATTTAAAAGATTTCTAATATGACGCTGACTTGACATTGACATGATGCTGACGTAGCGAATGAGTGTGTAACATATCCCTTTGTGCAATTAATTATATGTTTATCAGTGGGTAAATAAATCCACTTTTTAAATATATAGGGGTAATAGATTGCTTTAAATAATTTAAGTGTGACATCGAGACATTGGTTATAATTTAGAGATCAATCTAAGTCTTTTCTTGAGAAAAGAATTAAATGGATATCGATGGAAGATTTGAATTAATACACTGTTACTTTATCTATAAATAAATTTCTTCTTTTCAAAAAAAGATAAATAGAAAGTACTTGCAATCCAAATAGCAAGTACTTTGCACTAATAATTGAGTCCGGAAATTAAATGACCCTAGAAAGGGAAGTGTAACAAAAGTAACCCACAAAAAAAAGTTACACAAATACCTTTTACTTGCGCAAAATGACTTAACTATAACGACTAAGTTAAGCCTTTTTTCGTAGGAAATTTTTACGCAAAAGGAGCCTTTTATAACTAGGAAAACGTCTTCATTTTTAGATCACTCTTCACCTTCTCTTTTACCATACTTTAGCTTCGACAAATCATGTCTCATAGCTCCAATAATTTCTCGCATAAAAGAACTTAACTAAGCGGTTACGGTTAAGTCTTTTGCACAAAAGATATTTCCGTAATTTTTTTTTGTGGGTTACTTCATACTTGTGTTACACTTCTCTTTAATTTTTAGGGTCGTTTAAGTTCGGGACTCCTAATAATTGCACTATTGCTTGGTATACTTTGTATGGCACAGCTTAAATAAAAGCCCACCAGAACCTGAGGTGGTTCAATAAAAACAGAAAAGATTCTAAAATCAACATATTCATCCAAGAAAGGACAACACTTATAGAAAGACATTATTATGAAATATCAATATAAAAGAAAAATAACGGCACAACAAACATATCTCCTACTCTATTCTGTCCTTCTCCCTTATAAATAACAGTAACAGTAATACAATTGCAAAATAGGAAAAGACACTTGCAGCATAGAGTGAAAATAAAGACCGGACAACCAAAATCCTAATTATATTCATAATGGCGATAAAAAATTTAGAGACAACAGATTCGTGGTTATTAAAAAAATTGTTTTCAATACAATTCATGAGGATGAGTTTGTCTTTACCATGAAGTTATAAGTATGTATACATAAAATAGTAAAACATTTTTTTTAACCAATCAATTGGTCGACAAATCCGATAGAGTACAAAATAATAATCGACTGTACGAATCATCTTAAGTCATTCTTAATTTATTCAAGAGCAATTTATTCCGATATTTGTTTTTTCAAATAAGTTCTCTTTTGTGCCTAATGAGGAGTACACATCAGTGTCTCACAAATCTCTTATCTGTTTATTCTTTAATATACAAGTTTTATTTTTGAATACTTTTTTTTATATTAGTCGTGTTAGTGTAAACTCACACACTACGACTAATACCAAACAGTTTTTCCGGTTCACTAGCACAAATTGCCAGATAATCTTATCTACCACCACCAACAACAACAATAACATACTCAGTTTAATTCCACACGGTGAGTTGTGAGGAGAGTAAAGTGTACGCAGACCTTACTCCTATCTTAAAAGGTAAAGAGAATTTTTCCGATAGACCCTCGGCTCAAGAGAAAACATGACAAAAAAAGTCAAATAAGATTTGAAAGAAGTAAAGTAAAGTAAAGAGATCATAATTATAGATAAGCATCAATGGAGAACTTTTAACACTAAATGCATCAAACTAGTACGATAATCGGAGTACAAGAAATAACAGATAATAACAGAAAATCGAAGAACAAGAACCTACAAGGAACACTATGCCTGCTAGTATAGAAGGATATAAGAGACATGTACTATTACCTAACCCTCTACCCAATTCCGCTTTCTTCACAACATCCTATCTAAGGTCATGTACTCAGTAAATTACAGTTGCGCCATATCTTGCCTAATCACTTCTCTTCAATACCTTTTCGACATACATCAACCTCTTCTGAATCCGTCTAAAGCCAACCTCTCACGTCTACTTTATCCATCAAGTCTGGAGTAAATAAACTTACACCAATTGTTTTGGAATCTCCAAGTTACTAATCTCATTCTTCAATCTAAGCATCCGTTTGACATCTCAACTCCAACTAGATTTTTAAGACTTCTAGCAAATGTTGAACTTATCGTAAGTATATGCAATAATAACTAACCATTAGTATTTGATTTTTTCGTGCTATTGCATCTTATTATTTCTCATGTTTTGCATTATTTTGGAAGGTGTTAGATAGTGACCGAAACTTGCGGAAAATGTATGTCATGTGGACTGCTCGAGGACATTTGTAAACAAGTCACACACTTCGAGAGATACCAAGGGACAGCATAATTTATATCCAAACACTAGTACTCCTCCATTTCAATTTATGTGGCATCATTTGACTTGATACAAAATTTAAAAAAAAATAAAAACTTTTAAAATGTATGATCTAAAACAAATTTTATATAAATGTGTAACTCTAAATCATCTTTTAAAATTAAATTATTTCTAAATATAAAAAAATAATTTTTTTTAAAATAAAAAAAATATCACATAAATTGCTACTGAATAAATATCTTGAATCAATTGAAAGTCCTTTTTTTCACGCCCTTACACTTCTTGGAAGGACCAATTTCCAAGGCACGGAGATAAATAAAAATATGGTCCCATTAAATTATGGAGATTTTAGAGCAGTAGCTAGACTAGTGATGTTTGTGTAAGTACAATGATTGATGGGTTCACATCGAAAGTTTTTCGCGGCATTTGTCGAAAAGGGGGCCATGGGGGTTGTGGTACTATTATAGGGTTGTAATGCTCTTGTATGAGCATTATAATTGCTATTGTAGGGTTGTAATTATATACACCACCATTAATTGGAATATGTCTAAGATTTTATGATTTATTAAGGCTAATGTATATTAGGATTGTTTAAAATTGAGCGATTACCGATAATTCAATCATAAAATTGGCTTATCGTCTTATTAGTATTGAGTTATCGAATTAACGGTTGATGAATGAATTAAAATTTTATAGTTAACGGTTTATCGGTGCGGGACGAATTACTCAATTTTCTTATCGGATAAACCGTTAATCCGTTAAGATTATTTATTATATTTACATTTTACGCCTAAATATATAAAGTATTTATTGTGCACCCTAAAGTTAGAGTCCCATTCAGATTCAATATTTTATTAGAGTATGCCACGATACTTGGATACGGCAAAAATCAGGTTAGTGTGTCCTCCGGGGCATAGTCCAGTGGCAAAGCCTGGGCGCTATAAGACGCTCTGGCATGGAACAGCGTGGGTTCGATTCCCCGCAAGCACGAAGAAACTCTGCATGTTGGGAAATTTGACCTTGTCTCATTGATCAGTTGTACGCTCCCAGAAAACTGGCCACCGGAGCACATCCCGCGATTTATCTGGTAATAGTGTTGAAGGACCGGTGCTATTACCTCCAGGACATAGTCAGGCGCAAGCCTGGAGACCTGGATTATCAAAAAAAAAAAATCAGGTTGGTGTAATCCTCCACTTTTTACTGATTCTGGTGATTCAATTCGTTTCGAATTGCCAGTGTGAAAATTTAGGACAGTGCAAATGAGTCTTTTTTTCTGTGCTGCCTAAAGTTTCCAGAGTGAAACTTCTATCCAATTTTGGCTCACTTCTCTTTAAACTTTTAGTTGTTCCCAGTTAGATTATATGCTATTTTATACTTCACCTATAATTCATATTTGTAACAAATTTGTGGCATTCATTATTTGTGTATTTTTTTAGCTGATACATCGTCCAATAACAGACCGATAATTGTTAACCTGATACTGAACTAACCGATATCTTATTGGTTGGCTAGCGGATTAATATATTTCAAAGCCGATAACCGATAAATCGAATCGTTAAGAGTAATTATCTGCCCGACGATCCATCCGATAAGCAACCCTAATATATATAGTTTCTTATTTATGCTAATGTGTATCCTTAAAGGAGTTGACATATTTTAAGTAGTTAACTTATTTACGTAATGAGATTTGAGAACATGCATAGAAGTTTTTCTAAAATTTGGGCAGCCAATGTCTAATCAAAATATTTTATCATGTATTTAAGTGATCAATCGAAGTAGGCCGAAGTTTAAATATATAAATAAAATTTATTAAGTTTAAAAGGTTATCTGATTCCGTCTTATCTATAATAATAGTTGTTTTAGTTAGCTTGCATTTATATTGACTATTTTAACGGATACTTGTTATTTTTTATCAATTATGCATTGTATAATTATGCTCATCAAAATTTAAATAGATTAGATGGCTTAAGAGGAAAAGAAGAAATTATCTAAAAATAAATTTGTCTCTTTGCTTTTGCTACGAGTTGAACACTCGTCTCTCATGATTTTTCACCAACTTGCCCCTTGACGATAGAATTATTATTGTTTATATAATAATGGTCCGAATTAATGCACTTGCGCAACCTTTCTCTTGTCATGCGTGACGCCGTGCAATCATATTTTTCTTTGACATATGCCCCTCACCAACCATAAATTACTTCACAAAATCCTTCAAGTTTGGATTCAAAAGGAAGCTTGGAGGGGGTGGAATAACAGCATTTTTCTCTCATTTGGGCGTTCACAAATTCATTCTAAATTAAAGTGATCAAATATTGAGTGAATCTTTGGGCTTCCCAAGAGTTAGGAGATTTAAACTTCCATGGATTCTCTTCTATATTAGTATAAGTCGTATTACAATTTGGTTTTCAAGCCTCTATTAATCTACCAAAGCTGACGAATATACAGTGATTTGCAATTTGGGATTCTCTATCAGATGTATGATGTAGCAAAAGTCTTTCAATCTTTATTAAGTTGTTACTAGCTGCAACCACTTTGTTGAAGTACAAGAAGTTAAGCTACAAGCTAGCAGGGGTATTTTAGTCTTTTCAGTGTAATAGTTAGTTAAATAACTAACCTTCCATTAATTAGTTATAACAGATTAGGTAGTTATCAGTTTAAGAGCTAAGCTAATAATATAAAGCTATGCTCTCTCAATGTAAATCTCAGATCATTCAATACAAAATACTAGGGCTGGCCAGTGGGCCGGGACAGCCCGACCCCGACCCGAGCCCGTCCCGGTCCCGCCCCGACCCCGCAAAAAAAAAAAAAAAATACGGGGGCGGGACTCGAACTCGGGACGGGACGATGTCTCGTCCCGCGAGGCCGAGCCCGCCTCAGTTCGCGAGACCGAGCCCGCCCGAGCCCGCCCGGCCAGGCCAGGCCAGGCCGACCTTTGCAAAAATGACCGTTGCACCAACGGCCATTTTAGATTATGGCCATGGCCAACGGCCATTTTAGCCCCCTCCCCAACCCCTACCCCTTAATATTTATTTTTAACCCATAAGTTATTATATTTACACTTTAACCCAATTTTTCAACTATAAATAACTCATTTTCTCTTCATATTTCTCACAAATCTTCCAACAATCTCTCTAATCTCTCAATATATCTCTCTACAAGTCTACATTGTTTACTAAATATTCAATTTTATTTATTCATTTGGGAATTGGGAGTGAAGTTGACAACTAGCTTGAGGATCTTCTATCGAGCAAAGTTTCAATTTTCAACCTCTCGATTACACGTCGACGTTACGTCGGCGTTTGGTACATTCGTTCATTCATTAAATTATTATTGTCTGTTTATTTTATTTAGCGCACTTAATTTTATTGTCTTTAATTATTTATTTATTTATTTATTATCATAATTAAAATGGAAGGATTAAAAGGTATGTTTAAGGGTAAGGGTAAGGGTGCTTCTTCTAGTAGGGGCAACCAGGGCAAGGGTACTTCTTCTAGTCATCTTATTCCTACACAGGATGATTTTATTGATACTCAACATTTTCCTACAATACCATTAGATTTAGACCAGGAGCTATTTTCTGGAACTCAAGAAGACTTTAATTTAGACGATGATCTAGATGATATACCCACTAATGTTGATGACAACACACCCACTAGTGCACCTTCAACTGAAATACCTCCTATTCCCCCTAGTATGAGATTTGAGGTCCAAAGAAACGACCATTAAAATCAGATGCATGGACATTTTTTGATAGGGACGTAGAGAATCAAGTAGCTATATGTAAAATTTGTAAAAATGTTTTAAAATTTAAAACTGGAAAAGGTCACGGTGGAACGGGGGGTTTAATTAGACACGTAGTAAGTGCTCATCCAGCTAGGTATGCCCAATACCATGCTTCAAAACCGGGTGTGCAAACGCCCGCTCCATCGGGACAAGGTTCACATACTGATACTGTCCCGGACCAAGTACAAGGTCAAATTAACCCTATGACGGGGGGAATTGTAGGCCCTAAATACAATAAACATAGAGATAGGGAAGCAATATCAAAATTAGTTGCTGTGGAGGGTTTGCCTTTTTCATTTCCTTCATCTCCCGATTTTATTCATTACATTAGAGATATATATAATCCTGCTTTTAACGGTTTTCCTAGATCAACTGTTAAGAGAGATGTATTTAAATTCGCGCATGAATATCAACAATATTTACGTTTTTCATTATATCATTTTAATGGCAAAGTATCCATCACGTCTGATATAGGTCGTAGTACTAACGGCCATGATTATTTAACTGTAACTTGTCATTGGATAGATTATAAATGGTCTATGCAAAAACGTATTTTAGCGTATAGATATATAGATGATAGGCACACTAGTACTTTTATTGCAGAAAATATTTATCAAGTGTGCGATTATTACGGAATTACCGATAAAATTATGACTATTACATTAGATAACGCTTCTAATAACAATTACGCAATTACAATTTTAAAAAATAGCTTAACTCCGTCTTTTCCAGACCATTTTCATATAAAATGTGCGTGCCATATATATAACTTAATTGTAAAGGATAGTCTATCACTTTTTGAAGACATTCTTAGTAAAATACAATTTGCTATAAACTTTATTTTTAAAAGTAATAAAGTATAACGTAGAAAAGAATATAAACAAATTTGTCATGATTGTGGACTACCTTTTAGAAAAATTCCACAAGAAGTATCCACTAGGTGGAATTCTTTATACGAGCAACTACTTGTTGCTTATGACTATAAATTACCTATAACTTTATTTTTTAACTCTCATAATAAAAAGCCAGCTGATATGATTTTAGATAGTGATTGGGAAAAAATTTCCGAACTTATTGTATTTTTAGAGAAATTTTTTCAAGCAACAAAAGAATTTTCCGGTATATATTATCCTACTATTTCAACTATGTTATTTTATATAACTCTAATATTTTTATTACTTAGTGAATATATGGAAAAACCAAATTATAAGGCAGCTATTAAAAATGTTTCTCAAAATAAAAAATTTTTTATTCCTATTCCCTCTATTTATATTATTGCTTCTGTATTAAATCCTCCTATTAAAATACACGGTATTAAATCACTAATTGAAACTATTTACGATTGTATAGAAGTACTACCACCTCCAAGTCCCAAAATCTAAATCACCCACCACCTATTGAACAAACTAAAGAAGAAGTATTGTCTAGCGTAGAACACCAATGCAAAAATATATATAGATTTTATCAACAAGAAAATGCTAGTAACCTACCGACTTCCATACCATCTTCTTCATCTTCAATACAACCTCACAAAAGACATCTTTGTTTCTGCGGCTAGTATTGAAAGCCTCGAGAAATAGAATGTGCGGTCGCACCTCTACTACTAACCAAATTAGCGAGTTGGATATTTTTGTTTTGCGTGGTTCTGCAGTATCAAGAAGTTATCAATGAAGATGGACATGAAGACTTGTGAAATCTTTGGAAGGGAATGAGAAGACCTTTCCGACACTTTCAATGATGGCTCGAGATGTTTTGAACATTCAAGCGTCGTCAACCTGTGTCGAAGCGCTTTTTCTCGCAGCAGATATCAAATAGGAGACCACAGACACTCATTAGCGGAGACGACTTGGAAATTGCGGTATTATTCAGAGATTGGATACGAGCGGAGCGGAGAAGGTGCATCAACCTGAGATCAACGAAGAAGATGATGAAAACTACAACGAAATCTTAATGTAAGGTAGTGGAAGCGGCGTGGATCAATTTGACCAACAAATACCAATTCCAACCGAAGAACCACATGAAATCATCAAGCAATTAGAACAGGTTTTTGAGAATGTAATTTTTTAATTGTAATTTTATTATGTAATTTGTAACTTTTGGACAACACCACAAAGTTGCAATTTAGATTTTAGACAATTGTATTTGTATAAAAAAAACTCATTTTTCTATTAAAAAATATAAGAGGCACAAAACAAGCTTTGGGATGTTTTTTTTATACTATCTTGTTTTGTTTATTGAGTTTTTTTTATACATATGTTTTTTTTTTTTTTAAAAAAAAAAAAAAAACCCGCCGTATCCCGAGAGAGGCAGGCAGAGCCCGCCCAGGCAGGCAGACGGGATCGGGATCGACAGGACTTGCTCGATCCCGCCAGAGCCGCCAGAGCCCGCTGCACCAGACCCGCCCCTTCTCCCGCCCCGCCCGACCGGACTGACCCGCTGCACAGAGCGAGCCACTGGCCACTCTTACAAAATACCCATTCCGTTTCAAAAATTTTGTCTTACTTTTCTTTTTGGTCCGTTTCAAAATGTTTGCCTCTTTCCTTTTTTGATAACTCTTTAATTCCAACTTTTCATATGACATGTTTAAGATCATAAGATTAAAGAATATTTTGGTATATTTTTAATTTAAGACCACAAGATTCAAAAGTCTTCTTTACATTCTTAAACTCTGGGCCAAGTCAAAACCATACAAATATTTTAAAACGGAGGGAGTAAGAATTTACATAATTTCTCTCTCTACTTCATCTTCTCGCATGATTATCTTCATGGTATCAGAGTATCTTGACTGATTTTACATTCGAGGAAAGGTTTAAAGTTTCCGCAAAATTCAACATTAGTTGAAATCAATTTCTAGATATCCAGATTAGTCGCATTGTAAGAAATCTGCAATGGGAACAACTGAAGAACAATTGAGGAGTGATCTCCATCGAAATCTCAACAATGGGACTGTACAACCCAACAACTCGATTAATGGAGGAAATTTGTCGAATCTTGGACAAAACCCAGGATCAAATTCCGGTCAAGGTATCGATTATAATCATCCTCTATTCCTAAGTCCTACTGATATTAATGAAATTAGTATAATTTCTTTTCAATTATCTGAAACTGAAAACTACACCGTGTGGAATCGATTTATGCAGATTGCATTGTTAGGAAGGAATAGAATGAGGACAATAGATGGTCTTATAAGAAAGACAATTTTAAAAAACAACTAGGTTATCAGTGGGAAAGGTGAATGCAATAATACTTTCTTGATTGATGAATTCTGGGTCTCGGTCATTGTTGGGAGGGGTTGTATTTGGTTCAACTGCTCATGAGGTTTGGGAAGACATTCGAGAAAGATTTGATAGGGTGGATGGTTCAAGAACCTTCAACCATCATAAAGAATTTGCTACTTTGAATCAGGACACTTCAACTTTTGCTGCCTACTTTACTAGACTTAAGAATTTATGGACTAAATTTGAACTTTTGGTTCCTTCACCGGAATGTAAGTGTGAAGAGTTTAGAGATTTTGTGCAATTCTTACCAAGACAGAAATTATACCAATTCTTGATGGGTCTTAATGACTCTTACTTGCAAGCAAAAAGTCAAATCTTGTTGATGAATCTTCTTTCGAACATAAATCAAGCATATGTTATGATTGTTGTAGATGAGGGACAAAACGTTATTGGTTCAAATATTGGTGTTCTTGGTATGTGTTTTATCTCAACTAATGATAGTCTGGAAGTTGTAGCAATGTACTAAAAAACTGGTGAAAATACTGGTGACAATCAGAAACTCAAAAGGAATTTTAATCTCAATTATAATGTCATTTGTGAATTTTGCAAGTGCAAAGGCTATACTAAAGAAAGTTGTTACAAGTTGGTGGGATATCCACTAGATTTCAAATCAAAGAAGAAACCATATGATGGAAATAGTGTTGCATACAATGTGATGAGTGGATGCTCTGGTGGTACAGGACAAGAGGCTCTTAGGTTCAACTATGGGACAAATACCAATGTTGCAGGAACTTCTGCAAATCATCAAGTTGCGTCAAGTAGTCAGGCAAAAATTTTCAAGAATGTTTCTCAATAGTCTGGTGGTAATATGTTGGCTCAGTTACAAGGGTGTACATTCACAAAGGAACAATATAATCAGATTCTGCAGATGCTGAATTAGGATTAGACTGGTGGTGGTACTGAGTCTGCTAATCCAGTAGGTAAGGCCATATTAGTTACTGAAAATAGTAAAGTGTGGATAATAGATATAGGGGCAAGAAATCATATGAAATATAAGATAGAAATGTTATGTAAAGAGTCTATAATGGAGACAAATAACCCTAAGAGAGTATCCCTACCGAATGGGGATTTAGCACTGGTTAAACATATAGGTGCTAGTTCAATTTTAGGCAGAAGTATAATTATCAATGTGTACCGTGTGCCATAATTCAAGTATAATCTAATGTTTGTTAGTAAAATTACCAAAGATTTAGGTTTATTAGTCACATTCTTATCGACTTTTGTGTTTTCCATGAGCTCTTCACTGGCAAGGTAAGGGAGATTGGTAAGGAAGAATGAGGGTTATACTTACTACTGAATAACCTGACTGATGGGGTTAACAAAGATTCATCATTTGCTGCTAAAAAGGCTTCAGATGTACAAGAAAATTATGTAGACATTGGATTGTGGCATAACAGATTAGGGCATATGTCTTATAGGGTATTGAATAAAGTACTAGATATCAATAGTCAAAGTGTTTGTAAGATAATAGATAAATGTGTAGTTTGTCCTATTGCTAAACATACTAGAAACGTGTTTCCATCTAGTAGTGTTAAAACATGCAGTTGTTTTGATTTGATTCATGTGGATTTATGGGGTCCTTATAGGACATCTATATATGATGAGAATAAATACTTTGTCACTATAGTAGATGATTTTAGAAGAATGACTTGGCTCTTTCTATTAAAGAATAAATATGATGTTTGTGTTTCTATTCAGCATTTTCTATGTTTTATCAAAAATCAGTTTGATAAGAGAGTCAAAATAATAAGAACTAACAATGGGACTGAATTTGTCAATAGTGTTTGTGATAATTTATTCAAAAAGTTGGGGATATTACATCAGAAATCATGTGCTTATACCCCTCAACAAAATGAAGTTGTTGAAAGAAGCACATACATGTGTTGGAAGTCACAAGAGCTCTAAGGCTTCAAGCTAAAATTCTCATTAAGTTTTGGGGTCATTGCGTGTTAGCAGCAGTATATCTGATAAATAGAGTTCCTACCAGTGTGTTTAAAGGTCAGTTACCTTATGAAAGGTTATATGGTAGAAACCTATGATGACACACTTAAGAGTTCTAGGGTGTTTGTGTTTTGCCAAAATTTTGACAGAAACTGACAAACTTATGCCAAGATCAAAACCAGTTGTGCACACGGGATACTCAAAAACACAAAACGCTATATTTTATTTGATTTAGTCAAAAAATAATTGTTAGTAGGGATGTCATAATTAAAGAAGAAGTTTTTTCATTTGACAAACCTCCTAATTCTGCACATAAGACTATATTTGTTGATACCCTACAGAGTTCAGGTACATTATATGAGTATGATACTCATCAGTCTATATTAAATAACTACAATGATGGGGTTGCAAACGCACCTATAAAAATTCATGATGACGCATTAAGTGATATTGAGATATCTCATGAACAAGAAAATGAGCAAAGTGACACTAGCATATCATCTGATATAGGTAGTCAACAACTTGAGTCTGTTTAGGATGATCCTGATAGTCAAATATAAAGTGGTGTGGATCTTGTACCAGATTCACATGTTATTAATTCTACACCATCTAGTCAACATCAGATTCAGGTTGAAAGTAGAAAGTCAGGCAGAGGGAAAAATCCTCCTATGTGGATGAAAACTACACCGTGTGGAATCGATTTATGCAGATTGCATTGTTAGGAAGGAATAGAATGAGGACAATAGATGGGTCTTATAAGAAAGACAATTTTAAAGAAGAACTAGGCTATCAGTGGGAAAGGTGAATGCAATAATACTTTCTTGATTGATGAATTCTGGGTCTCGGTCATTGTTGGGAGGGGTTGTATTTGGTTCAACTGCTCACGAGGTTTGGGAAGACATTCGAGAAAGATTTGATAGGGCGGATGGTTCAAGAACCTTCAACCATCATAAAGAATTTGCTACTTTGAATCAGGACGCTTCAACTTTTGCTGCCTACTTTACTAGACTTATGAATTTATGGACTAAATTTGAACTTTTGGTTCCTTCACCAGAATGTAAGTGTGAAGAGTTTAGAGATTTTGTGCAATTCTTACCAAGACAGAAATTATACCAATTCTTGATGCGTCTTAATGACTCTTACTTGCAAGCAAAAAGTCTAATCTTGTTGATGAATCTTCTTTCGAACATAAATCAAGCATATGCTATGATTGTTGTAGATGAGGGACAAAACGTTATTGGTTCAAATGCTGGTGTTCTTGGTATGTGTTTTATCTCAACTAATGATAGTCTGGAAGTTGTAGCAATGTACTAAAAAACTGGTGAAAATACTGGTGACAATCAGAAACTCAAAAGGAATTTTAATCTCAATTATAATGTCATTTGTGAATTTTGCAAGTGCAAAGGCTATACTAAAGAAAGTTGTTACAAGTTGGTGGGATATCCACTAGATTTCAAATCAAAGAAGAAACCATATGATGGAAATAGTGTTGCATACAATGTGATGAGTGGATGCTCACGGTGGTACAGACAAGAGGCTCTTAGGTTCAACTATGGGACAAATACCAATGTTGCAGGAACTTCTGCAAATCATCAAGTTGCGTCAAGTAGTCAGGCAAAAATTTTCAAGAATGTTTCTCAATAGTCTGGTGGTAATATGTTGGCTCAGTTACAAGGGTGTACATTCACAAAGGAACAATATAATCAGATTCTGCAGATGCTGAATTAGGATTAGACTGGTGGTGGTACTGAGTCTGCTAATCCAGTAGGTAAGGCCATATTAGTTACTGAAAATAGTAAAGTGTGGATAATAGATATAGGGGCAAGAAATCATATGAAATATAAGATAGAAATGTTATGTAAAGAGTCTATAATGGAGAAAAATAACCCTAAGAGAGTATCCCTACCGAATGGGGATTTAGCACTGGTTAAACATATAGGTGCTAGTTCAATTTTAGGCAGAAGTATAATTATCAATGTGTACCGTGTGCCATAATTCAAGTATAATCTAATGTTTGTTAGTAAAATTACCAAAGATTTAGGTTTATTAGTCACATTCTTATCGACTTTTGTGTTTTCCATGAGCTCTTCACTGGCAAGGTAAGGGAGATTGGTAAGGAAGAATGAGGGTTATACTTACTACTGAATAACCTGACTGATGGGGTTAACAAAGATTCATCATTTGCTGCTAAAAAGGCTTCAGATGTACAAGAAAATTATGTAGACATTGGATTGTGGCATAACAGATTAGGGCATATGTCTTATAGGGTATTGAATAAAGTACTAGATATCAATAGTCAAAGTGTTTGTAAGATAATAGATAAATGTGTAGTTTGTCCTATTGCTAAACATACTAGAAATGTGTTTCCATCTAGTAGTGTTAAAACATGCAGTTGTTTTGATTTGATTCATGTGGATTTATGGGGTCCTTATAGGACATCTATATATGATGAGAATAAATACTTTGTCACTATAGTAGATGATTTTAGAAGAATGACTTGGCTCTTTCTATTAAAGAATAAATATGATGTTTGTGTTTCTATTCAGCATTTTCTATGTTTTATCAAAAATCAGTTTGATAAGAGAGTCAAAATAATAAGAACTAACAATGGGACTGAATTTGTCAATAGTGTTTGTGATAATTTATTCAAAAAGTTGGGGATATTACATCAGAAATCATGTGCTTATACCCCTCAACAAAATGAAGTTGTTGAAAGAAGCACATACATGTGTTGGAAGTCACAAGAGCTCTAAGGCTTCAAGCTAAAATTCTCATTAAGTTTTGGGGTCATTGCGTGGTAGCAAACAGTATATCTGATAAATAGAGTTCCTACCAGTGTGTTTAAAGGTCAGTTACCTTATGAAAGGCTATATGGTAGAAACCTATGATGACACACTTAAGAGTTCTAGGGTGTTTGTGTTTTGCCAAAATTTTGACAGAAACTGACAAACTTATGCCAAGATCAAAACCAGTTGTGCACACGGGATACTCAAAAACACAAAACGCTATATTTTATTTGATTTAGTCAAAAAATAATTGTTAGTAGGGATGTCATAATTAAAGAAGAAGTTTTTTCATTTAACAAACCTCCTAATTCTGCACATAAGACTATATTTGTTGATACCCTACAGAGTTCAGGTACATTATATGAGTATGATACTCATCAGTCTATATTAAATAACTACGATGATGGGGTTGCAAACGCACCTATAAAAATTCATGATGACGCATTAAGTGATATTGAGATATCTCATGAACAAGAAAATGAGCAAAGTGACACTAGCATATCATCTGATATAGGTAGTCAACAACTTGAGTCTGTTTAGGATGATCCTGATAGTCAAATATAAAGTGGTGTGGATCTTGTACCAGATTCACATGTTATTAATTCTACACCATCTAGTCAACATCAGATTCAAAGTTGAAAGTAGAAAGTCGAGCAGAGGGAAAAATCCTCCTATGTGGATGAAAACTACACCGTGTGGAATCGATTTATGCAGATTGCATTGTTAGGAAGGAATAGAATGAGGACAATAGATGGGTCTTATAAGAAAGACAATTTTAAAGAAGAACTAGGCGATCAGTGGGAAAGGTGAATGCAATAATACTTTCTTGATTGATGAATTCTGGGTCTCGGTCATTGTTGGGAGGGGTTGTATTTGGTTCAACTGCTCACGAGGTTTGGGAAGACATTCGAGAAAGATTTGATAGGGCGGATGGTTCAAGAACCTTCAACCATCATAAAGAATTTGCTACTTTGAATCAGGACGCTTCAACTTTTGCTGCCTACTTTACTAGACTTATGAATTTATGGACTAAATTTGAACTTTTGGTTCCTTCACCAGAATGTAAGTGTGAAGAGTTTAGAGATTTTGTGCAATTCTTACCAAGACAGAAATTATACCAATTCTTGATGCGTCTTAATGACTCTTACTTGCAAGCAAAAAGTCTAATCTTGTTGATGAATCTTCTTTCGAACATAAATCAAGCATATGCTATGATTGTTGTAGATGAGGGACAAAACGTTATTGGTTCAAATGCTGGTGTTCTTGGTATGTATTTTATCTCAACTAATGATAGTCTGGAAGTTGTAGCAATGTACTAAAAAACTGGTGAAAATACTGGTGACAATCAGAAACTCAAAAGGAATTTTAATCTCAATTATAATGTCATTTGTGAATTTTGCAAGTGCAAAGGCTATACTAAAGAAAGTTGTTACAAGTTGGTGGGATATCCACTAGATTTCAAATCAAAGAAGAAACCATATGATGGAAATAGTGTTGCATACAATGTGATGAGTGGATGCTCTGGTGGTACAGGACAAGAGGCTCTTAGGTTCAACTATGGGACAAATACCAATGTTGCGAGAACTTCGCAAATCATCAAGTTGCGTCAAGTAGCCAGGCAAAAATTTTCAAGAATGTTTCTCAATAGTCCTGGTGGTAATATGTTGGCTCGATTACAAGGGTGTACATTCACAAAGGAACAATATAATCAGATTCTGCAGATCTTTGAATTAGGATTAGACTGGTGGTGGTACTGAGTCTGCTAATCCAGTAGGTAAGGCCATATTAGTTACTGAAAATAGTAAAGTGTGGATAATAGATATAGGGGCAAGAAATCATATGAAATATAAGATAGAAATGTTATGTAAAGAGTCTATAATGGAGACAAATAACCCTAAGAGAGTATCCCTACAGAATGGGGATTTAGCACTGGTTAAACATATAGGTGCTAGTTCAATTTTAGGCAGAAGTATAATTATCAATGTGTACCGTGTGCCATAATTCAAGTATAATCTAATGTTTGTTAGTAAAATTACCAAAGATTTAGGTTTATTAGTCACATTCTTATCGACTTTTGTGTTTTCCATGAGCTCTTCACTGGCAAGGTAAGGGAGATTGGTAAGGAAGAATGAGGGTTATACTTACTACTGAATAACCTGACTGATGGGGTTAACAAAGATTCATCATTTCTTTGCTAAAAAGGCTTCAGATGTACAAGAAAATTATGTAGACATTGGATTGTGGCATAACAGATTAGGGCATATGTCTTATAGGGTAGTGAATAAAGTACTAGATATCAATAGTCAAAGTGTTTGTAAGATAATAGATAAATGTGTAGTTTGTCCTATTGCTAAACATACTAGAAACGTGTTTCCATCTAGTAGTGTTAAAACATGCAGTTATTTTGATTTGATTCATGTGGATTTATGGGGTCCTTATAGGACATCTATATATGATGAGAATAAATACTTTGTCACTATAGTAGATGATTTTAGAAGAATGGCTTGGCTCTTTCTATTAAAGAATAAATATGATGTTTGTGTTTCTATTCAGCATTTTCTATGTTTTATCAAAAATCAGTTTGATAAGAGAGTCAAAATAATAAGAACTAACAATGGGACTGAATTTGTCAATAGTGTTTGTGATAATTTATTCAAAAAGTTGGGGATATTACATCAGAAATCATGTGCTTATACCCCTCAACAAAATGAAGTTGTTGAAAGAAGCACATACATGTGTTGGAAGTCACAAGAGCTCTAAGGCTTCAAGCTAAAATTCTCATTAAGTTTTGGGGTCATTGCGTGTTAGCAGCAGTATATCTGATAAATAGAGTTCCTACCAGTGTGTTTAAAGGTCAGTTACCTTATGAAAGGCTATATGGTAGAAACCTATGATGACACACTTAAGAGTTCTAGGGTGTTTGTGTTTTGCCAAAATTTTGAGGCCCGACAAACTTATGCCAAGATCAAAACCAGTTGTGCACACGGGATACTCAAAAACACAAAACGCTATATTTTATTTGATTTAGTCAAAAAATAATTGTTAGTAGGGATGTCATAATTAAAGAAGAAGTTTTTTCATTTGACAAACCTCCTAATTCTGCACATAAGACTATATTTGTTGATACCCTACAGAGTTCAGGTACATTATATGAGTATGATACTCATCAGTCTATATTAAATAACTACAATGATGGGGTTGCAAACGCACCTATAAAAATTCATGATGACGCATTAAGTGATATTGAGATATCTCATGAACAAGAAAATGAGCAAAGTGACACTAGCATATCATCTGATATAGGTAGTCAACAACTTGAGTCTGTTTAGGATGATCCTGATAGTCAAATATAAAGTGGTGTGGATCTTGTACCAGATTCACATGTTATTAATTCTACACCATCTAGTCAACATCAGATTCAGGTTGAAAGTAGAAAGTCAGGCAGAGGGAAAAATCCTCCTATGTGGATGAAAACTACACCGTGTGGAATCGATTTATGCAGATTGCATTGTTAGGAAGGAATAGAATGAGGACAATAGATGGGTCTTATAAGAAAGACAATTTTAAAGAAGAACTAGGCTATCGATTGGGAAAGGTGAATGCAATAATACTTTCTTGATTGATGAATTCTGGGTCTCGGTCATTGTTGGGAGGGGTTGTATTTGGTTCAACTGCTCACGAGGTTTGGGAAGACATTCGAGAAAGATTTGATAGGGCGGATGGTTCAAGAACCTTCAACCATCATAAAGAATTTGCTACTTTGAATCAGGACGCTTCAAATTTTGCTGCCTACTTTACTAGACTTATGAATTTATGGACTAAATTTGAACTTTTGGTTCCTTCACCAGAATGTAAGTGTGAAGAGTTTAGAGATTTTGTGCAATTCTTACCAAGACAGAAATTATACCAATTCTTGATGGGTCTTAATGACTCTTACTTGCAAGCAAAAAGTCTAATCTTGTTGATGAATCTTCTTTCGAATATAAATCAAGCATATGCTATGATTGTTGTAGATGAGGGACAAAACGTTATTGGTTCAAATGCTGGTGTTCTTGGTATGTGTTTTATCTCAACTAATGATAGTCTGGAAGTTGTAGCAATGTACTAAAAAATTGGTGAAAATACTGGTGACAATCAGAAACTCAAAAGGAATTTTAATCTCAATTATAATGTCATTTGTGAATTTTGCAAGTGCAAAGGCTATACTAAAGAAAGTTGTTACAAGTTGGTGGGATATCCACTAGATTTCAAATCAAAGAAGAAACCATATGATGGAAATAGTGTTGCATACAATGTGATGAGTGGATGCTCTGGTGGTACAGGACAAGAGGCTCTTAGGTTCAACTATGGGACAAATACCAATGTTGCAGGAACTTCTGCAAATCATCAAGTTGCGTCAAGTAGCCAGGCAAAAATTTTCAAGAATGTTTCTCAATAGTCTGGTGGTAATATGTTGGCTCAGTTACAAGGGTGTACATTCACAAAGGAGCAATATAATCAGATTCTGCAGATGCTGAATTAGGATTAGACTGGTGGTGGTACTGAGTCTGCTAATCCAGTAGGTAAGGCCATATTAGTTACTGAAAATAGTAAAGTGTGGATAATAGATATAGGGGCAAGAAATCATATGAAATATAAGATAGAAATGTTATGTAAAGAGTCTATAATGGAGACAAATAACCCTAAGAGAGTATCCCTACCGAATGGGGATTTAGCACTGGTTAAACATATAGGTGCTAGTTCAATTTTAGGCAGAAGTATAATTATCAATGTGTACCGTGTGCCATAATTCAAGTATAATCTAATGTTTGTTAGTAAAATTACCAAAGATTTAGGTTTATTAGTCACATTCTTATCGACTTTTGTGTTTTCCATGAGCTCTTCACTGGCAAGGTAAGGGAGATTGGTAAGGAAGAATGAGGGTTATACTTACTACTGAATAACCTGACTGATGGGGTTAACAAAGATTCATCATTTGCTGCTAAAAAGGCTTCAGATGTACAAGAAAATTATGTAGACATTGGATTGTGGCATAACAGATTAGGGCATATGTCTTATAGGGTATTGAATAAAGTACTAGATATCAATAGTCAAAGTGTTTGTAAGATAATAGATAAATGTGTAGTTTGTCCTATTGCTAAACATACTAGAAACGTGTTTCCATCTAGTAGTGTTAAAACATGCAGTTGTTTTGATTTGATTCATGTGGATTTATGGGGTCCTTATAGGACATCTATATATGATGAGAATAAATACTTTGTCACTATAGTAGATGATTTTAGAAGAATGACTTGGCTCTTTCTATTAAAGAATAAATATGATGTTTGTGTTTCTATTCAGCATTTTCTATGTTTTATCAAAAATCAGTTTGATAAGAGAGTCAAAATAATAAGAACTAACAATGGGACTGAATTTGTCAATAGTGTTTGTGATAATTTATTCAAAAAGTTGGGGATATTACATCAGAAATCATGTGCTTATACCCCTCAACAAAATGAAGTTGTTGAAAGAAGCACATACATGTGTTGGAAGTCACAAGAGCTCTAAGGCTTCAAGCTAAAATTCTCATTAAGTTTTGGGGTCATTGCGTGTTAGCAGCAGTATATCTGATAAATAGAGTTCCTACCAGTGTGTTTAAAGGTCAGTTACCTTATGAAAGGCTATATGGTAGAAACCTATGATGACACACTTAAGAGTTCTAGGGTGTTTGTGTTTTGCCAAAATTTTGACAGAAACTGACAAACTTATGCCAAGATCAAAACCAGTTGTGCACACGGGATACTCAAAAACACAAAACGCTATATTTTATTTGATTTAGTCAAAAAATAATTGTTAGTAGGGATGTCATAATTAAAGAAGAAGTTTTTCATTTGACAAACCTCCTAATTCTGCACATAAGACTATATTTGTTGATACCCTACAGAGTTCGTGTACATTATATGAGTATGATATTCATCAGTCTATATTAAATAACTACAATGATGGGGTTGCAAACGCACCTATAAAAATTCATGATGACGCATTAAGTGATATTGAGATATCTCATGAACAAGAAAATGAGCAAAGTGACACTAGCATATCATCTGATATAGGTAGTCAACAACTTGAGTCTGTTTAGGATGATCCTGATAGTCAAATATAAAGTGGTGTGGATCTTGTACCAGATTCACATGTTATTAATTCTACACCATCTAGTCAACATCATTCAAAGTTGAAAGTAGAAGCTCAGGCAGAGGGAAAAACCCTCCTATGTGGATGAAACCTACAGCGTGTGGAATCGATTTATGCAGATTGCATTGTTAGGAAGGAATAGAATGAGGACAATAGATGGGTCTTATAAGAAAGACAATTTTAAAGAAGAACTAGGCTAGCAGTGGGAAAGGTGAATGCAATAATACTTTCTTGATTGATGAATTCTGGGTCTCGGTCATTGTTGGGAGGGGTTGTATTTGGTTCAACTGCTCACGAGGTTTGGGAAGACATTCGAGAAAGATTTGATAGGGCGGATGGTTCAAGAACCTTCAACCATCATAAAGAATTTGCTACTTTGAATCAGGACGCTTCAACTTTTGCTGCCTACTTTACTAGACTTATGAATTTATGGACTAAATTTGAACTTTTGGTTCCTTCACCAGAATGTAAGTGTGAAGAGTTTAGAGATTTTGTGCAATTCTTACCAAGACAGAAATTATACCAATTCTTGATGGGTCTTAATGACTCTTACTTGCAAGCAAAAAGTCTAATCTTGTTGATGAATCTTCTTTCGAATATAAATCAAGCATATGCTATGATTGTTGTAGATGAGGGACAAAACGTTATTGGTTCAAATCTTTGGTGTTCTTGGTATGTGTTTTATCTCAACTAATGATAGTCCGGAAGTTGTAGCAATGTACTAAAAACTGGTGAAAATACTGGTGACAATCAGAAACTCAAAAGGAATTTTAATCTCAATTATAATGTCATTTGTGAATTTTGCAAGTGCAAAGGCTATACTAAAGAAAGTTGTTACAAGTTGGTGGGATATCCACTAGATTTCAAATCAAAGAAGAAACCATATGATGGAAATAGTGTTGCATACAATGTGATGAGTGGATGCTCTGGTGGTACAGGACAAGAGGCTCTTAGGTTCAACTATGGGACAAATACCAATGTTGCAGGAACTTCTGCAAATCATCAAGTTGCGTCAAGTAGCCAGGCAAAAATTTTCAAGAATGTTTCTCAATAGTCTGGTGGTAATATGTTGGCTCAGTTACAAGGGTGTACATTCACAAAGGAGCAATATAATCAGATTCTGAGATCTTTGAATTAGGATTAGGCGGTGGTGGTAAGAGTCTGCTAATCCAGTAGAGTAAGGCCATATTAGTTCTTGAAAATAGTAAAGTGTGGATAATAGATATAGGGCAAGAAATCATATGAAATATAAGATAGAAATGTTATGTAAAGAGTCTATAATGGAGACAAATAACCCTAAGAGAGTATCCCTACCGAATGGGGATTTAGCACTGGTTAAACATATAGGTGCTAGTTCAATTTTAGGCAGAAGTATAATTATCAATGTGTACCGTGTGCCATAATTCAAGTATAATCTAATGTTTGTTAGTAAAATTACCAAAGATTTAGGTTTATTAGTCACATTCTTATCGACTTTTGTGTTTTCCATGAGCTCTTCACTGGCAAGGTAAGGGAGATTGGTAAGGAAGAATGAGGGTTATACTTACTACTGAATAACCTGACTGATGGGGTTAACAAAGATTCATCATTTGCTGCTAAAAAGGCTTCAGATGTACAAGAAAATTATGTAGACATTGGATTGTGGCATAACAGATTAGGGAATATGTCTTATAGGGTATTGAATAAAGTACTAGATATCAATAGTCAAAGTGTTTGTAAGATAATAGATAAATGTGTAGTTTGTCCTATTGCTAAACATACTAGAAACGTGTTTCCATCTAGTAGTGTTAAAACATGCAGTTGTTTTGATTTGATTCATGTGGATTTATGGGGTCCTTATAGGACATCTATATATGATGAGAATAAATACTTTGTCACTATAGTAGATGATTTTAGAAGAATGACTTGGCTTTTTCTATTAAAGAATAAATATGATGTTTGTGTTTCTATTCAGCATTTTCTATGTTTTATCAAAAATCAGTTTGATAAGAGAGTCAAAATAATAAGAACTAACAATGGGACTGAATTTGTCAATAGTGTTTGTGATAATTTATTCAAAAAGTTGGGGATATTACATCAGAAATCATGTGCTTATACCCCTCAACAAAATGAAGTTGTTGAAAGAAGCACATACATGTGTTGGAAGTCACAAGAGCTCTAAGGCTTCAAGCTAAAATTCTCATTAAGTTTTGGGGTCATTGCGTGTTAGCAGCAGTATATCTGATAAATAGAGTTCCTACCAGTGTGTTTAAAGGTCAGTTACCTTATGAAAGGCTATATGGTAGAAACCTATGATGACACACTTAAGAGTTCTAGGGTGTTTGTGTTTTGCCAAAATTTTGACAGAAACTGACAAACTTATGCCAAGATCAAAACCAGTTGTGCACACGGGATACTCAAAAACACAAAACGCTATATTTTATTTGATTTAGTCAAAAAATAATTGTTAGTAGGGATGTCATAATTAAAGAAGAAGTTTTTTCATTTGACAAACCTCCTAATTCTGCACATAAGACTATATTTGTTGATACCCTACAGAGTTCAGGTACATTATATGAGTATGATACTCATCAGTCTATATTAAATAACTACAATGATGGGGTTGCAAACGCACCTATAAAAATTCATGATGACGCATTAAGTGATATTGAGATATCTCATGAACAAGAAAATGAGCAAAGTGACACTAGCATATCATCTGATATAGGTAGTCAACAACTTGAGTCTGTTTAGGATGATCCTGATAGTCAAATATAAAGTGGTGTGGATCTTGTACCAGATTCACATGTTATTAATTCTACACCATCTAGTCAACATCAGATTCAGGTTGAAAGTAGAAAGTCGATGCAGAGGGAAAAATCCTCCTATGTGGATGAAAACTACACCGTGTGGAATCGATTTATGCAGATTGCATTGTTAGGAAGGAATAGAATGAGGACAATAGATGGGTCTTATAAGAAAGACAATTTTAAAGAAGAACTAGGCTATCAGTGGGAAAGGTGAATGCAATAATACTTTCTTGATTGATGAATTCTGGGTCTCGGTCATTGTTGGGAGGGGTTGTATTTGGTTCAACTGCTCACGAGGTTTGGGAAGACATTCGAGAAAGATTTGATAGGGCGGATGGTTCAAGAACCTTCAACCATCATAAAGAATTTGCTACTTTGAATCAGGACGCTTCAACTTTTGCTGCCTACTTTACTAGACTTATGAATTTATGGACTAAATTTGAACTTTTGGTTCCTTCACCAGAATGTAAGTGTGAAGAGTTTAGAGATTTTGTGCAATTCTTACCAAGACAGAAATTATACCAATTCTTGATGGGTCTTAATGACTCTTACTTGCAAGCAAAAAGTCTAATCTTGTTGATGAATCTTCTTTCGAATATAAATCAAGCATATGCTATGATTGTTGTAGATGAGGACAAAACGTTATTGGTTCAAATCTTTGGTGTTCTTGGTATGTGTTTTATCTCAACTAATGATAGTCTGGAAGTTGTAGCAATGTACTAAAAATTGGTGAAAATCTTTGGTGACAATCGAAACTCAAAAGGAATTTTAATCTCAATTATAATGTCATTTGTGAATTTTGCAAGTGCAAAGGCTATACTAAAGAAAGTTGTTACAAGTTGGTGGGATATCCACTAGATTTCAAATCAAAGAAGAAACCATATGATGGAAATAGTGTTGCATACAATGTGATGAGTGGATGCTCTGGTGGTACAGGACAAGAGGCTCTTAGGTTCAACTATGGGACAAATACCAATGTTGCAGGAACTTCTGCAAATCATTAAGTTGCGTCAAGTAGCCAGGCAAAAATTTTCAAGAATGTTTCTCAATAGTCTGGTGGTAATATGTTGGCTCAGTTACAAGGGTGTACATTCACAAAGGAGCAATATAATCAGATTCTGCAGATGCTGAATTAGGATTAGACTGGTGGTGGTACTGAGTCTGCTAATCCAGTAGGTAAGGCCATATTAGTTACTGAAAATAGTAAAGTGTGGATAATAGATATAGGGGCAAGAAATCATATGAAATATAAGATAGAAATGTTATGTAAAGAGTCTATAATGGAGACAAATAACCCTAAGAGAGTATCCCTACCGAATGGGGATTTAGCACTGGTTAAACATATAGGTGCTAGTTCAATTTTAGGCAGAAGTATAATTATCAATGTGTACCGTGTGCCATAATTCAAGTATAATCTAATGTTTGTTAGTAAAATTACCAAAGATTTAGGTTTATTAGTCACATTCTTATCGACTTTTGTGTTTTCCATGAGCTCTTCCTTTGGCAAGGTAAGGGAGATTGGTAAGGAAGAATGAGGGTTATACTTACTCTTGAATAACCTTGGTGATGGGGTTAACAAAGATTCATCATTTCTTTGCTAAAAGGCTTCAGATGTACAAGAAAATTATGTAGACATTGGATTGTGGCATAACAGATTAGGGCATATGTCTTATAGGGTATTGAATAAAGTACTAGATATCAATAGTCAAAGTGTTTGTAAGATAATAGATAAATGTGTAGTTTGTCCTATTGCTAAACATACTAGAAACGTGTTTCCATCTAGTAGTGTTAAAACATGCAGTTGTTTTGATTTGATTCATGTGGATTTATGGGGTCCTTATAGGACATCTATATATGATGAGAATAAATACTTTGTCACTATAGTAGATGATTTTAGAAGAATGACTTGGCTCTTTCTATTAAAGAATAAATATGATGTTTGTGTTTCTATTCAGCATTTTCTATGTTTTATCAAAAATCAGTTTGATAAGAGAGTCAAAATAATAAGAACTAACAATGGGACTGAATTTGTCAATAGTGTTTGTGATAATTTATTCAAAAAGTTGGGGATATTACATCAGAAATCATGTGCTTATACCCCTCAACAAAATGAAGTTGTTGAAAGAAGCACATACATGTGTTGGAAGTCACAAGAGCTCTAAGGTTTCAAGCTAAAATTCTCATTAAGTTTTGGGGTCATTGCGTGTTAGCAGCAGTATATCTGATAAATAGAGTTCCTACCAGTGTGTTTAAAGGTCAGTTACCTTATGAAAGGCTATATGGTAGAAACCTATGATGTCACACTTAAGAGTTCTAGGGTATTTGTGTTTTGCCAAAATTTTGACAGAAACTGACAAACTTATGCCAAGATCAAAACCAGTTGTGCACACGGGATACTCAAAAACACAAAACGCTATATTTTATTTGATTTAGTCAAAAAATAATTGTTAGTAGGGATGTCATAATTAAAGAAGAAGTTTTTTCATTTGACAAACCTCCTAGTTCTGCACATAAGACTATATTTGTTGATACCCTACAGAGTTCAGGTACATTATATGAGTATGATATTCATCAGTCTATATTAAATAACTACAATGATGGGGTTGCAAACGCACCTACAAAAATTCATGATGACGCATTAAGTGATATTGAGATATCTCATGAACAAGGAAATGAGCAAAGTGACACTAGCATATCATCTGATATAGGTAGTCAACAACTTGAGTCTGTTTAGGATGATCCTGATAGTCAAATATAAAGTGGTGTGGATCTTGTACCAGATTCGCATGTTATTAATTCTATACCATTTAGTCAACATCAGATTCAGGTTGAAAGTAGAAAGTCAGGCAGAGGGAAATTATCTCCTATGTGGATGAAATATTTTTTTTCATTCAATGTCAATGAAGGTATATCATATCCTATGTGTATATACATTACTTATGACAAAATCTCACCTCATATCAAGCATATATTGCAGCAATTTCTGAGCTGATAGAACCAACAACAACTATTAAAGCCGTAAAGGACCCGAGATGGGTGGATGCTATGAAATCAGATATACAATATTTGAAAGGAAATCAAACCTGGAAAATTGTGGATCTTCCTGAAGGTAAAGTTCCTATAGGATGCAAGTGGATTTTTAAAATAAATATAAAGCTTCTGGGTGGTGGAAAGGTTTAAAGCAAGGCTTGTAGCCAAAGGCTATAGAAAGAAAGAAGTTATAGATTATAAGAGAACTTTTTCCCATGTTGATAAAATGGTTACTGTGAAATCAGTATTGGCTCTTGCAATGTTAAGGCAATGACATATACACCAAATGAATGTATATAATGCCTTTCTATAAGGTGAATTATCTGATGAAATTTACATGACTCTCCCTCAAGGATTTAACAGTCAGGAGGAGAAAGTATGCATATAAACTAAATTCTTGTATTGGCTCAAACAAGCCCCAAGGAAATGAAATGCAAAGTTGACTCAAGCTCTCATAGGCCTGGTATTTAAACAAAGTCAGTATGACTATTCATTATTTGTCAGAAAAATAAACGAGGGAACAACAGTGGTACTGATTTATGTAGATGATATGTTGGTTATAGAAAGTTCTTTAAAATTGATTGAAACAACAAAGGATTCACTTCAACATGCTTTTAAGATGAAGGACTTGAGAGAATTGAAGTACTTTCTTATAATAGAGTTTGCAATGTCAAAATTGGTATAATAATGCATCAAATGAAATATGCATTAGAACTTATTTCAGAAGTAGGATTATCAGCTGCAAAACCAGCTAGAACTCCAATTGATCTCAATTAAAACTAGCATCAAAACAGTTTGATGATCATGTCAAGCTCAACAGAGAACCAAGTGGAAATGAAGATCCACTCATTGATCAGACAAGTTATCAAAAGTTGAAAGGAAAACTACTGTATCTAAACATGACTAGACCTGATATATCCTTTAGTGTACAACCACTGAGTCAATTACTATAACAACCAAAGAAGTCACATATGGATGTTGCACTAAGAGTTGTTAGATATATCAAAGCATAGCCAGATCAAGATATACTATTGTCAAGCAACTGTAATCAACAAGTCACAAAATATTGTGATGCAGACTGGGCTGCTTGCCCTCTCATCAGAAGATTAGTTACAAGGTTTTTAATCAAGATAGGGATTTACTTGTGCCTTGAAAGGCAAAGAAACAAACAACTGTCTCAAAACACTCAGCAGAAGTTGAATATAGAAGCTTAGCTACAACAATTTATGAGTTAGTATGGTTACTGGGAGTTCTCAAAGAGATAGATGTTGAAATCAAATTTCCTATAAAAGTTCATAGTGACAGTAAGACAGCCATTCAGATTGCTGCAATTCCTGCCTACCATGAAAGGACTAAACACATTGAAATTGATTGCCATTTTGTAAGAAAAAGACTTCAACAGACAATACATTGCTACATAAAAGCAACCTGCATACTTACTAACCAAAGGACTCAGTCGTGTTCAGCATGAGTACTTATGTCCAAATTGGGAATATTAAACATCTTCACCCCTACATAGCTTGAGGGGAAGTGTTGAAGTACAAGAAGTTAAGCTATCAGGGATATTTTAGTCTTTTCTGTGTAATAGTTAGTTAAATAACTAACCTTCCATTAATTAGTTATAACAGATTAGGTAGTTATCAGTTTAAGAGCTAAGCTAATAATATAAAACTATGCTCTCTCAATGTAAATATCAGATCATTCAATACAAAAATAAGAGTTTATATAATTTCTCTCCACTTCATCTTCTTGCCTGATTATCTTCACACTTCCACATAGTTAAATGGGTTGAAAATATGGGTATTTAAGTGAGTCGGCATTTTCAAAAAAATATATATTTTGTATTGCGAACTGAAATTTAGCAACCGGAATTCATATTTTCCGTCACTTGTATTTTTCGACTATATATAGTTATAGTTTAGGTATATAATATATTCTAGTTAGAAAATTTTATTTGGATATCGTTATACGATAATTTATTAGTTCAGATACCCCTATGAAATTTACTCCTTGCTTTCTCTAACTATGTACTTTTAGACTTTGACTTTTCGAACATCTACTATAGTAGCAATTGGAGCCATATTTCACAATCGGCAATAAAAAAAAGTATTAAGGGGAATATATGATACAAAAGGGTCGTTATATACATTACACAACAAGCTTTTTATGCTGCAAATTAAAAGAAAAAAAGGAAAAAAAACTTGCCACCTTTTCACCAATTAATTATACTAATAATCGTTGTTGGTTTGACATAAGGAACAATGTAAATATTATAAGTCATAACCTTAAAACACTACTAGAAAATATCGAGTTTTTTTTCACCGATATTCAGTGAGAAATTTATGCTATGATGTATGATTTTTACACCTCATTCTCACCTAATCAGCTTACTGGGAAGTGCACGGTGGAAACAAATTCTCATTGAAAAGCTAGAAAATTTCTTAATTTTTCTGTATGAAAATACTATTATTTAGGTTTTTTTTACCAATACTTAGCGGGAAATAGCCATTGAACATTTTTCAATGGAAAATTAGAGATTTTTTTGTAGTGAAATACCAAATTACAATTGAGGTACAAACTATGTGAATAGGTGTTGACACCCAATTTTGTCCCATCTTTTATGATTTTATTCGTAATTTTTAATATTTTGACACTTTTAAAATAATTTTAAAATATAGGCATATATGTGTGTATCTTCGTATTATTATTATTATTATTATTATTCGCATATTTTATATCATTTGCATTTTATAATAATCATAAGTTATCCGAAAATTCTATGCATCGCATTTTCCTTTTTTTTTAAGCATTAAACATTTCGTAAATATTATATTTTTATTATCACATCGTTATGTTATTTTAAATAATTCACATCTTTTAACATATATATATATTTTTTTTAATATTAAACCCCTCTTATATATTTTTAAATCCATAACCCATTTTTATCTCCTAACCCAAAACAATTTCTACAACAACACAACTCCCCCTTTTATTTTTCAGCCCAACCGGCCAGCCCAAAATCGAAGCCCAACAACCATCTTTTATTTCCCTAACCAAAACTCAACCCCAAAAACAATTTCACCCAAGCCCAACCGGACCGGCCCAACCCCCTTCCTTATCAACCAACCCATTCCCTTATACCCAAATCCACCAAAGCCCACCCGCCAGGCCCACTCACCCGACCCGTCGCCTGTCCCAAATCCATTCCCCTCTTTTAATCCCCCAAACCAAAAATCGAAACAAAAATCAACCCTACGCTCCTTCAACCTCAAGCCGCCGCACACCCCATGCCCCCGACCCCACACGCCGGTCGCCTCACCCATCGCCACCACCAACTCCCGCCACCAAACCCCGACACCACCACACCCCTCCGTCACTTCGCCCATACCCCCAAAATCCGCTTCCAAAATTCAAAAATCTTTACCTTTGATTCAATTTCAAACTCGTTCTTGGAAATCCACCTATAAATATCCCCCTTGTTCTTCATTTTTAGGGGTCCAAAATCTGTCTTTGAGGTCGATTTTTAGAGTTTTGGGTCGATTTTAAGTCCGAAAATTTATGTTTATAAGTCCGAAATTTTCTTAAAGGTTTTGCTTTGTAACTGTTTGTGTTCTTCACTATTGGGAAGATTCCGGATTTCAAAAATCCGAAATCTACTTAAGAGTGTTTGTTCTTGCATATGTTCTTCAATTTAAAGGTTCAAAATATAGGTCGAAATTATTGATTTGTGGTGTTAAAAAATCTTGGATTTTTGCTCTTTCAAGCTGTTTTTGGTTACATTTTGGTCACTACCGGTCGGGTCACTTAGGGTCGGGTCGAACATCGAAAACAAGATCCTTTTGAATTACCAATTGAGTGGATGATCAAAAATCCAAAATCTGAATTCTAAACATTTTGGTGATTCGACGATTTAAAACAACACCTCGGTTCGCTATCCGGAGAAGGTTAGTAAACACAAACCCCTTTGATTTTCTATGTGATTAGCTTAGTGTAATTTACATTATGTGTTTGCGTGTTGATTAAGCATGTTCAATTATTGTTTGAGACTGCTAGTTAATTATTATGTATGTTTTGTAAATTAGCTACTGCCTAAGATCATTAGGTTATCTATTAAGCATATTAAGCATGTCTGGTTATAATGGTTACTGCTTGTGTTCATTAACCAATTATTAGTGTGTTAACTACAGTTTATTTTTAACCATTTCTTGATTGTTTGGCTCATATGATGTTGGTTTGAGAAGCATGTTTGACCCCTTTAAGACTCTGTTTAGCCAACCCTTGTGCCTGTGGCCTTGCACACTTAAGTTGTTAATTTTTTTTTATGACCATGAAAGTCTCTTGTTTGCCTCTCATGTTTATCCTAAGTTGGTTATGCATATATCTTTGCTTATCTTAGTTTAAGTTTGTTTTTGTGCTAGCATAAAAAATCATTTTGGAACCAAGTGGTTAGTGTATGTTGCTTACCTAAAAAGACATGCATGTTTAGTCTAGCTTAGACAGTGATGTGCCTACAAAAATGTCATCTTTGGATTAGCCAATTCTGTGGTTGTATGCCTACGAGTGTGTTTATGTGTCTATCTTGCTTATTTAAGGGTTATCATGCCTAATGCATAGCATGAATGTGACTATAAATGCTTAGTCCAGCTTATGTGATTCTACATATCAAATGCCATGCATGTTTAGTTACCTTTTTTATTTCTTGGTCCGCATGTTTATCAAATGGGCTATATACTTGACTTGCTTGCTTAAATGTCAAAATTCCTCCACATTAGCACGTAAAGTTCTCCTAAGCTATCTTGCACATGCCATGTATGTTCAATTGTTAAACAAGGCCTATGCTAGTGTTTCGTACCCGTCCGAACTAGCTGGTTTCATTTATGATATTGCTTATTCGCCTCTTATGTTCAACTCAATCATGATCATGTAGTGGCATGTTTCAATGTATACAAAGTATATAAATTTCAGCATACACAAGATGAATATCTAGGTTGTATATCCTTGTATATTCCCAAGCATATCATGTATACTTTGATTATTCCATGAATATCAACGCCTACACATGGCGGAGTATGTATCATTTGGAAGAGTTTGTATTTCATGTTATATGAATTCTCTATGTTTAAAATCACCCACTGTTCTACGAGTTTGAATGATAAGTCTGTGATTCACAGTCCTTCCATCTCATGTCTTGTTTCCTGTCTTTGTTTGAGACTTTCAGAATGTATATATGTGAGTTTTACACTTATCTTAATATGCTGGTTGAAAGCCAAGACAAGCTTCGGATGTGGCTTAGCCTTCTTCGATAGCCTGCCATGCCTATGGTTCTAGAAACCTTTTGATCTTGTTGCGGCATTGGAAATGGATGGTGGTAGCCCCCTTTACTTCCTTGTCTTTTAAAAAAAAAGTGAAGTCTAGTCTGATGAATTATTTTGCTGCATTTTGGGCTCATTGTTGTTGCCTTTACAAGGCTGTTTTGTACCTTAATGCTATCTTGTTATTGTCATCTATGGTTGCTTGCTGCTCGCTAGATGGATTTTGAACCCATCCTATTATGCATTATACGAAATTTGGAGCCTTATGTGGATATAAGCAAGCTGTATTTTTACCAATTCATTGATGTCTTCTTTTGGCCATTATGCTATTGTATTTTGGGGTTATGAGATGATGCATCATTCTTGGTTATTTCTTGTCACATTTGGTCTTTGGTTCGAAATGTTATACTCAGAAAGGAAGCTACTACATTTATTCAGTTGTTACACTTCAACTGTTACATTTTGAGATGTTACACTTGACAAGGAATGCTTATCGCCTTCTGAGAAGGTTGACTGATGGATATTTGGTGGCCATTTTTCTGAAGGATATTGAGGCCACGGTCAGCTGTATTTTAGAGTGAATTGATGAGCATTTCGTTGCATTTTGAAATAATTAGTTGTGCACTTTGAAAATGAAAACAAGCTGCACTTTGGATGGTGTATCTTTGCAAGAATGGTTCTTTGCATTTCCTTGGTGAAAAGTGCATCTCTTGAGCGGTTGAGGTCGAAATGATTATGCGGCATTTTAGGCAACTTTGTGGTCATTCTTCTTTGCATCTTTGGCCACCGCCGCTTTTCAAGTCCACCGCTTATGTGTTTCAAGCCCATCGTTGCATTATTTTTAACCCAATTCTTCTTTGCTTTTCTCGGCTTGAAAAGCAATTTGGTTTAAAACCGCTGGACAACCGCAATATTTCGGTTTCTTGTCTTGGTATTATTTTACTGATTTGAACAAATACTACACTTAGGCCGATGAAATTGAATTGAGGCCGCGCTTTTTGTTTCTCTGTTTTATTATTTTACCGATTTGAACAAATACTACAATCGCCGATGAAATTGAATTGAGGCCGCACTTTATTTTTGTTTCTCTGTTTTTCGCTTCTTTGTTTTAAACATCCATGCAACGGATATTTACTGTTTCTTGTCTTCTTGTTTTAAACTAAACATCGCGTCTTTTTCGTAAATTGCCTCTGTTCTTTTTACGCTTCTTCTTGCCTCTCTGTTTTACGCTTCGCTTCTTGCCTCTCTGTTTTTACGCTTCGCTTCGCCTCTCTGTTTACGCTTCGCTTCTGCCTCTCTGTTTTACCTTTACTACTCGCTTCGCTTTCCAATTTAATTTCTTTGATTTAAACACGATACTACATGGCCGATGAAATTGAATTGAGGCCGCACTTTATTTTTGTTTCTCTGTTTTCGTTCTTTGTTCTAAACATCCATGCAACGGATATTTCTTGTTTCTTGTCTTCTTGTTTTAAACTAAACATCGCGTCTTTTGGAAATTGCCTCTGTTCTTTTTACGCTTCGCTTCGCCTCTCTGTTTTTACGCTTACTACCGCCTTCTTGTTTCCAATTTAATTTTGCTGATTTGAACACGATACTACACTGGCCGATGAAAAATATCCGTCGATTTTGAGGCCTACACAGTTGCAAAGATGGAAATATAACTTCTGGGCAAGGATGAAGACTTAAACCTTTTATCCGAGATCAACATGTTTAGTAGGCGAGGTGACTAAAATAACCAACAAGTTATATATATTCGCAGCCACGACGTGATTATAGTGATCTTTTCTATTTCACCCGAGAGACCAACACGTTTAGTAGGCGAGGCAATCAAAAATAAACCACATTAGTCATATGTTTGCAGCCACGACGTGATTGGAATGTTCTTTTCAAAATTTAAGTCTGAGCCCTCCGCGATCAAAACATTCACTGTTTTGAATACGGATATGAAGTTATTTGTATTTAATTGTTTCTAACCGTTTGTTCTTGACAGCTTGCAGGGACTAAAGTAAAATAAAGGCAATTATTCCTCGGAGTTTATTTATTTTTATTTCTTTCTTTAAATTCAGCTTTTATCTCGCTTTGTATTGTAATATTATTTATCGCACTTATGTAATTATTAAAATGCTTAGAATAGGCAAACTTAGGATTTATTCATAGGTTAGTTAAAGATTTGAAACCCGTCGCTAGCTTATTTATTTGTAGGCTCGCAAACTTAGAAATCCTTCGCTAGTTTATTTATTTTAGGCTCGTCACGCTTATTCAAGATTTTTAAAACAACTCTTGTCATCTTTATTTGCTTCAATTAAATTGTACAAAATAAGCTTATCTTTTTATTATTATTTTTTGCAATTTGTTGATTTTCGAAAGATTCGCTTCTTTGGCATTATAAATAAATTGTTTTACTATCAATTGTCAAAATACATATTTTTTCAACTCTACATGTATTTCTCTTTAGATATCATATAAATGCATATTTTGAAAATCTCTACATTTATCTATCTTTTAAAATGCATCCTTTTTCTAATTATTTGCAAACGTCTTTTAATCTATTATACTTGTAAAACATGCATTATTTCTACCAATAATTAACCTGAGTTTTACCGGATAACCGCAAGTTAGCGGATCTTAAAGGATGCCTAACCCCTTCCCTTTAGGATAATAAAGAACCCTTACCTAGAATCTCGCTAGTTTCGCAGACCTTAAAATTGGAGTTACATGGCAGCATTTAGTTTAATATTTAGGTGTCCTAATTCACCGTAAACATAATTAGGTGGCGACTCCTCAATCATTTTACCCAGGAATCACCCGGATACGTCCGCGCTCCGCTTTGACCCGAGCGAGGTCAAAATAGGGCGCGACAGCATGGCGACTCCGCTGGGGATTTTTCAGGTTCCTAACCATAGCAAATTCAGGTTAATTATAATTGTGCTTTACTTTCACTCTTTGTTTGATGTAATGCTTTGATTTGTTTCCTTTATGAAATTTTTTGCATGCATAACTGCTTTAATTTCTATATTTTTATTGCTTATCATAAATTGGCATTTCGTTCATATTTCTTCCACTCTGGAAAATTGACACTATCACACACTACACGCGAGGTGTGTTTTACGCACCCGCAAATTTCTTTCAATCTACCAAAATTTAGGAGAGTTGGCGTATGCGCGGAGTGACCGGACCATCTGGTGGCCGCGTAGCCTTCTCACTCGAGCAGTCCGCTCGGGAACCTTGAGTCTAGTCAGCCAAATCTTAGAAAATTTAAGATAGAGCTATACCACCCTTTATTTTAAGTCATGCATACATACACCTTAGGTGGGTCGATCCTTGGTATCGACTCCACAATTAAGAAATCCGCCAAAGATGTCTACGGGTCTCACAACCCAACGACCAATCATCATATTATGTGTAGCGTGATAAGGATAGACTAATCCAAGACTAATCATGACATGCTGAAATTGGAAAATGTACATTCATTTTGTCTCATTTCCGACAAAGCATTGCAGTTTAGCAGCTTGGATCAAATCTGTCGTAATCCCGCATATCTGGCGTTTAGGCCCACCTCCGGCATAAGGGAGGCCCCATGCATATTAGGATGCGCATTTAATTGTCTTACAATCATTTTGTTGTTTTCTCCTGCTTTTTCACTATGTGCATATTATTTAAAGCAATAATTACTCACCTTATACTAATTTGGTTTTCTTCATTTTTCAGGAGTTTCATTTTGCCTTATTTATTTCCCCAAAGGTTGATTTGTGTTGACTAAAACTGGCGGAGCACCCCATCTTTTATTTCCCAATCATGTCTACTCAAATTGTATTAGTACTTAATGAAAAAAAAAAAAAAACACAATTTAAATTGAGGCCTGAATCGCATTTATGCATTTTAATGTATTTTTGCCTCCACCTTTTGAAAGCTTAAAATGACAAATCTGCATTGCTTTTGCTATTTTAAAATCTGCTTTGTTTAATAATTTTCCTTTCTTTTTTTCATCATGCAAACTAATTTGTCGGCAGTATGTGACATATAATGAAACAAGCAAACAAGGTCCCAAACAAGCAAGGCTTCGAAGAATATAAGGAAGACTCACAAGCGGAAGAATTGAGGCGTTTTTTGGAATAAGTCAAAGCCAGATTTGGATGAAACATCAAGATGGTTGATAGTTAAAAGCATTGGCACGGACGTTTGCCATTGGTACTCTTGGGCTACCACATTACGATCAGGATTTCTACTGGGGCAATGCTATTTCTTTCGCAACCAAGTGAATACAGAATCATTTACTAAGAGACTGATTAATGAAAAGCAGATGGACGCAGTTGTCCGGGGCAACCTTATCAGAATAGAATGGCCAAAAACCATCAATGCAGATGCAGTGAAGAGATACCATATCTAAGATTAATTATTCTCTATGTAATACTTTTTCTATGTTGTAAAAGTTGCGCTCCCTCGGCGGGATACGAATAGAACCCACGTAGGGTTCCGTTTCTTTAAATCACAAATTTCCCCAAGTTCCTTTTCACTTGTGACCTGAACTACGTTATGACCTGATTCCCTCGGCGGGATACGTAGGCGGCCGCATCGGCTTCGGTCCCATCTTTAGAAAAATCCTTACAATCTCCTTTGCTTACCTGAACTACGTTATGACCTGATTCCCTCGGCGGGATACGTAGGCGGCCACATCGGCTTCGGTCCCATCTTTAGAAAAACCTTACAATTCTTTTGCTTGTAATGAACTACGTCACGACCTGATTCCCTCATGGGGATACGTAGGCGGCCTAAATCGGCTTCGGTCCCACCATTAGGAAATATTTTCTCCTTTATCTCACAAAGGACAAAATGCACCCATCTGATCACCCTGATGGGACATGCAAGCAACCCAGACAAAACTCGGTTGTCCGTTCGAAAGTTCATCATACTCACATATCGGAAATTGGGGCATTATTAAGGGATCACTGCCAGAGGACGCCGATAAACATGGAAAATCATCGGCAAACTAAGTCTTCAGCCATAAGAGGATTTTGGATAAGACGTTTGCTTTGTTTCACCGCATGTCACTACTCGACAGACATTTACATATATGCATACTTTCTTACAAGCAATTTATTTTTTAACAAATATTTTCATTAGAGTTTGACAAGATTTTTTTTAATATGCATACTTTCTTATAAGCAAATTATTTTCAACAAATATTCTCATTAGAGTTCGACAAGAACTTTTTAATGATAAGCATACTTTCTTATAAATAAATTATTTTCAACAAATGTTTTCATTAATCGGTTAGCCAGGGTGGGAACCAGGCAGGGTTACAGTCCGAATCGCAGGACATGCAAATATCAAGAGCCAAAGCTATAGAGTCAACGCGAATCAACCGCCCCTCCCCAAACTCACAAATTTTCTTTGAGTACGTGTTCTTGAGTTGAAAAAGCGGAAACCACATCACTTATGATCAATTCCCAAAGAATTTCGGCCTTTGCAACTCACTACAAGTATTACGTTCTGTTTTGCATTTATCACGAAGACATCATCTTGACCTCTGTGGTCCCGACTATTATGTCTGCGCAAAGATGTTATTTCAAATCACAAGGAACGACAACACGGCAAACTCGACGGCAAAGACGTCGCGTCACATTATCGCCCGTGCCAGGACGACATTTCTATTCACAGTCCACATGAGTTTGGATCGGCAAAAGATTCAGCACAACGTGGAACCCTATTACAGCAAACTGACGGCAAGGACGTCACTTACATCTCTTACAACCAGACAACATTACAACAACGTCCACGCCGTTACTGCAGCACAACAAATATCTTTTACAGCATTACAACGACGTCAACAACATTACAATGACGTCTTCAACGCAGCAGCTATCTTTTACAGCATTACAACAATGTCATTGACTTTACTGCAGCACATCAACTATCTTTACAGCATTACAACAACGTCATTGACGTTACGACAGCATGGCGATAGCATTACAATGACGTCTTCAACGCAGCAGCTATCTTTACAGCATTACAACAACGTCATTGACGTTACGGCAGCACGACAACTATTATTACAACAACAACAACATCAACGTCTATGCAACGACGACATCATCAACGTCTATACAACGACGACATCAGCAAAGTCTATACAACGACGACATCATCAACGTCTATACAACGACGACATCATCAACGTCTATACAACGACGACATCAGCAAAGTCTATACAACAGCGACGTCAACAACATTACAACGACGTCTTCAACACAACACGTCGATCCAACGACGTCATTTCAGGCGCCCACCTCATAATACGAGTATTTTAATTTGATCGGCGCCCACCTTATAACAAGGAATTTTAATTTGATCGGCGCCCACCTTATAACAAGGAATTTTAATTTCAACAGCGCCCACCTTATAACAAGAGAATTTTAATTTGATCGGCGCCCACCTTATAACAAGGAATTTTAATTTCAACAGCGCCCACCTTATAACAAGGAATTTTAATTTGATCGGCGCCCACCTTATAACAAGGAATTTTAATTTCATCAAAGCCCACCTTATAACAAGGAATTTTAATTTCAGTCAGGCGCCCACCTTATAACAAGGGAATTTTAATCTCGGTCAGGCGCCCACCTTATAACAAGGGAATTTTAATTTCAGTCAGGCGCCCACCTTATAACAAGGGAATTTTAATTTCATCAGCGCCCACCTTATAACAAGGAATTTTAATTTGATCAGCGCCCACCTTATAACAAGGGAATTTTAATTTCAACAGCGCCCACCTTATAACAAGGAATTTTAATTTCACCAAAGCCCACCTTATAACAAGGAATTTTAATTTGATCAGCGCCCACCTTATAACAAGGAATTTTAATTTCAAGCGCCCACCTTATAACAAGGAATTTTAATTTCACCAGCGCCCACCTTATAACAAGGGAATTTTAATTTCAGCGCCCACCTTATAACAAGGAATTTTAATTTGATCAGCGCCCACCTTATAACAAGGAATTTTAATTTGATCGGCGCCCACCTTATAACAAGGGAATTTTAATTTCAACAGCGCCCACCTTATAACAAGGGAATTTTAAGTTATTTTCTCTACAATTTTTTCTCGTGATTATACACTAATTATATCTTAAGCTTTAGTTTGCAGGAGTTTTTAATTTGCAGGAACTTCATCACAGCGTGGGACTATCTCTTACGGCGAACCGAGGCAAATTGGTCAGCGACCTACTTCGAACGTCGATCCGCTCTTTTCCAATAGTTTCTCGCATCTGCGACCAGTGTCATCCTAAGTCGACACTGGGGCATTGTTGCTTGAATGTGCACCATCTTTTTGCAACTTCATTTCCCCCCGGGGATTCTATTTCTTACCATGCAGTCCCGATGATCGGGACAAAATTGGCTACTCAGTCAACTTCTTTGGCCGAAAACTCTTTCATCGTCTCCATCCAAAGAGGGGCATCTGTTGACACCCAATTTTGTCCCATCTTTTATGATTTTATTCGTAATTTTTAATATTTTGACACTTTTAAAATAATTTTAAAATATAGGCATATATGTGTGTATCTTCGTATTTTTATTATTATTATTCGCATATTTTATATCATTTGCATTTTATAATAATCATAAGTTATCCGAAAATTCTATGCATCGCATTTTCCTTTTTTTTTAAGCATTAAACATTTCGTAAATATTATATTTTTATTATCACATCGTTATGTTATTTTAAATAATTCACATCTTTTAACATATATATATATTTTTTTTAATATTAAACCCCTCTTATATATTTTTAAATCCATAACCCATTTTTATCTCCTAACCCAAAACAATTTCTACAACAACACAACTCCCCCTTTTATTTTTTCAAATTCAACCACCAAAATCGCAGCCCAACAACCATCTTTTATTTCCCTAACCAAAACTCAACCCCAAAAACAATTTCACCCAAGCCCAACCTGACCGCCCAACCCCTTCCTTATCAACCAACCCATTCCCTTATACCCAAATCCACCAAAGCCCACCCGCCAGCCCACTCACCCGACCGTCGCCCCACCCCAAATCCATTCCCTCTTTTAATCCCCCCCAAACCAAAAATCAGAAACAAAAAATCAACCCTACGCTCCTTCAACCTCAAGCCGCCGACGCACACCCCATGCCCCCGACCCCACACGCCGGTCGCCTCACCCATCGCCACCACCAACTCCGCCACCAAACCACGACACCACCACCACACCCTCCCGTCACTTACCATACCCCAAAATCCGCTTCCAAAATTCAAAAATCTTTACCTTTGATTCGAATTTCAAACTCGTTCTTGGGGAAAATCCACCTATAAATATCCCCTTGTTCTTCATTTTTAGGGGTCCAAAATCTGTCTTTGAGGTCGATTTTTAGAGTTTTGGGGTCGATTTTAAGTCCGAAAATTTATGTTTATAAGTCCAAATTTTCTTAAAGGTTTTGCTTTGTAATCTGCTTGTGTTCTTCACTATTGGGAAGATTCCGGATTTCAAAAATCCAAATCTACTTAAGAGTGTTTGTTCTTGCATATGTTCTTCAATTTAAAGGTTCAAAATATAGGTCGAAATTATTGGTTTGTGGTGTTAAAAATCTTGGATTTTTGCTCTTTCAAGCTGTTTTTGGTTACTTTTGGTCACTACCGGGTCGGGTCACTTAGGTCGGGTCGAACATCGAAACAAGTATCCTTTTCAGAATTACCAATTCGAGGTGGATGATCAAAAATCCAAAATCTGAATTCTAAACATTTTGGCTGATTCGACGATTTAAAACAACACCTCGGTTCGCTATCAGGAGAAGGTTAGTAAACACAAACCCCTTTGATTTTCTATGTGATTAGCTTAGTGTAATTTACATTATGTGTTTGCGTGTTGATTAAGCATGTTCAATTATTGTTTGAGACTGCTAGTTAATTATTATGTATGTTTTGTAAATTAGCTCTGCCTAAGATCATTAGGTTATCTATTAAGCATATTAAGCATGCGGTTATAATGGTTCTTTGCTTGTGTTCTTTAACCAATTATTAGTGTTTTAACTACAGTTTATTTTTAACCATTTCTTGATTGTTTGGCTCATATGATGTTGGTTTGAGAAGCATGTTTGACCCCTTTAAGACTCTGTTTAGCCAACCCTTGTGCCTGTGGCCTTGCACACTTAAGTTGTTAATTTTTTTTTATGACCATGAAAGTCTCTTGTTTGCCTCTCATGTTTATCCTAAGTTGGTTATGCATATATCTTTGCTTATCTTAGTTTAAGTTTGTTTTTGTGCTAGCATAAAAAATCATTTTGGAACCAAGTGGTTAGTGTATGTTGCTTACCTAAAAAGACATGCATGTTTAGTCTAGCTTAGACAGTGATGTGCCTACAAAAATGTCATCTTTGGATTAGCCAATTCTGTGGTTGTATGCCTACGAGTGTGTTTATGTGTCTATCTTGCTTATTTAAGGGTTATCATGCCTAATGCATAGCATGAATGTGACTATAAATGCTTAGTCCAGCTTATGTGATTCTACATATCAAATGCCATGCATGTTTAGTTACCTTTTTTATTTCTAGGTCCGCATGTTTATCAAATGGGCTATATACTTGCCTTGCTTGCTTAAATGTCAAAATTCCTCCACATTAGCACGTAAAGTTCTCCTAAGCTATCTTGCACATGCCATGTATGTTCAATTGTTAAACAAGGCCTATGCTAGTGTTTCGTACCCGTCCGAACTAGCTGGTTTCATTTATGATATTGCTTATTCGCCTCTTATGTTCAACTCAATCATGATCATGTAGTGGCATGTTTCAATGTATACAAAGTATATAAATTTCAACATACACAAGATGAATATCTAGGTTGTATATCCTTGTATATTCCCAAGCATATCATGTATACTTTGATTATTCCATGAATATCAACGCCTCTACATGGCGGAGTATGTATCTGACTGGAAGAGTTTGTATTTCATGTTATATGAATTCTCTATGTTTAAAATCACCCACTGTTCTACGAGTTTGAATGATAAGTCTGTGATTCACAGTCCTTCCATCTCATGTCTTGTTTCCTGTCTTTGTTTGAGACTTTCAGAATGTATATATGTGAGTTTTACACTTATCTTAATATGCTGGTTGAAAGCCAAGACAAGCTTCGGATGTGGCTTAGCCTTCTTCGATAGCCTGCCATGCCTATGGTTCTAGAAACTTTTTGATCTTGTTGCGGCATTGGAAATGGATGGTGGTAGCCCCCTTTACTTCCTTGTCTTTTAAAAAAAAAGTGAAGTCTAGTCTGATGAATTATTTTGCTGCATTTTGGGCTCATTGTTGTTGCCTTTACAAGGCTGTTTTGTACCTTAATGCTATCTTGTTATTGTCATCTATGGTTGCTTGCTGCTCGCTAGATGGATTTTGAACCCATCCTATTATGCATTATACGAAATTTGGAGCCTTATGTGGATATAAGCAACTGCTGTATTTTTACCAATTCATTGATGTCTTCTTTTGGCCATTATGCTATTGTATTTTGGGGTTATGAGATGATGCATCATTCTTGGTTATTTACTGTCACATTTGGTCACGGTTCAAATGTTATACTCAGAAAGGAAGCTACTACATTTATTCAGTTGTTACACTTCAACCGTTACATTTTGAGATGTTACACTTGACAAGGAATGCTTATCGCCTTATAGAAAGGTGGTGATGTATATTTTGTGGCCATTTTTCTGAAGTATTTTGAGGCCACGGGCTGCTGTATTTTAGAGTGAATTGATGAGCATTTCGTTGCATTTTGAAATAATTAGTTGTGCACTTTGAAAATGAAAACAAGCTGCTGCACTTTGGATGGTGTATCTTTGCAAGAATGGTTCTTTGCATTTCCTTGGTGAAAAGTGCATCTCTTGAGCAGATTTGAGGTCGAAATGATTGCGGCATTTTAGGCAACTTTGTGGTCATTCTTCTGCTGCATCTTTGGCCACTTTGCTTTTCAAGTCCATCGCTTATGTGTTTCAAGCCCATCTTTGTTGCGTTATTTTTAACCCAATTCTTCTTTGTTTTCTCGGCTTGAAAACAATTTGGTTTAAACTTGCTTTGGACAACCGCAATATTTCGGTTTCTTGTCTTGGTATTATTTTACTGATTTGAACAAATACTACACTTAGGCCGATGAAATTGAATTGAGGCCGCGCTTTTTGTTTCTCTGTTTTATTATTTTCTTGATTTGAACAAATACTACACTGGCCGATGAAATTGAATTCGAGGCCGCACTTTATTTTGTTTCTCTGTTTTTCGTTCTTTGTTTTAAACATCCATGCAACGGATATTTCTTGTTTCTTGTCTTCTTGTTTTAAACTAAACATCGCGTCTTTTCGGAAATTGCCTCTGTTCTTTTTACGCTATCGCTTCTTGCCTCTCTGTTTTTACGCTTCGCCATTGCCTCTCATTTTACGCTTACTACTCGCTTCTTGTTTCCAATTTAATTTTCTTGATTTAAACACGATACTACATCGCCGATGAAATTGAATTCGAGGCCGCACTTTATTTTTGTTTCTCTGTTTCAGTTCTTTGTTTTAAACATCCATGCAACGGATATTTCTTGTTTCTTGTCTTCTTGTTTTAAACTAAACATCGCGTCTTTTTCGGAAATTGCCTCGCTTCTTTTTCTCGCCATCGCCTCGCTGCTTTCTCGCTATCGCCTCGCTGTTTCTCGCTTACTACTATCGCTTCGCTTTCCAATTTAATTTTGCCGATTTAAACACGATACTACACCGCCGATGAAATTGAATTCGAGGCCGCACTTTATTTTTGTTTCTCTGTTTTCGCTTTCTTTGTTCTAAACATCCATGCAACGGATATTTCTTGTTTCTTGTCTTCTTGCTTTTAAACTAAACATCGCGTCTTTTTTGAAATTGCCTCTGTTCTTTTTACGCTTCGCTATCGCTTCGCCTCTGTTTTTACGCTTACTCTGCCGCTTCGTTTCCAATTTAATTTTGCTGATTTGAACACGATACTACACCGCCGATGAAAAATATCCGTCGATTTTGAGGCCTACAGCTTGCAAAGATGGAAATATAACTTCTGGGCAAGGATGAAGACTTAAACCTTTATCCGAGATCAACATGTTTAGTAGGCGAGGTGACTAAAATAACCAACAAGTTATATATATTCGCAGCCACGACGTGATTATAGTGATCTTTTCTATTTCACCCGAGAGACCAACACGTTTAGTAGGCGAGGCAATCAAAAATAAACCACATTAGTCATATGTTTGCAGCCACGACGTGATTGGAATGTTCTTTTCAAAATTTAAGTCTGAGCCCTCATGATCAAAACATTCAACTGCTTTGAATACGGATATGAAGTTATTTGTATTTAATTGTTTCTAACCGCTTGTTCTTGTGACTTGCAGGGACTAAAGTAAAATAAAGGCAATTATTCCTCGGAGTTTATTTATTTTTATTTCTTTCTTTAAATTCAGCTTTTATCTCGCTTTGTATTGTAATATTATTTATCGCACTTATGTAATTATTAAAATGCTTAGAATAGGCAAACTTAGGATTTATTCATAGGTTAGTTAAAGATTTGAAACCCGTCGCTAGCTTATTTATTTGTAGGCTCGCAAACTTAGAAATTCTTCGCTAGTTTATTTATTTTAGGCTCGTCACGCTTATTCAAGATTTTTTAAAACAACTCTTGTCATCTTTATTTGCTTCAATTAAATTGTACAAAATAAGCTTATCTTTTTATTATTATTTTTTGCAATTTGTTGATTTTCGAAAGATTCGCTTCTTTGGCATTATAAATAAATTGTTTTACTATCAATTGTCAAAATACATATTTTTTCAACTCTACATGTATTTCTCTTTAGATATCATATAAATGCATATTTTGAAAATCTCTACATTTATCTATCTTTTAAAATGCATCCTTTTTCTAATTATTTGCAAACGTCTTTTAATCTATTATACTTGTAAAACATGCATTATTTCTACCAATAATTAATCTGAGTTTTACCGGATAACCGCAAGTTAGCGGATCTTAAAGGATGCCTAACCCCTTCCCTTTAGGATAATAAAGAACCCTTACCTAGAATCTCGCTAGTTTCGCAGACCTTAAAATTGGAGTTACATGGCAGCATTTAGTTTAATATTTAGGTGTCCTAATTCACCGTAAACATAATTAGGTGGCGACTCCTCAATCATTTTACCCAGGAATCACCCGGACACGTCCGCGCTCCGCTTTGACCCGAGCGAGGTCCAAATAGGGCGCGACAATAGGTACCAAATGAATTAATTAAAGAACAACAACAAATATTAATAGACAAAATAATGATTTTTAGGCATCAACATCGTCATTGTTTCCTCGAAATCGTGAGTAAATCGAATGGAGCTCTTTCCTTATTTTATTACTAATAGGCTTTAACAATTTGTTCGGTAAAGCGACTTAATACAGACAATTGTGGAATAAACTTTAGACTATTTTTAACACCATGCTAGCTAGCTTTTCTTTTCAATCATTTCTTTCGCTGTTGCCTCTTTTTAGTGAAAATTTCAGAATCTCTTACCAAATCTTTTGGCAACACTAGGTCTTTTAATCTGAGATTCTGTGCACCTCACTTAATTTAATTTCCTCTAAAGGAGATTGGAACCATTGTCCCAGATAAGACATTAAAGAACTGCTAGCTAGATAACTTATGTCCCAGATAAGACATAAGTATAAAAATTAAAATACAACAAGACGTATATGGTATTAAAAAATAAATTAGAAACGGACGTTTATTATAAATTATATAATTCTTTGTCCTGAGATCATGTGCACAAGAAAGTAACATCAGCACGTTAATATATTCTCTGGCTCCAAGGTGAAACCTTAAGGTGGTGAGACCGAAAGAAAAGAAAGCGTGTAGATATAAGTACCAAATTATAAGTCTATATGTTGAATGACTTAATTTGGTGGCCCAAACAGATTGTGGCCCAACGTAGTGTTTTATACTACAGAAATGACTTAATTTGAGACCAATTTGGTAATTGGGGCTACTACCTATGCACTTAAAGAACCAGGTTTTTTGAGCAAGTGCGTAGGAAGGTAAAGTGCGAAATATAAGATCAACACAATAATTTAGCATGAAAACACTCTTTGCTCAAGGGAGGAAAAATCACGACCTACCTCCCGTAGGAATTTCCTCAAACTTCCACTATACACGAGCAACTTGTTATAGGTTACAACGACTTGTACATTTCCTAAGGAATTGTTTCAAATAATCGCTGCCCCAACTCTCTCATTACCTGAACAGTTCCAAACTGTTGACTCTCTCTACACATTCTTCAATGATCTATCCAGTCACAGAAGTCTCTTACAACTTGATAAAACACCTATTATAAATTCTAGGAATAGTAAATAGATGGAACTATAACAAGAGCCTAACTATTACAACTCAAGAACACAATGATAAATCCTGATAGGAGTAAGTTCTTTGTTGCTGCTCTAGTCGGCTCTCTCGAAACTCTGGTGTTGACTCTCAAATCACTCTAGAGGTCTCTCTCTTTGGATGTGGTTAAACTCAAAAGCTTTTTGACGTGCTGTAATGTTATACCCCAACCACGGGGAGTGTGGCAGGCACCCGACATCCTAAGGCTCGAGCAAACCAACTATAGTACTTGAACTTCATGACACGAGGTTTGGGCCGACAAGGCCATCAAGTAACAATAAACAAGATCAAAATGTAATCCTTCAAGCAGAAGAATCCCAATGACAACATATATGTGCATAAACTAAGGTCGACAAGGCCATCACGAGTATATCAACAACAAACAAGGGCCGACAAGGCCATACAAAATATATATACAACAACCTCTAGTCTGCAAGCCTCTACAAATACTAACATGTGTCATCAAGTCGGGACAGGGCCCCGACATACCTAAAATACCTATATATACAATAGTACCTATCGATACTATACAACAACTCTTAAGAAGTGGAGTGCGAAAATCAACAGCTAGAATAGGTACCCTACTGAGGAGGTACGCCAACCTGTCTATATGTACCTGCAGGCATGAACATAGAGCCCCAGAAAGAGACATCAGTACGAAAGATTTACTGAATATGTAAGGCAGGTAAAATACGTAGATAAGGGATGTAATACAAGAGAAAAGAGAATAGAATCAACCTAAAACTCATAACATGTCCACTGAGGGCATACAACTACTATAACCATGAATATATACATGTAAGTAAAATCGGGCCACTCTATGAGGCCATATTGTATTGTATCAGGTCCCTTTGTGGGGTAGTCTCATCACAAACTGCCAGGCCATATAGGAAGCGGTAATATCTTCCCAACTAATTAGTGGTATACACATATAAGTGCTTGCTCGACCGGCTATAACGGGTGCGGTAAGAAAATATATATATATTGTAGCGACTCGTCCGATCGTTTTTAGCTAAAGACCCTTATTTGACTATTTTACCATTCCCATGATCTTTATGTGGGGCTTGTGATATGTGGGGATGGGTGGCATGGATCCCGAGGTCCATTTATATGAGGTTTGGACGAAAAACCAAAAGTTTAGAAACTTAGAGTTGGTTAATTTGATTCAAGGTTGACTTTTGGCTAGATGGGTTTGTTTCCGGGTTCTGTCACTTCCGATAGTTCTAGAGAGTCATTGGTTTGCTTCTCGAGGCAATTGGATGTGTTTGTGGCTTTATTTGTGAAATTTGGTTATTTGGGTTTCCCGAATAATTTTTTAGAAATGTATGCCTCAGCTCAGTTATTTGTGTAATTCGAGGCTACGAGCGAGTTTGTAGCATGATTTACCATAAATGATCATATTCAGTATGTTTCTGGGGTCTCGAGAGTGTTTTGGGCGTTCATTAGAAGGTTTGGGTTGTTGTTCATGATCTGGTGTTTGGTGTCCACCACAGCGGCACTAGTGCCCGCTTCGACATGTCCGCCTCGACGAGAGGTTGACTCGCCAAAGTGAAAGATTGCGTTTTATGGATTTCCGCCGTGGAAGATGGTTTGTCCGTAGGGGTGAGTTCACTCTTGTGGAGTCGAGTCCACCGTGGAGAGGGGTGAGGTGTTAAGTGACCTCTCCCTAGTGAGGGGTTTGTCCACTGCAGTGGAGTTGATTCCACTGGGGCGGAAATACTGTTCAGGGTCCTATAAATATATTTAGGTCATATTTCTTTTCCCAAAATAATAAACGCTCAAAACCAGCGCCGCCTTGGAGGAATTTCAGAGCTTTAGGAGAAATTTTGACCTTGAGGTAATAAACCATTTCATTTTTATGTCTTAAGTGATGTTTATAAACTCTTTAATGGTGGTTTAGCATGATATTAAGTTGGGAGGAAAACACCTTCATTTTTTTATGAGAATAAGAGAGTTATATGGTTGATTTTAATGGAGGTTTATGGATTAAAAAGTGATATTATTGTGAATTAGATATTGTTTTGTTTTCAAAAGGAAAAAGTTATAGGGTTTCAAATTGGGGCTTTTAAAATTTAAATTATTGTTCAATTGGGGATTCAACTGTGTATAGATTTTCAATTAACTTAAGGATTTGATTAATTAGAATATAATAAGGGTTTTTGAGTATTAAAGTTCGAGTGTTGGTGACGTTGGTCCGGATCGGTATTTTAAAATCGTGTTTGTAAGGTCTTCATCCTTGTATGTTATAAAAGCTTTGTATTAACTAATAATATGTATGAGGATAGACTTCGACTATCGCGAGGCACATCAGAAGGGAAGACAATCACTGAGGCTTGATTTGTTAGCGCTCATGTTCAGCAATAAGGTAGGCTACGAATTAGTTTTTGAGACTCCGATAGAAGTACGTAGTAGTTATAAATGTTCAGGGGTATTGGGCGTGTTGTAGATCCCACTCAAATAGTTGTGATGAACATTTGAGTGGGTACCGGTGTTGAACTGTGATGATGGGTGATTTGGGGGATCAGCCTTATGTTGATTCCGACTACTGTTATTGGGGCTTGTCGCCATTATGTGGGCTCGTCGCCATATTTGATATTGTTGTATTTATTCATCACACATGCTTTGATATGATATCCTGATTGTACTAGGATTATTGTTGATGGACTGCTTTGATATGAAATCATATGTATTGGATTATATGTGTGTTATTGAACTCTTGAAAGCATGTGACATTTCATATCCTTACTTGGTTGCATCTCATTATATCATGATATCTTTTCTTATATTGTCATTTGCATTCATACACTCATGGTTCTGTAATATTGATATGAGAGTAGTATGGATATGTTGTGGGCCTAAGAGGTCGGAAAGGTAAGAACACTTATGAGATTATGGCAACAATGAGATTATTTTAATACGGATGGCTCGGGTTGCACACCGCAATTGATATAGATACGCGAGGAATAAATTTGCACGCCTGCAATATGATATTATTCAAGACAAATGAGTCTTGGGCTCTAGCCAGATTCGTGTGTGGAATTACAGGTGGCTAGGAGCAGTATATGGACTTTGGAGTTCCCTATGAGTGTACGGATCATAACTAAACCTTGACAAACTGTATACTGGGTTGAGAAAGGTACATTGCATATGTATTTCATTTATATCATACATTCAAATATTATGCATTGACTATTTTTATTTTGGTAATGTGATATGGATTGGTCAGTGGAAATTGGGTGAAATTCTTATTTACTTGAATTGAATTGATAATATTAGACCGAAATGGTCGCTATGATTGAGTTTGTATCTATAAATACTTGAAAATAATGATTAGGCTGGTCTCTATGAACACTTGGATAAATGGTTGAGGTTGCTAAATTGATTTGGTTGTCGTGTGTGGCTTTCTTCCTCATGTATGAGTTTTGGATTAAATAATTATAAGTCTAAGTGTTTGATGTCAACTGCTACTGTGGTCGAAAATGTCATCTTTGCCATGACTATTGTTTGGGTCCAAGGAATTATGTCCACTTGTGTGTTGTTTGGTAATTGATCGTGTGACTGGGTAATGAGTCTAGTAAGGAACCTGTCATAAGTTGGGTAATTGGGTTAAGCTTGAGTATGACTTGAACAAGAGAGTACTGGTCGATGGATACTATGATAGTTAGGTCCATGTATATGTGAATGGATTGATTGTACTTGACTGTGATTGGAACCTTATATGAACAATGTGACTTGCTAAATCGGTGAATTGATATGTGTACAACGTGACTTATATGGACTATTGAACTGTCTAGTATAGGTTTATCTGGTGTCAACTTGGTATTTATCTCTGTTACATATCTTCCGTCGTTGTCGGCCTATGATGTTTATGGGGGTACGTTGTGTACTCATGCTACACTTGCTGCATCTTTTTTTAGGAAGATACAAGTCCCTCTGCCAGTTCAAGATCTCGAGTTTGAGTCCGAGTAGGTTGACTTCCAGTATTTAGGGTGAGAATCCTATCTTCTGACATACCTTGGATGCTCATTCTCTTACTTTGTCTTTACCTTAATTCGAGAGACACGATTCATGTTTTCAGACTATGTAGTTCAGATTTGGGAATTTTCAGACTTGTATCTGTATTAACGCTCTTAAACTATTGACCAAATCTTGAGCGGTTGTATTTGATGATTCAGACTTATGTTTCGCTTTTACAGAAAAGTGAGATAGCTTACTTAAAATTACTATTTTCGCATTTCTTCTTGATTTTGTTGATAATTTGGGAAGTAATTCGCCTACCGGTGGGAAATGTGTAGGTGCCATCACGACTCCTGAAAATGAGTCTTGACAAAATTGGTATTAGAGATTTAGGTTAAACTGTTTTAAATATAAGAGCAATGTCTAGTATAGTCTTGCAGATCGGTGCAGATACATCCGTACTTATCTTCGAGAGGCTATGAGATATTTAGAAAACTTCATTTTTTTCATTCCCTTCATGCTAAGTTGAATCAAATTGGTATTTGAACTTCTTCCTTCTATTCTATCACCGATGGTGGTAACACACTTCTTAATTCATGCATGAGTGATTTGATATGATGTCGCGTAGTAGTGTATGAGATGTGTATGATTCAGATATGGGATCGAGTTTAGTCTTCAACTATGATTTAAAGGTTCATTTGATTGGAGTGATGTTTGTGACTTCTCAGTTCGGTAATATCCTTAGAGAGTATGAATGATAAATCAGAGATGCAAGAAAAAGAAATTGGATGGATCAATCTCCTCTATATGAAGGGAAAAATTAGTATCTGACGCGCTTGATAGGTTATGCTGCAAGATGTACGAGGGTGGATGTCGTACAGGTCATAAAAGGTTAAAGTGGCTTTGATTTGGCAGAATTGGGATAGCATAGTAGAATTAGTGGTTATGAGTTCTTTCAGGAAATGATTATCTGTTCAAGATCAATTGGCAGTGTTACGTATGATGAGGGAATCTTAATGGAATAGACTATAGCGTTAAATTACTTAAGAGTGTGTTTATGGGTTCACTTAGAATTTCGAGGTTATTGATGATATGGGTGTTGTTGAGACCAAGAGACAATTGAGTTGTGAGTTATCTCACAGTTCTTGAGTATCGAGTGAGTGAAAAAGTTGTATACGCATTGGTATATTAGACTCATCGTAGGCTAATGGGAGCCAGTGATCGACTAATAGGAATAACTCTTGCGCTGGAAAAGCATGATGTTCTATCGAGGGATTACCGGGTGTTACATTTAGTTCTTGGATAAGATTTGTGGGCATGATATCTAACTGTTAATACTTGAGAAGTTCTATAGTTACTGGTATAATGACTTTGGAGGTGACCGAAGGATAGGGAAATTGCACTGTTAGTTGGATATGTTATGTTTCAGCAAGATAAGGTAAAGATTGGGTTTCACAGGCAAACATCGTATAGACTCTCGAATAAGGTGTTGGGCAATGGGAATATTTATGGTAACGGTTTAATGACGGTTTGATCTAATTTCAGTTATGAAAAGCTTCACGTATTGATGATCGGGTCTGTGAATGCATGGAGTGGTATAGAAAGATATTATTTCGGTCAAGGGATTTTTGGCAAGGATATTTTGACGAAATTATATGAGAGTGTTAGCAAGGGTATATGCTCGAAATTAAGGATTAACTATCAGATTAAGGGCTAGTTCAGTAATGTTTTGAGTTACCGCGTGGGTGCTAAATGATTTTGGTTTGAGTAACCAGAGTGGGTCGAATCTTATAAGAAATGGTACATGGAAGATGCCGAATTTTAGGAAGAACTCCCAATTTTAGTGTTGGAGTGAGCGGGAGAAACTCTCCGTGATTTGGTGTGTAGTGTTCCACTATCTCCAAGATTGTTTCAGTTATTGTGTGAGGCCTTTGATATTTTAGTACACTTCGGGACAAGCTCAAGTAAGGGTCGGTTGACAGTGGAAATTGTGATTGAAAGAAAATATGGAAATATAAGGAATCGATAATTGTGTGTTGAGCTAATTCAGGATGAATGAGGTGTCTCTTCGAGGATTGGGGAGAATTTGGATTTGAAGAATGGAAACTCTGGGATAGTTGTGAATTATGTGGGAATTATCGTCGCAACTTTAAGATCGGGTGAAATGGTTGGGTACACCCAGAGAAGTAGGTCTATCGTAGTTGACTGAGTGTTATGAAGAATGTTTCATGAGGTTTGTGTTGGACGACAAAGGGTAGACTATATTGAGACATTATTGATTGATAACATGGATGAGTATTCGGGTATTAGAAATTGGAAGAAATTAGGCATTGGCAAATAAACAAAAGGTAAGGTTGATACATTAGAAATTGGTAAGACTGGTAATTAGCGAGATATGACAGATAGAGGTTTGATGAGATGTCCAGAGTTATGGGTGAGTTAAGAGAAAGTACGAGGAAGATTTGATGTGTTTAGAGTTCATGTGGTTTTGTCTGACTTGCGCATCGGTAGAAGTTGAAGAACTTGGAGATTATAATCAAGGGTATGGTTCGTCGATGCTAAATTGACGACTTGGATAGAATCCAACTTGAAAGCAGTGGGTGACGACACATGCTAGATTGTCCGTGAGGAAAATATATGGAAGAGATCATAGCATGGTTATGAAAAGCTTATTAGTTCATTTGGAATCCGTTCGGGTGGCTAACGATGATTTAGAAAGTGAATATTTTATTTCGGGATAGATTTTTTCATCTAGGGTCGATGGCCTATGTTACATTGACAGGAGGACTTGTGGTGTTCTAGTAAACCACCGATAAGGATTCGAGGGATTTCGTTTTGGAAATGGAAATATGACGGTGTTAGTTTCTCACATCGAAATTGTGAGTAAGATTGATGATAATTTTTGGATGACAGCAATTCAGACAGTTCTAATGGCTTGCACGGTTACTTGGTATACATTGAGGAAGTACAATTGGTTATGGGGAGTCTTCAATGGATCAATAATTTTTCTATGGATTTGGCACGATAAGGTAATCAGTAGGCATGTTTATAGTGTGGTGGTTTAGAAATTCGAGGGAAATTAGACTTGTGATGTGTGTTTATGTGTTCTAAGGAATCTTGGTGAGAAGGACAATATTGATAGTTAAGAAGGAAGACTAGTAGTATCAAACTATGTTATCAGTACATAATGGATGACAGTCGAGGCTGCAACTAAGGGACATTGGTAACTATTTTGGTAATTGTGGATTCAATCGGGCACGGATAGAGGTATGACTATGATCAAGTTAGGGAATTAAGCATAGTCACTTCTTACATTCGAGAATTAGTTGTGAAGGAAATTTCGGTTATGAAATTTGAGGTCTTGAGGTATGTTATAGTAGTTTAATTGACCAAGTAAACAGGCGGTGCTATCAATTTATTTCTTGTCAGGTGGGGCTCTCATGAGGTTATCAAGGACATTCCTTGGTTACTTGTCGGTTTCTGTTCTTTCCTTCTTTCATTCGAAGATGAACGTTTATTTAATTGGTATCTGATGTAACGACTCATCCGATTTTTTTAGCTAAAGACTATTTTACCCTTCCCATTATCTTTATATGGGGTTTGTGATGCACGGGGATAGGTGGTATGGATCCCGAGGTCCATTTATATGAGGTTCGGATGAAAAGTCCAAAGTCTAAAAACTTAGAGTTGGTTAGTTTGACTTAAGGTTGACTTTTGGCTAGATGGGTTCGTTTCCAATTTCAAAGGGTCATTTATGACTTAGTCGAGTCATTGGTTTACTTTCTAAGGCAATTGGATGTGTTTGTGGTTTTATTTGTGAAATTTGGTTAATTGGTTTTCCCGAACGATTCTTTAGAAAAGTATGTCTTAGCTAGGTTATTTGTGAAATCCGAGGGTACGAGCAAGTTTATACACTATTTACCATAGATGAGCATATTTGATTTGTGTTCGGGGGGTTTCAAGAGTATTTTAGGCGTTCGTTGGTAGGTTTGGATTGTTATTCATGATCTGGTGTCTGGTGTCCACCACGGAGACACCAGTGTCTGCTCCAACGTGTCCACTTCGGCGAGAGGTTGGCTCGTCGAAGTGGAAGGTTGAGTATTATGGATTTTCGCTGTGGCGGATGGTCTGTCTGCAGGGGCGAATCCACTCCTGTGGAGTCGAGTCCACCGTGGCGATGAGTGAGGTGTTAAATGAACTTACCCCAGAGAGGGGTTTGTCCACTAAAGCGGGTCCGCTCTAGCGGAGTCGATTCCGCTAGGGCGGAAATACTGTTCAGGGTTCTATAAATATTTTTAGGTCATATTTCTTTTCCTCAAATAACAAACCCTCAAAACCAGCGGCCCATTGGAGGAATTTCAGAGCTTTAAGATCAATTTTGACCTTGAGGTAATGACCCTTTCATTTTTATTGCTTAAGTGATGTTTATAAACTCTTTAATGGTGATTTAGAATGATATTAAGTTCGGGAAAAAAGACCTTCATGTGTTTATGAGAATAGGAGAGTTATATTGTTATTATTAATGGAGGTTTATGGATTAAAAAGTGATATTATTGTGAATTAGGATTGGGTGATGATAGATAATCATGTTTTAAGTTTAATTTGATTATAGAAACTTGTTTTCAAAAGGTGAAAATTCTAGGGTTTCAAATTGGGGCTTTTTAATTATTGTTAAATTGGGGATTCAACTGTGTATAGATTTTCAATTAACTCAAGGATTTGATTACTTAGAATGTAATAAGGGGTTTTGAGTATTAAAATTTGAGTCTTGGTGAGTGGGCCTAGGTTTGTATTTTAAAATTGTGTTTGTAAGTTCTTTATCCTTGTATGTTATGAAAGCTTTGTATTAATGAATAATATGTACGTGGATAGACTTCGACTATTGCGAGGCGCATTGAAAGGGCAAGGCAATCACCGAGGCTTGATTTGTTAGTGCTTCTGTTCGACAATGAGGTAGGCAACAATTTTGTTTTTTCAAGACTCCGATATAAGTACGTAATAGTTATAAATATTGAGGGGTATTGGGCTTGTTGGGGGTCTCACTCAGATAGTTTTGATGAACATTTGAATAGGTCGTGTTGAACTGTGACGATGAATGATTTGGTGGATCAGCCTTATGATGATTCCGACTGCTATTATTGGGGCTTGTCGCTATTATGTGGGCTCGTCGCCATATTTGATATTATTGTATATATTCATCACACATGCTTTGATATGATATCCTGATTTGACTAGGATTATTATTGATGGATTGCTTTGATATGAAATAATGTATATTGGATTATTTGTGTTATTGAACTCTTGAAAGCATGTTATGTTTCATCTCGTTACTTGGTTTCATCTCATTATAGATATCTTGCCTTATATCTCATACACTCATGGTTTTATGATATTGATATGAGAGTGGTATGGATATATTGTGGGCCCAAGAGGCCGGTAATGTAAGAACACTTATGAGATTATGACAACACTAAGATGATGATAATACGGATAGCTCGAGTTGCACGCCGCAATGGGTATTAATACACGGGGAACGGAGTTGCACGTCTGCAACTTGAAATTATTCAAGACAAATGAGTCTTGGGCTCTAGCCTGATTCGTGTGTGGAATTCCTGCTGGATATGAGTAGTATATGGACTTCAGGGTTCTCCATGGGTGTACGGATCATAATAAAATCTTGACGTATTGTATATCGCATTGAGAAAGGTACATTGCATATGTATTGCATTTATATCATACATGCATTCATTATGCACTGACTATTTTTATTTTGGTAATGTGATATGGATTGGTCATTGGAACTTGGGTGAAATCCTGATTTACTCGGATTGAATTGATTATATTAGACCAAAATGGTCTCTATGATTGAGTTTGTCTTTGTGAATACTTGGAAATAATGATTAGACTGGTCTTTATGAACACTTGGATAAATGGTTCAGGTTGCTAAATTGATTTGGTTGTCGTGTGTGGCTTGCTTCCTCGTGTATGGGTTTAATAATTGTAAGTCTAAGTGTTTGATGTCAACTGCTACTGTGTTCGGAAATATCGACTATGCCATGACTATTGTCTAGGTTTAGGGAATTATGTCCACTTGTGTGTTGTCTGGTAATTGATCATGTGACTGGGTAACGAGTCTAGTAAGGAACTTGTGATAAGTTGGGTAAGTGGGGTTAAGCTTGAGTATGACTTGAACAAGAAAGTACTAGTCGGTGAGTACTATGATAGTAAGGTTCATGTATATGTAAATTGATTGATTATACTTGACTGTGATTGGAACCTTATGTGAACAATGCGTCTTGATGAATCAGTGAATTGATATGTGTAAAATGTAAATTATGTGGACTATTGAACTGTATAGTATAGGTTTATCTGGTGTTAACTTGGTATTTATCTCTGTTACGGATCTTTCGTCGTTGTCGGCCTATAATGTCTACGGGGGTATGTTGTGTACTCATGCTACTATTGCTACATCTTTTCTAATGCAGATACATGTCCCTCTGCTAGTTCGAGATCTCGAGTTTGAGTATGAGTAGGTTGACTTCTAGTATTCAGGGTGAGAATGCTATATTCCGGCATACCTTGGCTACTTATTCTCTTACTCTGTCTTTACCTTGATTCGAGAGTCATGATTCATGTATTTAGACTATGTAGTTCAGATTTGGGAATTTTCAGATTTGTATCCGTATTAGCGCTCTTAAACTATTGACCAGATCTTGAGGGGTTGTATTTGATAATTCAGACGTATGTTCCGCTTTTACAGAAAGATGAGATAACTTACTTAATATTACTATTTCCGCATTTCTTCTTGATTTTGTTGATAATTTGAGAAGTGGTTTGCCTACCGGTGAGAAATGTGTAGGTACCACCACGACTCCTAAAAGGGGTCATGACAAATATAAGTGCAATGCAAGACAAATCTCAATAGACATCATAATCAGAGTCGGAGTGACCTATAATCGTTACCCTCCTACTATCATTATTGTTGCTTCGTTCTTCAACCTCTAATCAATACCAATAGACTCATAGGATACATGAACTTCTCCCAACCACCCCTGAAGTCTCATGTATCACCCCTAGATCGGGCTCTCTTATGCTGACCCCTATTCAGCTATCGATGAACCCGCTGTTGTCTCTTACGATCCTATAAATTCTGAGCGTAGGCCTAAATGCGAGTGATATCCATATTCGGATTCAAAGAGGTCGTAGTACATTCATTAACCAAGTGAGGTCCCAAACCACCCACAAAATTGATATACTCGGTCACTCATCTTCGCCACAACCGTAGAAGTATACCTGGCCAAGCAGTTAAATTGCATACTATACTCCCATACACTAATATTACCCTATTCCAACCGCAAAAACCTGTCCTGCCTAGTTCGGCGAAGCTCAACAGGAAAGTACTGCTGCAAGAATGCCTCAGAAAACTCCTTCCATCTTACTGGTGGGGTATGGAGCCCCCTACACTGCTCCCAAGTCTCATACCAAGTCGCAACAACATCATGTAATCTAAAAGAGAGAATCTCTACTGACTTAGCATCAGTCGCATGTATCACTCGTAAGGTCCGCTGATCTAGTCCAGAAAGCACTGTGGATCCGCATTTGGATATGTCCTATTAAATACTAGAGGGTCCAGGTTGATAAAATCCAGAACTCTCGCACTGACTGCTCTATCAGAAGAACCTGGGGTCTGACGTTGGGCCTGAGAGTCCAGTAGTCGAGTCAATAGTTGTACAACACTCTACATATCTAAATATTGTTCAGGAGAAACCGGGGGAGGAACTGGGGGTACATCAACTCCTCTATTCCCTCTGGAGGGGGCGGGGGTGGAATTTTGAAAGCCCGCGATACAACCTCATCCTGGAGGTCGCGGTGACTGGCACCCTCTCCGGCCTCCACATATTGTGTATGAATAATCGCCTGCCATCTAGTAGTAGGAATAGCTGAAAGCACAAATAAAATTAAGATTAGGAGTTAAACACTTACAACTTGGCTCTATCGCACGATCTAGATCATGAAAGAAAGTAACCACCCTAAATGTAATGTAGTCTTCTGCTTATAAGTGTGGTGCAAAACATACCCATAAATAAGACTCTACTAGACACGACTTGCAGACTCCCTAGGACATACCTACTATGATAACAAGTTTGTCATACCCCAACCTTGGAGGGTGTGGCCGACACCCGACACCCTAAGGCCCGAGAGAACAAACTATAATATCTGAACTTCACGGCACGAGGTTTGGGCCGAAAAGGCGACCAAGTAACAATAACAAGATCAAAATGTAGTCCTGGAAGCAGAAGAATCCCAATGACAGTATATATGTGCATAAACTAAGGCCGACAAGGCTATCATGAGTAAATCAACAACTAAGAACCGACAAGGCCATACAAAATATATATACAACAACCTTTAGTCTGTAACCCTCTACGAATACTAACATGTGTCATCAAATCGTGACAGAGCGCTGACATACCCAAAATAGCTATATATACAATAGTACCTATCGACCCTATATAGGAACTTCGGAGAAGTAGAGTGCGACAATCAACAACTGGAATAGGTACCCTACTGAGGAGGTACACCAACTTGTCTATCTGTACCTGCGAGCATGAACACAATTCCCCATAAATGGACGTCAGTATGAAAGATGTACTGAATATATAAGGTAGGTAAAATACATAAATAAGGGATATAATATAAGATAAAAGAGTATAGAATCAACTTGAAACTCAGAACAAGGCCTCTGAGGGCATACAACTGCCATAACCATGAATATATGCATGTAAGTAAAATTGGGCCACACTATGGGGACATATAGTATAATATCAAGTCCCTCTGTGGGGGTAATCACATCACAAACTGCCCGTCCATATAGGGCGCGGTAATATCTTCCAAACTGATCAGTGGTATGCATATATAAGAAATATATATATATATATATATATATATATATATATATATATATATATATAAAAAAATCTCAAGAGACATCATAATCATAGTCGTAGTGACCTATAGTCGTTACCCTCCGACTATCATTATTGTCGTTACGTTCTTCAACTTCTAATCAATACCAATAGACTTATAGGTTATGGGAACTTATCTTGACCACGAATAACCAGGAGATATGAGTTATTTCAATAATAAAGGAGACATGAGCAAGACGATTCAGCAAGAAGGTGTCATCTTTTAGAAACGATCGAATCAAACCATGCCAAATAGGAAAGATAGCCTTACATACCTTGTCTCCTTAGCTATATCGATCCCACAAGCTCTTGTACACTCTACAAATGATTATCTACAACATACAGATGGTTTAGGATCAAAATATGATAAAAAATAAACAAGGAAATTCATTTAGACATTCTATCGAACATTTAATGTGCATAGTTCTCATGCTTCTTTTTCTATGTCAACTAGCTACAATCACTTCCCCTTAATCAACTACTACAACATCAACATCACAACTACCATATTCTACTATATCTATCCCTAGACACCTCAAGAATTCCATCAAAATAGTCCAACAATCATTTACAACATAGCTATACTTTTAGACAGCTATCTAGCATTTACTTATGGTGTTTCACTTCTATATCTCAACCAACACAAAATTCAAGTTAAGGACAAGAAAGATAACACTTTACTTACCTTATACAACATCTCCAACTTTAATTCCAAGCTTGGTTTAGCTCACTATAGCTACAACTTCACCACAACATCAAGAGGACACTTCTTCACTTCTACCAAAATTTTAAGGTTAGATTGGTATGAATCCACTTTGTATTTTCTATTGAACCTTAGATATATGTTAGGGAACCTTTGGGAGAGTATTTAGGTCTAGTTCGGTCAAGAAATGGGCAAAAATAAAGTCCTCATCAAATTTAAGATGAGCATGGTCGACCATCACCTCATTTTGGGCACCCTGACTCACTTGGCGAAGCTGATGCAAGTAAGGAGGGTTGTTGTTGGTTAAGTGGGTAGGAGTTTGGTTGTATACGGGTCAACCTGAAAATGGATGCCAAAGTTGGGGTTCTCGGGTTCTCGGCTTAGCTGGACAGTGTGGTGTTGTGGGATTATTTTGGGTAGTTCTATATGGAATTGGGTCACGGTGTTTAATGGGGGTGTTCCAGGTATGTTAGGGTGATATTTATGATTGGCGTTTAGTGGTTGGGTGGAGGCAGGGTGACAGAAATGAACTGAAACAGTGAGGTCAGGTGATGGAACTCGGTAGAGATGTTGGTGTGGTTGGTTGTGTTGTTCGGATAGTTGTAGGTGGATTCAGACTTATTAGGAATTTTATGGGGTTGTTGCGGGTATGTTGAGGGTGGCTATAGTTATCGGGGTTTGGTGGTTTGATAATGGCAAGGTCTCGGGAACGATCTGAAATAGTAAGGTTCTGGTGAAGGTTATTTAAGTGGACTGTTTGTGGTTGTTGGGTTTGGACGGTTGTATACGTGTGGTTTCGGTTGACAACCTTTGGAGGGGGTGTTTGTGAAGTACTACGGGAGGAAAGGGTGGTCAGTATATAGTGGGTTGGATAAGGATTGAACTTGAGTTGCAAGATGCAAGCTCGAGTGAAAGATGGTTGGTTTAGTTAAGTGTTGGTTTGGTTGATATGGTTTAAGTGAGGTACAGTTGATATGTCACGGGGGTTTTAATTCCCGAGTTGACACCAAGATGAAGGTGACCAATTTCACAAGGACTTGATCAGGATTGCTAAGTACAAGTCCGAATACAAACCAAGTAAGGGTGGCTGAAAACCTTAAGATAGACCCTAGGCTTAGGTTAGGTTGGATCACACAAGTTCCAACGTTCACTTGTAACCAAGGGGGTTCCTTAAGCTTAGGTTTTGATTAGTTCACACAAGTCTTAACCAAGACTTATACCAAAGGGACCTTATCTTGGGTGCCACTAAGTCACACAAGTCTTAGCTAAACTTACACCAAGGGGTTTGGCTCACACAAGAACCAAAGGCCCACACAAGGACCAACTAAGATAGACAACACACAAGTTGAATAACTTAGCAATTTAGTAAAACTCAAGTTTTTCTATTCATCAACTCTGAATATTTACAATGTCCTAAGGGTCCTATTTATAGTAGTAGATAGACCATTTTAGAAGAAAAGTTAAAAGACACAAACTATAAGTAAACTTTCGGCCAAGTGTGGATAAGTGGGAATGAGTTTGGGTTTACTTGGTGACCAAGGGTGTTTCGACCAAACCTAGACAATGGGAAATGTCTTCATTTTCTTTGGGACAAATGATGAATCTTTCACACTCCCTTTGTAGATTCCATGAGGAATAATGCATGAACTTGGGCTATTCATAAATGTCATCTTCTTAGGATAGGTTTGGAAGCTTTCATTCTTTGTATCTGCTTGATGAACCATTCGACCAACTCTTGATCTTCCCTTTGGTCCATTTTGAAGTTTTCAAGGTAGTCAAACTCATGAACTAATTGGTTCATGAATTGTCTTCTTGGACACCTTTTCTTCTAGATCATTCTTGTCTCTTGTCCTCTCGGCTTGATCACTTCACACGGCCAAGTCACCTTGTCTTCTTACACGACACATTAATGATGTCTTGAGGAGAACTAGAAGTTATTACATGGTTCCCCTATGTCCTAAGGCAATCTAATAGCTAAGCTAAGGACTAAAGGAAAGCAACAAGCTAAATGAAATGCATGGTGTCGGCCAAGACCAACAAGAAGGCCGAATAAAACATGTTTCTTCTTAAAACCTTCAAGTCCAATTTTCAATCTCACTCCACAATCCATACCATATTATACATATGTTCATAGGCCGATTGCTAATTTGTGGAACTCTAAGCATATCACCTCGAGGATTAAATTGGAACTTTGAGTTCATGGGCTTTCTTACATCAGAATCCTAGAGAGAGATACCACCTCGCTATAGAGCTTGCTCGGCGAGCTCCCTTGGTTGCATGTCCAGCAGTCTGCGGTATCTGACATAAATATGAGTATCTCTTTACTCCGAGGTCGTATCGATAAACCGTTTAATGCACTGAAAACTGAAAATAATAAATCACACAAAAAATTTACATGAAAAACTCTTGCTCAAGAGAGTAAAAAATCATGTCCTATCTCAATAGGATTTCCCCAAAAACATCACAAAAATTCAAGAGCAATTTTAAGGTTACAACTCAATAACCTAAGAAACTAACAAGTTAGCACCTTCCCCCTTTACAATTTTCTCTAACTATATCCAGACTTAGAAGTCATGCAATACCTATTTCTAAACTCTGATAAAATAAATAGGTTACAATCTCATAACAAGAATCAAACTAACAACTAAGAAATGTAGGCAGTAAACTTCTCCGGAATAAGTTCTTCATTGTTGCAAGTTGATTCTCACAATGCACTCCTCACCATGACAACTATATGCTTGAATAAATTCTCAATTTGTGCAATGGCGTCAAACTTCAATAGCATTAATGTGGTGCTTTATATAGGATTGGGAATTACTGTCTCCTTGTAGACATGTTCTCCAAATCCAAACAAGACTTGGTTCAATAATCCAAGAAATCAATCCTTGTTGAATTGATTTTTCTTATTTTGCATCGACCATCACACGCTTTCTCCTAATTTCAATGCTCTTTCCATGTTTGCAAAAATAGTAACATTTTCATGTCTTGAAGTTGTATTCCTTAACTCATTGGATTAAGTCGTAATACCAATGCCTCAAGGAACCCTTCTTGCATATGAAACAACTTTCCAACTTTGACCAATAGTCTTCAGTCCTCTTCTAAGGACCTGATTCTTTCGGTGTCTGTGCAACTTTATGCGTGCTTTACCAGTTCCTTTAATAGACATGTTGAGGACTTGGTTCTTCTGTATGTTTGTTCATCATTCTTGAACATTATTTGTCAATCATCAAAATATGAATTCAGCTCAGCTCAACACTTGGTCCGCCTAATTTAGGATAGTTGGGTGCAATCACGATCCGGAAAATTTAATAGTGACAGTAAGTGGCATAAGAAATGCAAATCATACAAGGAAACACATAATAAAAGATCCTTAAAGTGTCACGATCCGATTTGCCTACGCGGCGATGGCACCTAACCCCAGCCCGTTAGGCGAACCCAAAAGCATGCAAGTTCCCAATTAATTAATCAAAATACATAATTAAGTTGAGAGTAGGTAGAATAATGTATGTTTGAAACCAAGAAATGCAGGAATGCCCAAATTACCCCCACGGACCTGGTGTTATAATTCATGAGCTATTAAAACAATATCAATACAATAGTCTCAAAGTAAGTATTGTTTGAAACATGCTAAAATGTTAATTCTTGTTTGAAACTCACCCGAACCTCTGGGGTCCTTGCCCAAATTATTTTGACATGTCTCAAAATACTATATGAACATATGAGATGTCTCAAATCAAGTAACATGATTCAAATATTCAAAACGAAAGGTCATAATATTACTTAAGGATGCCTAACGCGTTTATACTTGCCATAAGTTGTCACGCGACATTAATCAAGCGAATCCTAGTAAAAATCAAATTCTCCCTCAAGACGGAAACTAAATTAACAGACTTGTTTGATTCCTCTTCGAATCTTCCCAGATTATTCCAAAGTCAATTGACACAATAAGCAGAAATCCTAAACTAATTAGGAGTTAAATATGAATGATAAGAAATGCAACTATAATGAACTACATAGAACATTTGGTTCCCCAAGTATTTCATTCTATTACAAACTTTCAAATACACATAATCTTTTTATAAAGATTCATTGGTCCAATAAGTCTTGAGCCGAGAGTCTTTCGAAAATAGTATTTCTACCTACTAAGATAGAGGTAAGATCTGCGTACATTCTACCATCTCCAGACCCCACGTTGTGGGATTTTCACTGGGTATGTTGTTGTTGTTGTATTCATTGGTCTAATAAATCAACAATAACAGTAACTATCTATTCTTTAATATAATCCTCCTTGAAAGAAATAATCTCATTGATTATTTTCATTGATTGAATAGATATATATACAAGTTACAAAATAGGAGAATCCTATTCCTAAAACCTTATTCTACCATAATTCTAACTATACAATTATGGTAAGTGTATATCCTAATTAAGGTAACAAATACACTACAATATACACAAAATATATTTTCCTAATACACCAATTCAGCCATCGTCTTTGGCACTGGACACCACCCGTGATGGGCCTTAGCGTGTTGGGCCCTGCACCGCCTACTTCCATCACTTTGTTTATCAAGTTACGTATACCTTGATATACACCATTGTATATTCGTGTATATCACAGGTATATTACCTTATTTAACACACCCCTTGATCATAGCGGGCGGTTTTGAACGCCGAGATCGTCCCTAAAATCTTCAAAGAGAACCGCTGGTAGACCCTTTGTAAAGATGTCTGTAATTTGATAACGAGACGGGACATGACATACGCGAACTTGACCCTTTGCAACCTTTTCACGGACAAAGTGAATGTCCATTTCGATATGCTTGGTGCGTTGGTGTTGAACTGGGTTATCTGAAAGGTAGATGACACTAATGTTATCGCAATATACCAAGGTCTCCTTCTGAATGAGACAATGAAGCTCCAAAAGCAAATTACGTAGCCAACATGATTCGGAGACCACATTCGCTACCCCTCGATATTCTGCCTCTGTACTTGAGCGTGATAGAGTTGCCTGACGTTTTGCTGACCAGGAGACCAAGTTGTTACCAAGGAACATACAGTAGCCTGAAGTCGACCATCTGGTGTCGGAACAACCACCCCAATCAGCATCCGTGTAAGAGACAAATGTGGATGTAGATGAAGGATACAAGTGCAGCCCATAGTCTAGTGTCCCCTGAATATACCGAATAATGTGTTTGATTGGATTCATGTGTTCAACTCTGGGATCATGCATGAATAAACACACCTGCTGAACCGCATATGTAATATCCGGTCTGGTAAAGGTAAGATACTGGAGGGCCCCTGTCAGACTGCGATAGCGGGTCGGGTCCTCGTATGGTGCACCTGCTACGGCACTTAGCTTTGGATTTGCATCAACTGGCATGGAAGTGGACTTACAGGATGACATCCCAGCCCTCTCTATGATCTCAGCAGCATACTTTCGTTGAGAAAAAAACAAGCCACCTGCATGACGTTTGACGGCAATCCCCAAAAAATAACTCGAAGGCCCTAAGTCTTTCATAGCAAACTCAGAACTGAGCATGGTCATGATAGACTGGCGCAAGGCATCGGAAGAGGCAATCAAAATGATATCATCCACATACAACAAAATGTAGGCCAATGACGAACCACGGCGGTAGATGAACAAGGAATTATCTGACCTGCTGTGAGTGAACTCAATAGTCGAAACAAAGTCAGCAAATCGTGTATACCAGGCCCGTGGAGACTGCTTAAGCCCATATAATAATTTCTTCAACAAACAGACATGATGAGGACGGTTGGGATCCCTGAAACCCAATGGTTGATGCATATAGACTGTTTCCTTGAGATCACCATGTAGAAAAGCATTCTTGACATCCAACTGATGAATTGGCCAAGTCTTTGAAAGAGCCAAGTTAAGCACAGTGCGAATGGTAGCCGGTTTGACCACCGGACTAAACGTCTCACCACAATCAATGCCAACCTGCTGAGTCTTACCATCACCAACAAGTCGCGCCTTATGTCGAGCAAATGATCCATCTGAATTCTCCTTATAAGCAAAAATCCACATAGACCTGATAATATTAATACCATATGGACGGGGCACCAACTACCACGTCTTATTATCAATAAGAGCATTATATTCATCAGTCATAACAATTTTCCAATTAGGGTCATTTAATGCTGACACAGGATTGCGGGGTAAGGGGGATTTAGAGACATCAGAATGTAAATTAAAATGTCATTTAGGTGTAAAAATACCCCGCTGACTACGAGTGACCGGTCTATGACTCGAGGAAGAGTGGAGGGAATTTTGGGAATTTTTGGGCTCGGGACGGATCGACCGGCCGTGCAATGGGTCTGCTTGGCCCAAATCGCACTGGATTCATCGCGGACCGATTCAGGTGAAATTTGAAGGCTGCACTCTTGGTAATGTGGGTCCGATGGGCGATGGGCCATTGGAGGATTTAGGGTGCGGGAGATGTCCAAAAAATTCCGAATAATATACGGGGATATTTGATCATCCAAAAAATTATATGACTTAGGCTCGGGAGTATGAACTTTCGTAAAAGGGAATTGGGTTTCATCAAAAATGACATGGCGATTAATTATGATATTTTTGGAGGATAAATCAAAACACTTATAACCACGATGATTCGACGGATAACCCAAAAATACACACGGGGTAGACCGAGCCTGAAGTTTGTTAATTGTGGTGGATGGGAATAACGGATAACACAAGCACCCAAAAATCCGAAGATGAGAATACGAGGGGTCCTTATTATATAGGATTTTGAGGGGGGAGGAATATGTCAGACCTTTAGAAGGAATTATGTTAAGAAGATATGTGGCCATTTGTAGAGCATGATGCCAAAAATATGGAGGTATGGAGGCATGGATTAAGAGAGTTCGGACAATGTTATTTATGGAACGAATTTCACGTTCGACTTTCCCATTTTGTGAAGACGTATGAGGATACAAAAAAATGAAAATTTATCCCATTATTAGCACAAAATTCCCGAAACTCCGTATTGTCATACTCTTTTCCATTATCATATTGAATATTTTTTATTTCTCTTTCGAATTGAGTACGAATGAACGCTCTAAATTTGATGAAGACGGAAAACACTTGTGATTTAGTCGCAATTGGAAACGTCCACAAAAATCTAGAATAATCATCTAAAAAGAGAACATAATAGCGATGACCCAATGAACTAAGAACAGGAGATGTCCATAAGTCGCTATGAATAATGTCAAATGACATAGAAGTATGAGAATTGGAGTCTACAAATGGCAACTTAACAATTTTTCCTAATGAACAAGACTGACAAATTGGAGTACGACTCGTACCCTTACAAGAAATAAAACTATTTTTATCTAGAACTGATAAAATAGAAGATCCCGGATGACCCAGGAGAGCATGCTACATGGAAGGAGAGATGGATGCAAAGTCGACGCACTACCGACTCGATGGATCAAACCTGCATGATAGGATACAGATCCCCCCTACTATCACACCTCATGAGATGACTCCCCGTCTTGAAATCCTTCACAGAGAAACCGAAATGATCAAATTCAACAGAAACATAATTGTCATTTGTGAATTTTCGGACAGACACTAAATTTTTAATTAATTTAGGAGCATATAAAGTATTTTTCAAGAGAAGTGGTGGATTGGGGGGAGGCAACGTTTTCTGACCATACCCTAGAATTGGAATATAACTGCCATTACCAACAATTATCCCCCGAGGGGTGCTCAAATTGGAATAAGATGAGAGAGTACCTGATTCGGAAGTCATGTGAGTAGTGGCACCGGTGTCCATATACCAATTTGGGTCCGGTTGAGATAACCCAGTATGTGCATTGCGGCCTCGATATCGATCTGAGTGGGGCCTGCTGTATGATGGGCTTGCAGAGATCGGGGCCCAAGAACTCCTGCCCGTGGTGTAGCTGGGCCGTAGCTGCTGTTGCTACCGCCTTTGGGCCATCAGCGATGGGCCGCCATCGCCGGGTATTGGGCACTGGGCGTTGGCCCGACCCATCATTGGAAATTGGAACTGCTGGATGGTACGGGTTCCACTGCCATGGGCCCTACTGCTGGGCCCAGAGGGGTGGTGGGCCATTGTACCTTGGATGGGACCCACCGCCTGCTTGTTGACCACCGGAACCGCCACCAGAACCGCCGCGTTTGCCCCCGCGGTTTTTATTATTTTTGCGATTATTCTTGCCGCCACCATTAGTATGGTTTTTGCCCGAATTATTCACAAACCCCGAAGAACTAGGAGAGGATGCCACCATGACGACTGGACTTGCTCCGGTAGCCGCTTTTTTAGCCAAACCGGCTTCTTCCAACGTAAGCATGGAGCGGGCTTGATAGAAGTCGGGAAGAGGGTTGCTTTGGCGAAGGAGAGTGCCAAGACCATTATAGGCCTCCGAAAGACCAGCAACCAACTGTAGAACTAGACGATTATTTGTTATCGGTGCGCCAACATTACGGAGTTGATCTGCCAACTCCTTTAGTTTCTTGCAATATGCAGAAACGTTCGGAAATTCGTCCATTCGAACGAGAGAGAATTCCTGCTCGAGTGTGACGACACGTGAATGTTGGTTGTCTTGGAATATGTCACGCAATCTATTCCATGCAGCCATAGCCGTGGTATCCGGCTCAATAATCGTCTATAGAAGGTCCACCAAAATAGTGGCGTAGATCCACCGTAGAACGGTAGCATCAAGTGTAATCCATACTCAGGATCCTCTGCAGGAAGGGGTCTAGCGGGAGGAATGATGTGATGAAGAACTTGATAAGAGATAGCGTGATCTTTAAACAACTCCGCCCACATCGCATATTGGACGTTTTCCATCTCAAGGACAATAGGGATACTGCTCTTGATATTGGACATTGTGAGGGCAAGGTGATAATTGCTCTTAGACATATTGGAAGAACAAAGAAGGAAGGGAAATTTAAGAGAGGTGTTTGTGAGAGTGGAAGACGAATTTTGGAGGAGAAACCCGTGGGGTGTCTCGACCTGAGGAAGACAAAAGTTGAGAGAAAAACTTTTGTTTAGACCTAGTCTTTTGATACCATGAAAGAAATAATCCCCTTGATTATTTTCATTGATTGAATAGATATATATACAAGTTACAAAATAGGAGAATCCTAATCCTATTCTATTCCTAAAGCCTTATTCTACCATAATTCTAACTATACAATTATGGTAAGTGTATATCCTAATTAAGGTAACAAATACACTACAATATACACAAAATATATTTTCCTAATACACCAATTCACCATCGCCGTCTTTGGTGGACAACCACCCGTGATGGGCCTTAGCGTGTTGGGCCTGCATCGCCATCGCCATCGCCCACTGCTTTTCTTTGTATACCTGTGATATACACTGCTGTATATTCAGTGTATATCACAGGTATATTACCTTATTTAACACTCCTAAATGGTACGAAAAATCTCTTCGCGTCGAACATATATCCATTTTTGGCAAAATTTAATATTATGAATAGAGCTATCAAAATGGGTTGACCCAGCCCACACGGGCTTTGGAATTTAATGGGCCAGGCCAGGCTGGCCCACCATTTTGATGGACCTTTAAACAACAAGCACAATCCATCACTACGTGGGCTGCGGGCCTGGTCGGGCCATCCCACCTTTTTAAAAAAATATTTTTCATAATTCTTTAATTTAAATTCTAATTTAAAATGTCAACATAAATATTTACAAGATAATATTACATGGTGTTACTACTTGCTAACCAAGTCTCAAATCCACAAATAAAATGATTCTCATAATGCTTATTAAGTTTGGCTTCAAGTAAAGATTTGATTGTATGACTTCGTTATGAAATCTCTACCATTCTATGCAATTATTTTGGATACAACTGAAGAAAACGATTTTGTAGGACCAAACCTTCTGCGAAACTGAATAACTTTTGACATTGTTAACACTTAACATATTAATAACTGATATCACTCGAACCAAATAGAAATATTAATAGCAAACTAAATAGTTAATGAGTAGTGATACAACTAGCTAAATAAGAATATTAACCTAGCTTTGTTTCAATGGATCTCAATAAAACGCAATAGAAAATGATAACATTTCATCTATTTAAAGTAAAAATGAACTTCTCAAAGAAACTTCCATGACACTTATGATGTATCAAATACCAGCACATCATCTTTATTAAGCACATCTGATTCTGCTTGTGACAAAGTTGTCTTGACATTTTCCTTTTCTTTTTCTTTTTTTATTTTTTGATTAATTTTTTTTGGCCCACAGGTCGGCCCAACCCACGCACACTCAAGTCCACTGATCAGTGGACTTGTTCGTGCTGGGCTAAAAAGCCTCGTTCTTAAATAGGCTCCAAAAATTCAAGCCAAACTCTATCAAAATCACGGGTTGGGTAGGCCCGCGGGCCTTAGCCCACATCTACGGCTAATTATGAATCCGTTTTTGCAGTCAAGTTTTAATTTTAAAAAAAATTAAAATCACAAACTTAGAATTGAAAGCTTACCTTTAGTATGATCTGAGATTCGAAATCAAAATTTCATATTGAAACTGAGTTTTGTTTAAATGTCTAATTTCAAATCAAAACTTCAAATTTGAGCTCCAAATTAAGGCCAAAGGCCTACTAAGATTAGCCAACTATATGGCATGATTCGTGATTTTGTTTTTTCACGTTTCTGTGTATGCATACATAACTTTGCTTATGTTAGATTGGAAGATTCTAGAAAAGAAAAAAGGGAGATTTATGGAAGCCATTAATGAAGAAATAGCAGTGTTACAGTGATAAGCCTGTTAGATCTGGGGGTTGGTGGGGGGGGGGAGGGGAGGGTGTTTACAGTGTGCAAGAAATTTTGTTAAAATGGATAAAGCAAAATAAACTAGACAATAAAAAGGAAGTGGAAAATTGAATTCTAAATGTACATCGGGTGCCAATTTCTCTTATTTTATTCTCCTTTTTCTACTCGTGGAATAATAATAATGTTGAAAGTGTAATAATTAAACTTATATTCCACATCTCTAAATGATTTTTGTTTACCACCCAAAATTATAACGTCTTAGTAAAATTCAATGTTCGTGGTCCTACTTTTCGTTTATTCCATGTAATAAAAAAAATATGTATCTAGCACTAAAGAATCTAACTTTTTAAGTATTAAATTGGTACGACTTCAACAAATGATAGTCCCTCCATTTTAAAATATTTGTCTTATTTTTTTTTAATTGATTTAAAAAATAATGACTCTTTCCTTATTTGGTAACTTTTTTATTTCAATTTTTCAAATGACATGTTTAAGATCATAAAATTAAATGACAATTTGATATATTCTACATATCTTTAATTAATAATTATATAATTCAAAAGTATTATTTACTTGTTTGAATTCCGTGTTAAATTAAAATTAAATAAATATTTTAAACGGATGGAATATATATGTAATACAAATTATGATAAGTGAACTTCATTTTCGGCATCACAGACCACCTTTAATTTTCATTTTTTGAAATAAAAAAATGTGATATTTGTCGGAGTGACCCTTGTCAAGAAGGAGAATCTCCAAAACGACATCACGGGCCTCAAAGTTGCACATTTGGCTTTTATAGTTTAAGAAAAAATGATTTTAAAAAAATTTGTGATCCAAAATAAGTTTTAGATTTTTTATAGTTATAAATCATCTTATAAAATTAAATTATTTTTAAATATAAAAAATATCATTTTTTAGTTGACTAAAAAATAAAGAATATCATATAAAATGAGACGAAATCAGGAGCGAATATTCACCGGAACACAAGAGAAGAAATTGATTCAATGATTTAAGGGATTAAAAATTTATTTTGAGGTTTGGAGTTTTAATTTCAGACACTACATTTTGATGTGAAAATCCTGAATAAAAATATACATTAATTATATCAATATATATTTTATATATATATCATACATTAATTTAAAAAATATATTGGCTGAACAACTATTTATTTATGTCATTTATCTTTGGGTCATAACAGATCCTTCCCCACCTTCGTCTCTCCGATTCACCTCTTCTAAATTCACCACCATTTCCCTCTTACTTCTGCTCCATCTGTTACATAAAATCCCAAAAACAATAAAAAAAAAAAAACAGCATTGCCTACGTAGGTGACATCTCTTTTCATTGCCTATAAATAGATAGACCACCGGTATAACAAAACCATAACATTTTACGACAGCTGATGCAGCAGAAAGGCAGAAGCAATAACCGTAGATCAAGAACCTGTACTAGATCTCGTATTGCCGTTGAGGGTTCTTAGTAAACATACCCACATTGTCATAATCCTTTCTTAAAAGTTAAAAAAAGATCGTAATATTTTTTCGTGTTCTTGATCATCCTCAACTATGGCTCCTGTTATTGCTGCTGGTGCTCCTTCAGGTTTGATGGTTCCTCAGATTTTAATTATGTATATCGTTATTGTTTGTTTGAAATGAAATGAATCCGAATTCAGTGAAACAGAATTAGCTACGAACTTCGTCGCTAATCCATTGTTAAATGGCTCGTAGCTAACAAAATAATAATATGTCGCTAATCCGTCGCTGAATAGGATTAGCGATGAATCTTGCAGTTTAGCTATAAAATTTGTCGATCATGGATTCCTGTTTTTTAGTAGTGAATGGGATATGTGTTATTTATGTTTTTGATTATGAATGTGCTTGTGTACAGGAGAAGAACGTGATATTCAAAAGAATTATTGGCTTGAGCATACATCGGAACTCACCGTGGAAGCCATGATGCTTGACTCAAAAGCAGCTGATCTTGACAAAGAAGAGAGGCCTGAGGTATAAACCTCTGTAACATATTGATTTTATGGTCCATTACAAATGTTCTTTCACAAGAAATGGATAAAATATAACACAGGAGATCATAATATAAGATGTAAGAGTTTTGTAGGTTCATTTTCTTCTATTCAAACTGTAACTGGTCATAGGAGATCATTTCCTCATTGATTTCCCTATAGTGTTCACGATAAGGATATTCTTTACCTGGTTTTAATTTTGACTTTCTGAGTCATTTTCATAAATATTCAACAATAGAATATGCCCTTTATTTTTCCAAAAGAAATAAGGTGGTGCTGTTTTGATATTATGTGTCAGTTAGTTGCTGCTTGATATAATGACTTGATACTACCAACCTTGTTGTCTCAATTAATCAAGACTTGTTAAATATGGAAATTTCGCTTTGATTCTACCGTAGAGCATTGTGGTCCGGTCCTTTCTCGAACTCTGCACATAGTAGGAGCTTTGTGACCGAGTTACTTTTTTTTTTTTTTTAATTCTGCAATACTCAATTTACCTGTTGAGTTAAAATTACATCATGTTCAGTTCTCTGTTTAAAAGTGAGAATATACCTTAATTTTTTTTTTTTGGTGACTCCTTCCCTATCAAAGCTATTTACTATGGGCACCAAGGACAGAAGTTAGTGAAAAGTAAAGTCTCTAACTAATTAGTGAATCTTCAGATCTGTTTCTTGCTTGTTAACATTGGAGTTTTCCATTTTTGGGTATTTTCCCTAAATATATATCCTAAGATGGGAACCTCTTGCTATACGAGCCGTCATTTTGCAAGATCTGTGTGCTTTTAGGAGGATTCGCATCTTTGGGACTTCAATTGATACATGCTAAGTTGAATTGTACTACTTGTTCAGCCCAAGAAGGAAGAAAAATGAAAAAAGAATCATTGTTCTTTTTGGTGTTTATTGTCTTTGAGTCAACACATATTTATATCAAATGTTATTAGATATGCAATAGTTATTCTGATTTCACTTGCACAAGGAGATTTCATATTGTTTGTGCTTGGGTTTGTCTCGAATTGCACGTCGTGATTAGTTTTTTTTTTTTTTTTTTGTGATTTTGATATGGTTTTCTGACATGTATTAGTATCAATCAAATATTTTGAAACTTGTCATGTTAGGTGCTCTCTCTACTCCCACCATATGAAGGGAAATCAGTGTTAGAATTGGGTGCTGGTATTGGCCGCTTTACTGGTGAATTAGCCAAGAATGCTGGGCAGCTCATAGCACTGGATTTTATCGAAAGTGCAATTAAGAAGGTTTGTGACATTTTTCCGTCGAGACATTTACATTCTTGTTCTCTTTTTGTGATGATTTTGTTCAGAAGGTTCACTTGTTAATGCACACTTAAGTGATGATAACTTTGGTGAATAGATTTTTTCTTTTTCCTCATCTCGAAATTTGCTTATTGCAGAATGAAAGCATCAATAAGCATCATAAGAATGTCAAGTTTATGTGTGCCGATGTGACTTCTCCAGATTTGAAGTTTTCACCTGAATCAGTGGACTTGATATTTTCAAACTGGCTACTGATGTATCTTTCTGACGAAGAGGTACTTTTATTTTAATCTTTTTCCTTTTCTTCCGCGTGAAAAAATGACAAGGGTTGCACGTTAAGTAAAATGGATGACACAAGTTGCCTGAAAGCTTAAAAAGCTGCAGGGATAATTCCTACAGCAGGATAGTAGAAAGGAATGAATACTCAACTCCTAAGTTTGTAAATATTTAAGCAAACTTTCGAAAGAAGGTTCAACTTTATAGCAAAAGTGTGTGTAAGTCATCATTAGGCAAAATCATAAGTATAAATGTATAATAGGAAACCATCTTATGATTAGTGTGACTACTTCTCAAATGATCAGTTTAGATTTGATTTGCCACTTCATTAGGTATTGCTTTGACTCTTGAAACTGTTTATTTTTGGCTGATTTCAGGTCCAGAGTCTTGTGGAGAGAATGGTAAAATGGTTGAAAGTTGGAGGCTACATATTTTTCAGAGAATCATGCTTCCATCAATCAGGAGACCACAAGAGAAAGAACAATCCGACCCATTATCGGGAGCCTAGGTTTTACACAAAGGTCTTAACTTCTCTTCAATTTCTTTTCCCATTAGAAGATACTATGAGCAAACTCTATGTTGGTCATAGAGCATTGTTATCTCCTTGGCTTTAACAGTTAACACAGTATGATTTGGCTCCATGGAACGAAATTTTTTTTCATGCTTATGCGTGTATTTTCTCTTCTTTTTTCCTATACTTTTGGAGCAAATATAATAAATCTATAGAAGGAAATCCTTAATAAACAAAGTTTCTTTTTTTCTGCAAGTTTATTAGGCTTTCTATGAAGTAGCTGTATTGAAGTCATTACAATTTTTTCTATTAAAGAATTGTTAAGCAAGTCCTTGCTTTTATGAGAGCATAGAATATTTCGGTTTTGGTGCATTTGTCACAAAAACAGTCATTACCTTTTATCTTGCTCAGCTTAACCTACTTGAGTCGTTAAATTGTATGCAGGTTTTTAAAGAATGCCATTTAAATGCTGGTTATGGAAAATCATTTGAACTTGAACTCATCGGTTGCAAGTGCATTGGAGCTTATGTTAAAAACAAAAAGAATCAGAATCAGGTATAGATAGATTTTCTTCCCTCATTGCTCCTTTGTTATTTACTATTAACCCGAACATCCAATCACTGCGTCCTTGCTGCCTGCATCCTGCAGATTTGCTGGCTATGGCAGAAAGTTAATTCTGAGGATGACAGGGGATTCCAGCGTTTCCTAGACAACGTTCAATACAAGTGTAGTGGCATACTGCGATATGAACGTGTCTTTGGAGAAGGTTATGTGAGCACGGGAGGAGTTGGTAAGCTCCTAAGATTGCTTGACTCTCTAATCTCGATTACTGAGGAGTATGTCCTATTTCATTTGTAGGCCTGAAGGTTATTCTGATATTTTAAATTTGTTATCTCCTGTCTGCTTGCAAGTTTTCTTCTTTAACTTTAATTTGCTTGTTCCGCTCAAAATCATTTAATATAACTTTATTATGTGCTTTATCTAGTTTCCTCTGATTAGTATTTAATCTTGAGCAGAGACCACAAAAGAATTCGTCTCCATGTTGGATCTTCAACCTGGCCAAAAAGTCCTGGATGTTGGCTGTGGCATAGGTGGAGGTGACTTTTACATGGCTGAGAATTATGATGTTCATGTCGTTGCCGTTGACCTCTCAATCAACATGATATCTTTTGCTCTTGAGCGTTCTATCGGTCTCAAATGTGCCGTTGAATTTGAGGTTGTTGATTGTACAAAGAAAACATATCCTGATGGCACATTTGATGTGATATACAGTCGAGACACTATCCTTCACATCCAAGTAATTTTCTTTCGTGCTACATGAATCTTCAAATCTCTAGTCTTTTGCCATATTTATTTTTAAGATGAAGGTGATAATATCCTAGTGCATAATTTGTGGAGAATGTCATCCCATCTCATATTTCTTGGTCGATTTATATTTTTCGCTATCTTACCTTTAGGGACAAGATAAGTAGAAGAGCCTCATCTCTTTTTCACACGATACACCAAATTTTAAAGTTGGTCTAAATTTTGCCTATTGCCTTCTCTATGTGGCTGTCTTGTTTGTCTGCTTATGGTTAAATTATCGTGTGCTTTCAGGACAAACCTGCGTTATTCAGATCTTTCTACAGGTGGCTGAAACCAGGAGGCAAAGTCCTCATAAGCGATTACTGCAAAAGCCCAGGACCAGCATCGGAAGAGTTTTCAGGGTATATTAAGCAAAGGGGTTATGACTTACATGATGTTGCAGCATATGGCCAGGTATATATTCATTCTAACAGACATGTCCCCTTCACTTGTCTGCTTCATGTTTGTTGTATGACACTGCTTCTTATTCCATTTTCCCTTAATAATATATAGATGCTCAGAGATGCGGGTTTTGATGAAGTTATTGCTGAGGATCGAACTGAACAGGTGTGTTTCTGCAGATCTTGTTTTCTTTGTAAATGAACTCTAGCTTAGATATGGAGACAAACCTAAAAGGTTTTTACTTTATTGCAGTTTATTAATGTTCTCCAAAGGGAGTTGAATACCGTGGAGAAGGAAAGAGATTCATTTATCCAGGAGTTCTCAGAAGTGAGTGCTTGGTGATCATTTTGTAATTTTCATTTTTGTTGTCTCAAAGGTTACTTCTCACTTTTGTTTCCGATATTATTTTTACAGCAAGACTACAATGAAATAGTTGGAGGTTGGAAGGCCAAGCTAATCAGGAGTTCATCAGGTGAACAGAGGTGGGGTTTGTTCATTGCCAAGAAGAAGTGATTGTCAAAATGCAGAATGTATCTGGGTTTTTTTTACGTTCTTGAAACCGATGTACTCGTATGTTGTTCTATTGGCCTTGTAATAATAATATTCTTACATCTTTAGGATGTATATCAACTGTCGGATTGGATCTTTAGATATAAAGTGTTCTACTGGTTCTGTTATCTTAGAAAGATCTGTTTTGAATTCAAGCTGACAACAGGCCTTATGCCTTGATGCATATGAAGTTCATAAACGATGTTGTTATAATAGGTTATAAGGCTCTATATGGAAAAAAAGCAGTCACAAAACCAGGTTATCTCACCATATCCATGGTACATGTCGCGTGCATCTTACTGAAATATTTTTGTTGACATGAATCTTTAGGCCTCCAAAAGAATAAACACAATCTTCATGTTCAAGTCTAAACTATTGGATGATCAAGTATGAGTAGAAATATGTACCCCTTCTTTGAGGTTCACAAATCAACACTTCAGGACCCTAAATGTACTTCTTCTTTGAGGTGGTGCTAGTAGTAGCCATTTTAGACAAAAAATTCAACTTTTGGAAATGAATGCTCTTTCAGTCTTAAGGTTCTCCCAGAAACATTCAACATCATTACTTGACCAATCTTAGATCCTTAAAATATCAAGAGTTGAATTGACATTCAAACATGGAAACATAAAGTTTTAGCTCAAATCTCATAGAAACTTCATAAATCAATATAAACTCATCTTAGTGCTATCTTAAATTTTAAGGCAACATCATTCTTTTGTTCAAATCAATTAAGAAAAGGAAAAGGCACCAGAACTTTCTTTTGTTCTTTATAGATAGGGGGATATCCTTACCATCAATTGCTTAGAATTAACTGCAAGTGAAAGCTTCACTAGTTGAGTAAACTTAATTGTAATCAAATCGACGAGTCTGAGTGGAGATGCATTGTAAACCCAAATCTGAACCCAAAAAACATGGAGTCTAGGCATAGATCCATTGTAAACATCAAGATGAAGATTAACAACCGAAGAAACATTCTCTAGACATAATTTTCTTTCCTCCGTTCCCTTAAAACTGAAAGAGATAAGATTGGAATTACAGATCTCCAGATCTCCAAATGCTTTAACTTGAGGGAGGGACCAATTTCCAGATATTTCAATACCCGAGAATTTCTTATAGATAACTCTTCAAGAAGAGGACAATTTTTGCTGCACACATCAGTGTTGTTTAGACTTAGACTTTTGACAGCCCCGAAGCCAAAGAGTGAACCATCACTATTTTCGTGACTTAAAAGTTCAATGGAAATGAAATATCGGTTGGATTCTATCCAATAATCGATTAACGAGAATAACTTACAGTGTTGGACCTTCTTTGATGATGCAAAACCACTTATCAATTTCACATTGAAACGATCGTCAAAAGGAAAACAAACACTAAATTCTTCTAAAGTATGAGACCTGTTCAAATCCAGAATATGACTAATCCACTTGATATGACTCAGTTCTTCCTTTACGCAGAAATCTGACTGACTCCATGCCTTATACGGAAACTTTGAAATTATGTCAAAGTTCAGACATGTGACATGCATCCAAAGGTATCACAATCGGCTTGAAAGGGAACTTATAAGCATCGCTTCTCTCAATGTCAACCGTGAAATAATTGACACTAGAATTTCATCTGGCTACTAGGAAAGCCTTTCTCAAGTAAAGAGTACAAATCTGAATACTACAAACACTGTCTGAAAAGTAAATGTTAGATGATATTAATCTCACTTGGGGAGTCTTTCATTAATATCAAAGTATTTATAGAGTACAATATTCATCCCTTATACAATAGGAATCCTAAGCATATACAAAAGAGGAATCCAAGTCTTACCATAATTATATTTACACAGTATATGGAAATATTCTAATTATGGGTAGGGAATATATTGTTTCCTATATTTACACGTTTACACACCCCCTCAGTCGGAGCGGGAGGAGGCCGGACGCTGAGACTGGATCTGAAGTCAAGAAATAATCGCTGCAGGAAGTCCTTTGGTAAATATGTCTGCATACTGATAGGATGATGGAACATGTAACACTCTGACATGGCCTAAAGCAACTTTCTCATGAACGAAGTGTAGGTCTATCTCAATATGCTTGGTTCGCTGATGTTGAACCGGATTATGAGAAAGATAGATGGCAGAGATGTTATCACAATACACAATAGATGCCTGACGCAAAGGACACTGAAGTTCTAACAGTAAATTTCTGAGCCAACAAATCTCAGCTACTACATTTGCAACGCCTCTGTACTCAGCCTCGGCATTGGAGCGAGATAGGGTAGCCTGTCGCTTGACAGACCAAGAAATCAGATTATCCCCTAAGAAAACACAAAAGCCGGAGGTGGAGTGTCGCGTGTCCGGACACCCTGCCCAATCTGCATCTGTATATGAAAGCAACATGACTGGTGCAGAGGGGTATAGGTGTAAACCATACTCAAGAGTGCCCTTAATGTATCGAATGATACGCTTAAGAGCAGTGAAATGAGACTCCCTGGGGGCATGCATGAATAAGCACACCTGCTGAACAACATAAACTATGTCTGGCCTGGTGAATGTGAGATACTGAAGTGCACCTGCAAGGCTCCTATACAGAGTAGGATCAGAGACTGGAGCACCATCCATAGCACTGAGCTTAGATTTGGAATCAACTGGAGTAGGCACCTCTTTGCAGTTCGCCATCTTAGCCCTGTACATAATCTCTTCTGCATACTTACGCTGACACAAGAACATATGATTGGCAGACCTGGTCACTGATATCCCCAAAAAGTAACTCAGTTTCCCAAATCAGTCATTGCAAATTCGGACTTGAGCAAGACAATAATCTCATTTTTCAATCCGTCGGAGGCAGTAAGAATAATATCATCCACGTAAAGTAATAAGTAAGCAGTGCTACTACCTTGATGAAAAATGAAAAGTGATGTATCACTCTTACTGCATACAAACCCAATCTGCAAGATATACCTGGCAAAACGATCATACCACGCACGGGGGGCCTGGTTCAGGCCATATAGTGACTTACAGAGATGGCACACAGAGTGAGGAACTGCTGGATAGGTGAACCCTGGTGGCTGATGCATGTAGACTGTCTCTCGCAGATCCCCATGTAAGAATGCATTCTTCACGTCAAGCTGATGGATCAGCCAGTGTTTGCCCATGGCTATGCTCAAAACTGTGCGGATGGTAGCCGGTTTGACAACCGGGCTGAAGGTCTCACCACAATCAATGCCCTCCTGCTGATTTGTGCCATTAACCACAAGACGGGCCTTATACCTCTCAAGATCCCCATTCTCTGAACTTGTGACGAAATAGCCACATACAACGAATGACATTCACCCCCTCAGGTCTAGGTACTAGATCCCACATGTGCTGTTTAGTTAAAGCATTGAATTCCTCATACATAGCCGCATTCCAATTAGGGTCTTGTTTGGCTAATTTTGGGTTCTTTGGAAGTGGAGAGATGGTTTGGGCAGACAAGTTGAAATAGACTTTGGGTTTGAAGATTCCATGCTTTGAACGAGTTTCCATTGGATGGGTAGGGACAGTGAGTGGCGGAGTGGTGTCTGAGACTGGGGGTAAAGTCGGATAAGGAGAAGGTGGGGGTGAAGCCGTCGGAGGCACCACGGCTCCTGGATCGAGAGTCGCGGCGCTAGAAGGGTGGGAGCTTCTCGAAGTTTGGGCGCATGGCCCTCGGCCACGTGGCCATGGCCAGTGGACGGTGTTTCAAAAGATTGCTCTCTGGAAATCAGGCGTCGCGGCGCCTCCCCTCGAGGTCGTGGCTCTGACGACGGAAAAGAGGATGTGAGTTGTTCCATTATGAGGGGAGAGATGGCAGACTCGTCAAGAAATGAGTAGTCCTGTTTTTGGAATTTTGGAAGATTAAAAAATGGGAATGTGGTCTCCTCGAATGTGACGTGATGAGATATGTGGATATGACGAGTCGACAAGTCATAGCATAGATAGCCCCTATGGTTCGGCGGGAATCCTAGAAAGACACATGGAGTGGACCTAGGAGCGAGCTTGTGAGGGGCGGTGGAGCTAAGGTTGGGATATCACAGACAACCAAAAATCTGTATATGATTATAAGAGGGGATTCTATGGTATAGGATTTCGGTAGGGGTCATATTGTGAAGAGTGCTAGTAGGGAGAATATTTAGAGTCTATTTTGACATTTTAGCAGCATAGACCTAGAAGGGTGGAGGGAGGGAGACATGAATCAATAGGGTGCGAATCATATTGTTAATGGTGCGGATGATTCTTTCAGCTTTACCATTTTGTGGTGAGGTGTGAGGGTAGGAGAAGCGAAATACCATGCCATTATTGGTACAAAAGCGGTGAAATATAGAGTTATTGAATTCACGACCATTATCGCACTGAAATGATTTTATGCCTTTTCCAAATTGTGTTTGAATGAACTTGCGAAACTCAAGAAATTTGACAAACACTTCCGATTTAAATTTAAGAGGGTATAACCAAACGTAGTGTGAAAAATCATCAAGCAACATAAGATAGTATTTATGACCGAGAGAACTAGAGATATGAGATGTCCATAAATCGGCATGTATGATATAAAAAGGAGCAAATATAACACTAGTAGATGATTTAAATGGAAGACGAATATGTTTGCCTAAAGAGTAAGAAACACAATTTTGGGCAAGTTTCCCATTACAAGAAATGAAATTGTTGCCTCTAAGAAAATTAAAAACTGGGACTCCTGGATGACCAAGCCTATTATGCCAAGTTGAAGAAGAAACATCCGCTAGAGAGACGGGAGAGCAAGATTGGTAGCGGAGGTGGAAGTGAATGGATAGAGATCCCCCGTGCTATTGCATCTCGTAAGAGGTGTCCCCATATGAAGATCCTTCACAGTAAAACCAAACGGGTCAAAACCCACGGAGACAGAATTATTACGAGTAAATTGACGGACAGATATGAGGTTCTTAATCATGTGTGGGGCATATAGGGTGTTTTTGAGGGAGAAGGGTGGATGAGGAGGTTGTGTGTATGAGGTACCATAACCCTTAACTGGAATGCGTTGTCCACTACCAACTGTAATATATTGAAGTTGCTTTAACCGAAACAGTTTAGGAATAGTACCTGCAGACTGGGTGATGTGAGATGTGGCTCCTGAGTCCATGTACCAAGTATTGTGAGGTTGTTGCATAGAGAGGGTGCTGAACGCCTGACCCAACTCAGTGGGTGTCATGCCGGAGGAGGGCTGCGGGACCTGACCTTGCATAAAGTGAGCCTGCTATGGGGCTGGAGCGGGGCCTAACAAACCGGGATAAGAATACGAATTGTATGGCTGCTGGTACTGGAATGGACTTGGCGCCGCGGCTCTGTACTGGGGCGCCGCGGCGCTGTAGACGAACTGCTGAGAAGCCGCGGCCCAGTTGTTCTGCGATCTCTGTTGCTGTTGCTGCTGTTGGTTCTGTTGACCGCGACCCTTGCCACGACTACGGCCTCCTCTACCGCCGCGGCCTTTTCCACCCTTGCCGACACTGCCCTGCCACTGTTGGGAGTTGTCTGGTGGCGTCTGATCTTAGGGTTGCATGTCGACAGCTAACACCTGATGGGCGTGCTCATCCTGCTTAGCACGACGAGTTTCTTCGAGCAACAATTGTAAGCGAGCTTTGTTAAAACTTGGTAGCGGATCTGCATGTTGAATAATGGTGGCCAAAGTATCATATTCGCCCTTAGTAAGGCCAGAAATCATTTGTCGCACCATTTTATCGTCAGTGACAGGCGTGCCGATGTTGGAGAGTTGATCCGCTAGAAGTTTAAGTTGCTTGCAGTACTCAGAGACATTGGAGAAGTTTTCAAGACGTGTTTTGTTGAACTGTTCTTCCAAATACACGGCACGAGTGTGCTTGTTGTCCTGAAAAATTTCCTCCAAACGATTTCACAAGTCAAGGGCTGTGGAGTCAGATTTCATGATAGTAAGGAGCAAATTCTGAGAGATACTACCATATATCCATTGTTTGACGCCGGCGTCGAGACGATGCCAGATAGAATTATCAACCTTCGTAGGGCGCGGAATAGTGTCATCAATATGGTCAAGCACGTTATAGAGACATGCATGATTGTGAAAAAGTTCAACCCAGGGAGAATACTGGTTGTTTTCTTGATCAAGAATAATGGGAATATGGTTCTTGATGTTGGAAACAATAAGGGCGGGATGAAACAGGGGTGATGACTTTGTGGTGGGATTTGTGGAGGTAGAGGCGTCAGAAAGTGTGGAAGAATCAGGGATAGCCATTTAGAGAAAAGAAGAAAGGAAGAACAAAACCCGAAAAATAAGAAGAAAATCCGGGAGGGTCATGCGTAGAGAGGGCAAATGGGCTGTGAAAGAGAAAGGTTTTTAGGGTTTTGTTTATTTGGCTCTTGATACCATGTTAGATGATATTAATCTCCCTTGGGGAGTCTTTCATTAATATCAAGGTATATATAGAGTACAATATTCATCCCTTATACAATAGGAATCCTAAGCCTATACAAAAGAGGAATCCTAGTCTTACCATAATTATATTTACACAATATATGGAAATATTCTAATTATGGGTAGGGAATATATTGTTTCCTATATTTACACGTTTACAGTAAAGATAGAAAAATAAGATAGAAATAGAGTCCATTGTCACGGAACAACCAACAACTCACTCTGAAAACTCCAAATGATACGCCTCAAAGGTCGGGGGTGACTCATCCACTACTAGAACTTGGAATAGAACCTGCACACAAAAAGGTACAGCAAGTGTAGAGTGAGTATGGCGAAACACATGTACTCAGCAACATCATTGGCCGACCCTAAACTGAAGCGCTGGCGAGAGTTGTTTTTTCTGATACTTACCTCCATATTTCATCAGTATTCAATCCAACAAGTCATATATACTTAACATATAAGAAATAGAAGGTCCTCAATAATGTAATATCCAAATACAATTTACAATTCCTTTCATAAAGTCATATACAAATCAAGTAATAAGAATGCAAGCAAGTATGAATGATATGCAATGAAAATGCCATGGCCAATATGCACCAGTATACACACGCTCATGTAGTATATTATACGTGACCATGGGGGACTCATGAGGTCCATATACTCACGTGGAATTAAAGATCTCCCAGATCACATTGGGTATCTAGCCAATAGGCTATTATTGTCATCATCACTCCATCCAGTACTATATCAAAACGGGCATCATCTACTATCACATATGATTCATCAAAATAAGCATGCCAATGAAATCATATGAAATATGACATGAATATGTGTACAACAAATAATTACACAATACCAAGTATTTGCTAAAAATAACTCTTTTTCATATTTTTGACGAGAATCAGAGTGATGAATGCACAATCAACACAAACGCTTATCAAGTATGGCTATTATAATCCCATTTCATGAGTCAATCAAGTAGACTACAATACTAGCTAATTCCCACATGCTTTGGTATTCTATACTAAATAACAATTATTCATTTCATTGATTTTACCGATATCATAACACTGGTACCCGCCACAAGCGCTCGTGACCTTACGAGTACGGGACCCCCCATTCCCCATTAATCCCCTTAATTACCTTAAACCAACACAAAACACTTCATAAATACTGTAGTAAATCTCAACTTGCCTTAATATTGAATTTCTAACTATCAATCCATGACCTTGTCCTTTCTTTGAGCTTTCGAATGACCCCAATCAATTCAAATATGAAATCTACATAATAATGCGAGTCCGTAGATACCCATATTGTCATACTAATATTTCTGGTCCAAAAAGACCAAAAAACCAATCTTGAGCCCCGAAGGTCAAACTGTAATTTACCCATAGATTCAGCATACCCATATTTTAAAGGTCAAGAATACCAAAAATCATCGAAAACCAATCACAATGCAACCTTCAATTCATTAGTTTACATGAAAATCCATTTCTATGGAAACTCCAATTTAAGATCAAAACATGGATGAAATCACAGAAAAATACATAGATTAAGATTAAGAACTTATCCCCGAGTTGAAACTTGAAGATTACCTTTGAAATCACCAAAAATCGAGTTCTCAAGCTCCGAAAATTGAGTTATGAATATTGAAGTTCGAAATGGGAATTAAATATGTCCAAGCCTTAATTACCTTACGCAATCGCAGCTTAAGCCACGCAATCGCAGCTTAAGCCACGCAATCGTGACCTTGACCTGGCCCAGCACATCACGAACTCGACGTTGCCATCACGATCTCGATGAACCGGACTGACACGGCCTCACACTCTTATTTTCTCCGCGAACGTGAGCCATAGGCCTCGATCGTGACCCTATGGTCCCCAAAGATATGCGAACGCGAGACCTTCATCACAATCGCGATGAAGGAAACCAGATACATGCACCAAATACTTTTTGGTTTCTTCCAAAATCTCGATCCAACATCCTAAACTCATCTGGGACCTCCCCGACACAAATCAAATATGCATTTCCGTCATAAAGCACATTCTGGACCTGCTCGCACACTCGAAAAAACCCAAAAGAGGTCATTTTCACCCTATTTTGACCGTGGTCAACTTTAAATCCTTAACTTAACTAATTTCTCAACCAATAACCCAAATCACACCCAAATCCCTTGAGACCCGAACCAACAGCTCAACTAAGTCATAAATCGCATTCCGTACCTCATGGAATTGACAAAACTTTGACATGGATTCATTTACCCCCCGATGTTGACTTTTCTCAAACTTCTCAAATTTATTAACTTGAGAACTTCTATTTTACTAAACTTGATTTGAAATTCACTTGATTGATTCGAGAACTGCGTCACCCATACTCGCAAGTCATATATACGAGAAGAGTATTTTGAGAAAAATGAGTCTAAAAGTACAAAATGACCTTGAAGATCGTTACATCATCTGCCACTTAAATAAATGTTCATCCTTGAATGACAAGGAAGAGAAAATACACGAATCCTAAAAAATCTGGGGATATCTGGTCCGCATTATCTCGTCCAAACTCGGGTTAGGCAGATCGACACTCGGTACCTAAACTTGATCGAGCGAACCATATATATGAGAACTTATGCAAATACTTATGAACCCGAGTCAAATAATATAACGAACTCTTATAAACACATAAACAATGCCACTAGCATTTGTATACATATAAGTGGGTCGTCGCGCCTGAAACTTATGACGGTTATACAAGTGTATATAAATTACTACCAATGCATGTCTATGATGTCTGTATGACGACTCGAACTGTTCAGCTGTCATACTATCGGGACAAGGCCTTGTGTTATTATGCACACGTAGACTTCTCTCCTATGCTATACCTAATTCTTTCCTATAGGATGAAACACATTACTCTACCCGTTCTATGTGTAGCGCTTGCGGAATAATGAAGAACAATAAAGCAGATGACACAACACTTTTACGTGGAAACCACTAATCTCACAAGGTAATAAAAACCACGACCTACACCCACGTAGGATTTATATCAGTACTAAAAACATAATTTAGTGACGGATGAATTCTGTAGCTAAACAGCAAAATCTGTAGCTAATCCGTTATTAAATAGGATTAGCGATAGACATCTGTTAGCTACGAGCAATATAGCGACGGATTAGCAACAAAGTTTCTTAGCTAATTCCAATTTTTAGTAGTGTTATCCCAAACTCCACTACAATGGTGAGCCTATGCAAATTCAAGTTACAAACTCTGTAACCTAGGAACTATAAACTCTATTTCCTATCTCACTAATCTACTTAGATTAGTAAACAACCATCAAGTTAAACTCTAACTTGAAGTTGAATTTGATAATGTTTATACCTTTTACAATTGCTTCTGTAAAAGCGGATAAAGGTACAACTCGATAAACAATCTAATACAATAAACTAGACTTAAGAACTGGAAAAAATAATACACTAGAACAACTTCTTCAATCTTCTTCATGGTATTAGGGCGACACTTTTTGAATCAGAACTCTCAATATAGTATAGAATGTTTTTCTCTCAATATTCTAATTTCTCTCTTTGTGAGTGCTCGATGTTATTCATGGTAAGACTTGATATTTATAGCTCTTTCGACTTCATCACTGCGGCTGACCTAAACCCTGCTTGATACGACCCATCAAGATAGAATAGAGTTTGAGGTAGATTAGGATTCCTACACTTTTTCACATATTTAGTTTCCTTGTAGGACTCTAAAATATCTTAATATGTATGATGGAAAATCTTGCCAAGAATAGCACGGAATTCTTCCATCTTGTATGCCAAGTCTTTTCTATAAAGAATGCAAATCCTAGTTACTGCATGATTTGTCAGGAACATGTTCTTGGACCTAGTTCAAGCACCTGGCACTCCAGCCTCTGAATCTTCTAACTATTCTGAGCTAGAACATGTTTTATTCCATCAATCACTTCTCGTACATTCTGCATCTAACTTTAACATGCGTCAGAGATGTTGGATGGAACATGTTGACATACCTATTTCATCCATCATACGTTGCTCTATGCTCAAATCATTCAACACTGTATTGCATCTATCTTCTGATAGATCAACTCTATAGACCTGGTTCATTCAACCACTACACCTGCTTATCCTTTAAGGTAGATCAAGTTTGAATGCTTAATCTTTCTACATTGAGCTTATCTCTCTTGGCGGATTCATCTCTCCTTTCTTTGTATCATCTACATTTGTTTTTGTGATGGAACAAGCCGATAGACGGGGCTCATTCACTTTGTCACCGGTTTTGATGTGGAAACCTATTACCAGTCTGATTCATCCACTGCTAGGACCTGATTCATATATTGACGTGTCTACAACCTTCTTGCAATGAAACATGTCTTTAAACATTCTAGGACCTGATTCCCTGTGTTTAGAACCTCTATTTGTATCTCATCCATATATTTAGCTTAGTTCACTTATCACATGTAGCTAGACTTGGTTTATGTAGTTTGCATGTTGATTTTGTCAATCATCAAAACTAATCAGCAAAACTCAGACATGTCAATGCCAACAAATTTCTCTTTTTTGATGATGACAAACCCCATGTTTTTCACGTCATGTGTGACCTGTTCCATACGTTCACAGCTTCGAATTTGAACTAAGATTAGACCATGTTAGCACAAGAGTCATAAAACAAGTAAGCACAATGATCATCTTCCCCCTTTTGGCATTATTAATAACTAATAAGTTACTTAAATTATAGTCAATAATTTACGGTCGATATTGAACTCATGGACACTGGGGCTATCACATATACATAAGACAAGAATTAGTCACTCATTTAAGAAAAACACATTCGTATCACACAAATAAGGCACTATTTTGTGAGATATGCAATAGTTATCTTCATTAACTTCAATAAGTACAATTCAAATCCCTGATTACAGTCATACACAACATATCATTTCGACAGACTTGGAAATAGACTCTAAGATTTATACATGGATAAATTAGGAAGAATCTAGTCGCTTTGCTAGTGAATATGACCAATGTGGAGGTTACAATCTTGGTCTAATTTTTGGGGTGTTTTAGCTAGGGTGTGTGACGGCTTTGGTTGAACATGGAAAGTATCTCTTCGTCGTCTATTTCCATTGAACACCATCTGAACTAGCCCCTTCTTTTGGATACACCACCATTTTTATCCACCTCTTACCCCAAGAAGATCCATCATCTCTTTTCACCAGTTTTGCACATGAGGACCAAGATTCAGACTGTTCTTCTTTCCTAGATAGTAGAAAGTTCTTCTCTGGTTCGACCTTTCCTTTTTCTCCATGAACCCTTTTGTCTTCATATCTCATTTATTTTAATAGCCCAAGTGCATCATTTTGAAGAGAGCTAGTGGTGTCAAACAACTCATTTTTTTGAAAAGTTGTTGCGACACTGATTTTCTCCATATTTCCCCCCATTTTGGGGTTGTTCACATAATCCCCCTTTGTATGGGCTTTACCTAATTCTCTTTATCTTTTTGCCTTTCCAGTTGATGTACACAGTCGTATAGTAAGAAATGGTCTGTTAATGAGAGTGAAGTGGAGGGTATAGTCTAATTTTGTGGAATCAAGAGAGTGTGTGGAAGAAAAATGTTGATCAAAACCTGAAGATGAATCGAGCAATTTTTTTAATTTGGTTCTGTGGTGAGAGACACTAGAATAGATGTGGTTTGGAGTCGTTGTGACTGGTTTAAGTAGCGGTGTGGATGAGAGAAAAAGTAGTGTGAACAAGGTACTTGGAAAGTCTTTTTGGGAAGAGAGTGGTTTGATTTGGTGGCTTTTCAAGATTGTTATGATGACTCACTTTTTCTCTTATCAATGGCGCTTATATTTGACTAGGATAAGGGAGACATGTTGTCCAAGTTGTTCCATGATCTGAGTATGTAAATTACTAGGGAAATAACACATACCTGAAGCGTAAATGAATAACCACATGCAATTGTTGATTTAAGGCTTGTTTCCGTGAAAGTCATCATGTTAGATTTTCAAGAGATCATGAACTTATTTTGGTATATGACATACAACTAAATGTATAAGACTGGATAAAATATCTTAATTACTTGAAGAACCACACAGTCTGAGAAAACATTCCTAGATAATTTTAAGGAACGTACGTGCAACTTTAATCATTCCTAATGCTATCATAGTTCTTTCTCTTACACGCCATTTTGGAGAGCCTTTTTCGATCTAGTCAGCCAGTGGAGTTAATCAACCCCTTTTTAGTCTAACAACAACCTTGAGTTAAGTTGTAAGTCTGATAACAACCTTGTTCCAGTTGATCATCTTTTTTCACTTGGAGGAACAGGTTCCTGAACCTGTTTCATAGGCACAAGAATATCCACAATATTAATGATCCTCTATTTTTCCCTTATGGATAATTCCTTTTCTCCCTTTTAAGTTCTCCAAGCTTATTTTGCTTCGAGATGAGTATGTAAAGTATTTACCCTATCTTTGTGTTGTATCGTTTCTTCATGAGAAGGTTTGTCTACGATTGTCCCTAGAAGTCTGGCTTTGACTGTTTTTCTGAACTTTTAGTGGAGAACCAGGTTCATAAATATGTTTCATCCAAGGTTCCCCATGTCTGATTACCTTCTCATTTAGTAGATTGAACAAACCCCTTTTTGCAACATTTTCTTCCCTCTATTTTGAGAGTGAGCGGAAGTAAACTTGTAAACTCTTTTTATGACTTGAGCAAGCATTATCCATCTATCATTATAGCCTGCTCTTCTGCTCCTCTTACCTGCAAGACAATCAAGAGTTTGTTTTGAGCACCCAGGCAAGCTTGGGTCCCTTTCCTTTGACCATCGGATGGATTATATCTTTCTTTGTCCATTCAGGCAAAACCCAAGTGAACTTGTTTTCAACACATGTTGCACTCTTCTTGATTGACTTGGTATTTTTGTTTCTCATATCCTTTGAACATATAATCTTTAGATGACCAATTCATCCACATAGTGTGCACAAGTCTCCCTCATCAGATTCTTCCTTAGCCATCCTATCATACCCTAGACCGGTGGTAATGTTATATGTGTGCACAATAATTTGCTCTTTCTAGATCAGACTCAGCTTTTGTAAGCTTTAGGCTTATTTCTCTAGATTTATTCCTTTCGTAATACAACTTTCTCTTCACATTTCTTAGATCATCTTCGGCCCTGAGTTGTTTGTTGCTGGCCTCACCATTTCCCTTTCTCAGCGATAGAAATTCATATTGAAGTGCTGAGATACATGAACCAAGTTGAGCAGCATGTGTCCTTCAAAAGATTGTTTTCTTGTTCGACTTTAACTTTTCTAGTTTCATCCTCTACTAACTCATCATTTAGAAGTGTTAAGGCACTGCAGGACTCAACTCTTTTGGTGCTTATATTTTGATACTCATCGATTAGGGTGAAAATCAAGGACATAAGTCTTTTCTTTGAAAAAAGATCCAACTTGTCCTTTGATTCAATGACACTTACCTGCAGGTCCTCAGATTCCTCCTTTTCATAGTCGGAGTTTCAGTCTTCAATGGCCACAAGCACAAAATGATCATTATCATCATCTGATCCCGCACAATCACTATAGCTTTAGGGGTCTCCTTCTCTTTCTTTTCATGAGTTTGCTCTTTCTTCTTTTCATTCTCTGCTCTATTTTTCTTCCACTCAATTTTCCATAGTGGACAGTCTTTAATCACATGATCCAGTTTATCACATTTAAAGCATCTCCTGAACTGGGACTTGTCAGAGCTCCTTCCTTTCTCAGATGAATTGCTGTTGCCATATTGTTTTTCCCTTTTTAGGAACTTTCTGAAGTTTCTGGTGATCAAGGCCATTTCCTCTTCATCTTCGATTTCAAAAGCCTTGAGTGCTAAGGACCTCCCTGTATTTTCTTCCCGATTCCTTGAATTCTCCATATCCATTTCATATGTCTTCAAGTTGCCTACTAATTCATCAAGGGACATACTTCCTATGTCCTTATCCTCCTGTATTGCGGTGACTTTCATCTTGAAGGTGTTTGGAAGGGTGCTCATAATCTTATCTACATAGTCCTATGTGGTAATGATCTTACCAAGAGGTGCCAGCTCGTTCACGATAGAGGTATACTTGGTGAACATCTCAGCAACTGTGTCTCCAGGTTTTATCCTGAAGTTTTCATAGTCAGTCACCATCATGGCCTTTATGAACTTCCTAACTTGACTCGTGCCTTCATGTGCGTTATTCAATGCATCCCAGATCATCTTAGCCGTGGTACACCCACAGATTTTGTTGTACTCATTTGGTCCAAGTTCGTATATCAACACGTTCTTGGCCTTGGCATTCTTTTCAAGCATCTTGTAATCAGCCTCAATGTAATCACCTTTTTCTTTCTTCGCCTCTGTTCCATCAACACCCTTCTGGGTAAGATACTTAGATCCCTCAGTGACTTTGTCCCATAGCTCGTAGTCCTCTTCCTGCATATGATCTTCCATGCGAGTTTTCCACCACGCATAATATTGTCCGTCAAACAGTGGTGGTCTCCTAGGTGATTGTCCTTTACTGTGCCCAACAGGTGGCGCAACATTCATCATGATCTTTCTCTTAAGGTGTTAACCTTTTTTAAGAGAACCTGCTTTGATACAATTGTTATTCTGCACATGTAGACTTCTATCCTATGCGATACCTAATTTCCGCCTATAGGATGAAACACGTTACACAATATTTTTATGTTGAAACCATCCGACTCACAAGGTAGTAAAAGCCACGACCATTACCTCTGTAGAGTTTATCCCTAACTCCAATACAACAGTGAGCCTCTGCAAATTCAAGTTACAAACTCTGTAACCTAGGAACTATAAACTCTAATTCCTATACACTAATCTACCCAGACTAGTAAGCAACCTTCAAGCTAAACTCTAACTTGAAGTTAAAGTTGACAATGTTTATACCTATTACAATTTCTTCTATAAAAGCGGATAAAGATACAACTCGATAAATAACCTAATTCAAGAAACTAGACTTAAGAACTGAAAAACATTATACAGTAGAACAACTCCATCAATCTTCTTCGTGGTATTAGGGCGACACTTCTTGAATCAGAACTCTTGATATGACATAGAAAGTTTTTCTCTCAATATTCTGGAATATCTCTTTGTGAGTGCTCGATGTTCTTCATAGTAAGACTTGATATTTATAGCTTTTTGGATTTCTATCACTGAGGTTAACTTAAAACCTGCTTGATACAACCCATCAAAGTAGAATAGGATTTGAAGTAAATTAGGATTCTTACACCTTTTCAAACATTTAGTTTCCTTGTAGGACTATAAAATATCTTGATAAGTATGGTGCAAAATCCTGCTAAGAATAACACGGAATCGTGTCGCCTTGTGTGTCAAGTCTTTTCCATAAAGAACACAAATCCTAGTTGATGCATGATTTGTTTGGAACATGTTCTTGGACCTGATTCAAGCACCTAGTACTCCAGCCTCTGAATCTTCTAATTGTTCTGAGATGGAACACATTTTATTTCATCAATCACTTCTCGTACATTCTGCATCTAATTTTGACTTGCGTTTGAGATGGTAGATGGAACATGTTGACAAACTTGTTTCATCCATCATACGTTGCTCTGAGCTCGATTCATTCAGCTCTATACTGCATCTGTCCTCTGATAGATCAACTCTACAGACCTGGTTCATTCAACCACTACACCTGCTGATCCTTTAAGGTAGATCAAGTTTGCATGCTTAATCTTTCTACATTGAGCTGCTCTCTCTTGGCGGATTCATATCTCCTTCCTTTGTATCATATGCATTTGTTTCTGTGATGGAACAAGCCCATGGACCTAGTTCATTCAATTTGTCACCAGTCACTACACCAAAAGAGGCTTTTAGTGGCAATAAATATTGCCGCAGAAATATTTACCGACAATTGATCAAATGCCATTAGATCCAATGTCTAAAGCCTTTAGCGACATTTAAGTCAAATGCTAGTAAAGACCCATTTTATTGCCATTAAAAATAATTATTTTTAGCAACATTTGTTTAGCGGCAATTACTATTGTCAGTAAAGCTCCCTTAGAAATGTGAAATCAAACATATTTTGCGGGTCTTATTATTACCGGTAAAAATACAATAATTGCCAATAAAGGAGGCATATTTTAGTGCTATTATTATTGCTGCTAAAATTGACCATGAATTCACCTGATAATCGACGTATGTAACTAATTACTCTTTTATAGAGTCAAAAATAAAATCACAAGAGACATCAATTTGAATGTAGTAATAGAAGGATTACCAAATTCAAAACAATGTCATTCACCTAAAAGTTAAAACACGAACAATCAAACTCAATACATCCACTTTCTTATCTTCCAGCGGTAAAAAAAGTCTGAATTATCAAAACAAAAAGAATACATTCCAACAATGAAGAAACAAGAAAACCGCACCACTAATTTTTTCCTAGAGAAACTAGGAGCTTCTCGGATCACGACCATTTGCAATATGTACCATTTCATGAACAAGCCCGCCATTTGAAGAATCTCCCACTGCACAATATTTAGCAGCATACGGTCAGATGACATGAAATTAACAAGCTAGAACACGCAATTCATTATAGCTACTGATTAAGATATACATTTTGATAAGGATACTAAAAGACGAGCCATGAACTTGATTGAATAAGAAGATATCAGTAAATGGTAAAACATGATTATTTTACAACACATGACAAGCCAATCCATTATTCAGAATATATTTTTTTCTTTTTGCCAAATGATTTATTGTTAATATAAGTCCAATATAGAGTTCTATTCTTTCATGGAAATAGGAGGAATACTCGGTTGAAATTAACAAAGCTAAAAAGAGATTCACAACCTGTTTTACAAATGATTCATATAATTCATACAATATAAAAAGATTAGTTCAGACAGAGAGACCTTTCTGGAAGTCAGGCAGCAGAACTTAGACTGCCAGCAGATTTATCTGTAGAATCAAGGTAGGGCTATGTTCTTACATACATCTTGATATGACAACAACTTCTAAGAGTTTTTTGTTATGTAAATAGTAAGAGAACTAGTGAACCAGCCTCTGAAATAACGAGTAAATAGTAAGAGAACTAGTGAACCAGCCTCTGAAATAACGAGTAAATAGTAAGAGAACTAGTGAACCAGCCTCTGAAATAACGAGTAAATTTAGAACTTTACTTTTATAACCGGGAAATCCCCGAGGGACAGTGGGGGCACGGTTTTTTAGCTATAAAAACGAGTAAATTTAGAACTTATGCACCTCAGCAGTAGATCTTTCCTATTTTCACCACAACTCGAAACATTAAAATGCAATTTATAATGTATACTATATCCATTCATTTAATGATCTGCTTATAGAGGCTAATTATAAAACTGACATAGATACCTAGGTCCTATGTATCAATGCTGGTTTTGCTTTAGAAGAAACAGATAGAAATTTGGCAACCAACAAACATACTGAAACGCAAAGGACCAAGGGAAAATAAAGGAAGAGAGGTTAGCAGTTTAAACTTACCAATGTCATCAATAGCAACTGCATCCGCTAACTTATCACATTTAGCATCTAACCGGCTACCAGCCTCTGGTGAAAGCATTCTCTGGTATTCTGTCACGTCCTACAGTGGCATAAATATAAGTATCTATGCACGTATAGAGCTAACACTTAGATAACCAGATACATAGTATTCCACATTTGTTATAACAAGCAGTCAACACATCAATAGAAGCACACAAATAAGACAGCCACGAAGATAACTAACAACACTCTGTTGAAGAATTAACAGACAAAAAAAATGTGCACAGGATATGTAGGTCTGGTACTCAATTTAACACTAAGCAAGTCATCCTATTAGTGTGAATCCTTCATAAGTAGGTCCAAAAAACATGCAACCGTCAGGATATGTATTACATGCCACATGGAAGCAATAATATCAAAACATTATACAAATTCAATGTTATGAAATAGTTCAGAACTAGTTAGTAGCCGAACCTGTTTCCAAACTGGTTTACTCATCCACCTTTTTGCCAAATTGTATCTTCTATGCAAGCTGGTAAATATACTTAGTTCTTGAAACTAAATGAATTAGTAAGCACAAAGTCATTGAAATAACTGAAACAAAAAGTAGGGAGTAATAGCACAGCTTGAACGTACTTCAGTGTTATACCCGTTTCGTAGGAATAATACAAGCCCGGAGATGATTCCATTATTCTCAATAAATTCATGAAGTCCGCTTCATCTTTTTCTGCCAGCGCAAGAAAATTAAAGAGAAAAGAAAAGAGAAAGACAAACAAATTATTCAAAGAACCATATTTTAAGTGTGGCTATTGTGATACGAGAACCATATTTTAAGTGTGATAAACGTTACTATTTAAAAAAAGGGCAGCCCGGTGCACAATAAACGTTACTATTTCTCGGCTTTTAAATAACCTTTAACTGTCAATTTATGTTGAGCACATATCACTCAAATGGAACCATCCAGGTACAAAGCTAATACTAATCAACATTCTCCTGCAAGAATCTGGAAAGCATAGAATGTGATGAAAATATATTTTCGTTTCATTCTATTAAGACATTGTTGAACACATAAAGAACAAGTCAAAGTCAACCAAACAACTAACAAAAGCCCAACATTTCTAGTCAAGTGTCAACTCAAAATAGAGTAGAATTTAATACGGATGCAATGAACAGAGTATAACAAATAGCAGAGCAAATCGCCATAAAAAAGGTCACCATGCTGCAGTTCTTCAAATCAAAGCCTGTTCCAAGAATATCAAGTTTAAGTCAACTTCTAGTATTTCCATAATCCTTCCTAAGGTCTTCAAGTGCAAAACCATTGCCATCATTATGTTTATTTAGGTAATTTTATAATATTGTTACCATTCGGCTTTCCTATTACACAACTTCTATAGGTTCAGTATAAAACGTTGACATAACAAATACATCACCAAGTTCAAGAGCGAATAAGGTCCATATCGTAGCCACATTTTATGGCACACGAGGTATATAGAGAAAAGATGATAGTTCAACTTGCATGTACTGTAGCTATCCGGAAAATCTTGTGCAGAAATTTCAAGCATCAAGAAGTAATAGTTCAATAACTTGGTAAGCAAATACAGTGTCCGGCTCATTGATCATTGCCAACACCCTCTGAAACCAATTTGGATAGCATTGTTCAACCGTTGCTGGCTGATAGATTAACTGAATTGGCCTCCAGAACTTACCATAGTCAGCATTTGCTATCGACCTTGCCAGCCTGTTATTAATGGAACCGCCATTGTTAAATTTGCAGCTCTTTCCATCCTGAATGAAAAAAAAAAACTTACAGAATTTTAGACCTCTGAGACTCAACTACACGCTTCCGTCTCTCCTCCGCATGTTGATCGATTCATCGGAAAACGTCACCGGAGCTATCTCCGGCGTTAAAGTCCCCCTCCGCCTGCTTCTACTTGCTTTTTGCTCTAATAATCACCCGAATTTGGTAATCTAACCAAATTGTGCTCAGATTCCATTCCAAGAATATGTACGAATTGATCTGAAACTATGAAAATATAAACCCCAATAATTATATCGAGAAAGACACCGAGGGTAGAAAATGGAAAAACTCACCAGTATATTCACCGGAAAAAGGCGAATAGCTCGTCTAGAAATGGCGTAGAGCTCGTCGGAGATAGAAATGGCGTAGAGCTCGTCGGAGATAAAAACGGTGAAAAGCTTGTCGGAGATACAAATCGCTCAAGTCATGCTAGGACAAAAATATTTTAACAGAAAGAAGTAAATAATTCTAAATCCAAACAGAAAATTACAGATATATTAGTTGGAGGAAAAACTTAGTTAGCAGCCATTTCTTTTAAATGTCACAAAAATATATTTATTAGTGGCAAATATTCAATTACAAGTTAAACATTTGACTTTACTAAGTGAATTAGCAGCAAATAGTTTATAGCCACCAAATAAGTGCCACTAAAGATTTCTTTTCCTGTAGTGAGTTCTGATGTGGAAATCTATTACTAGACTGGTTCATTCACTACTAGGACCTGATTCATATATTGACCTGCCTGCAACCTCCTTGCAATAGAACATGACTTTAGACCAGTTCAGTTTACCTTGTGCGTTCTTGCTCTTTCAGATATTCTCTGTGTTTAGAACCTCTGTTTGTATCTCAGCTATCTGTCTAGCTTAGTTCACTTATCACATGTATCTAGACCTGGTTTATGCACCTTGTATATTTATTTTCTCAATCATCAAAACTAATTTGCAAAACTCAGACGTGTTAATGTCAACCCCGACTTACCCATATCTCTATACATCCACAAAAATACCAGATTCAACTCGAATCTTGATATAAATGCAGATTACAATACATCAATCAATATTTGCAAATATCTAGCGAGAAAGTCTCGCCAACCTATATATTTGAACTCGCAATATAAACGTAACGCCCTTGGCAAAAGGGCGTGAATACATAAAGAATTGTACTCGTATGTAAGGCAAACATGATAGCATATGCAAATACAGTAAGATCATATAAGAGTCAAATGAAACTGAAACAACAATATACGGGAGGAAACTAAGAACAACTTGTGGGATCACGTATTACATCTTCTGACACCTAAGTCATTCTGAACATTCTTTGAAGTATCTGATGATACTTTTGGATTGCATTCTGTAGAAATGTTCTAGGACCGATCATTGTAGCACTTGGGAGCACATATATCGATTAGTATATATTAGATTCATTCTTTACTTATCTTTGGAACACATCACCCATATGGGGCACATAATAACTAATTTACTGAGCCACAAGGGTCTCGTACACATAATACTTGCCAAACAGATATGCTATAATGGCTATGTGTTATACTGGGCTACTCTTAAACATAGGATTCATATTGTTGGACTATCAATTCATTAAATTGTGAAGGAAACTACCTGATTCTATATGATTGGCAATTATGTAGACAAATGATTCAGTTAACACAAGAGACCTACACATACTATCACATTCTAACATCATTTAACTTTTTAACCATAATCTACTAATCTGCCAAATATAGTTTGTGCGTAATGTTGAATGCTATAACATAATATTCCCCGTATGGCCTATGCCGAGTACGTCCTGTGGCGTATCATCATACACAATCATATAGTACGTCAAGTATGGCTTGTGCCGCGTCCGACCTATGGTGTATTATCATATAATTTTCCAAGTATGGCTTGTATCGAGTACGACATGTGGTGAAACATCAAACTGAAATATATACTATGGCAAGTTTGGCTTCTCATTTCTAGCACATAAAAGTAACCACTGAGAGTGCAACTACATATAACTATATGAGCAATATCTACTTCACAATATGAAGATACTCAATAACCTTCTGAATTCATTACACATAATCTGTTAAAGCCATTAACATGTGCACACGTCTCCTTTTACATATAAACTATGGATTTCTCAAATAAAGGAATGCAAATAACGATTCTCGTCTAACATTTATGAAGCATACAAAAACATTCTTGGAACCTTTATTCATTAACTTATAGAGGTGTTACACATGATCTGATGGAATCGTTAACTTGTGGAGGTAGTTCATTAGACATACAAATGACATGTGGATTTCTCGTATGAAGAATCTAACATTCTTTCTAGACGGGGAGTGCTACACAACCATTTGAGAGATTGATACGATACGAGTAAGATCACGTGAAAGAAACAAATGTATAGAATAGAAGACTCATAGCGCGCGGATACCAAGAACCTTATAAGACCATGTTGAATCTTGATAAAATATGAATAATTTCACATCTAAAGAGAAAATTAGTGATATATTAGTTGGAGGAAAAACTTAGTTAGCAGCCATTTCTTTTAAATGTCACAAAAATATATTTATTAGCGGCAAATATTCAATTACTAGTTAAACATTTTACTTTACTAAGTGAATTAGCAGCAAATAGTTTATTGCCACCAAATAAGTGCCACTAAAGGTTTCTTTTCCCCAGAGTGAGTTCTCGATGTGGAAATCTATTACTAGTCTGGTTCATTCACTACTAGGACCTGATTCATATATTGACCTGCCTGCAACCTCCTTGCAATAGAACATGACTTTAGACCAGTTCAGTTTACCTTGTGCGTTCTTGCTCTTTCAGATGTTCTCTGTGTTTAGAACCTCTGTTTGTATCTCAGCTATCTGTCTAGCTTAGTTCACTTATCACATGTATCTAGACCTGGTTTATGCACCTTGTATATTTATTTTCTCAATCATCAAAACTAATTTGCAAAACTCAGACGTGTTAATGTCAACCCCGACTTACCCATATCTCTATACATCCACAAAAATACCAGATTCAACTCGAATCTTGATATAAATGCAGATTATAATACATCAACTGAATATTTGCAAATATCTAGCGAGAAAGTCTGCCAACCTATATATTTGAACCGGCAATATAAACGTAACGCCCTTGGCAAAAGGGACGTGAATACATAAAGAATTGTACTCGTATGTAAGGCAAACATGACAGCATATGCAAATACGGAAGATCATATAAGAGTCAAATGAAACTGAAACAACAATATACAGGAGGAAACTAAGAACAACTTGTGGGATCACGTATTACATCTTACAGCACCTAAGTCATTCTGAACATTCTTTGAAGTATCTGATGATACTTTTGGATTGCATTCTGTAGAAATGTTCTAGGACCGATCATTGTAGCACTTGGGAGCACATATATCGATTAGTATATATTAGATTCATTCTTTACTTATCTTTGGAACACATCACCCATATGGGGCACATAATAACTAATTTACTGAGCCACAAGGGTCTCGTACACATAATACTTGCCAAACAGATATGCTATACGAGCTATCTGTTATACTGGGCTACTCTTAAACATAGGATTCATATTGTTGGACTATCACTTCATTAAATTATGAAGGAAACTACCTGATTCTATATGATAGGCAATTATGTAGACAAATGATTCAGTTAACACAAGAGACCTACACATACTATCACATTCTAACATCATTTAACTTTTTAACCATAATCTACTAATCTGCCAAATATAGTTTGTGCGTAATGTTGAATGCTATAACATAATATTCCCCGTATGGCCTATGCCGAGTACGTCCTGTGGCGTATCATCATACACAATCATATAGTACGTCAAGTATGGCTTGTGCCGCGTCCGACCTATGGTGTATTATCATATAATTTTCCAAGTATGGCTTGTATCGAGTACGACATGTGGTGAAACATCAAACGCTGAAATATATACTATGGCAAGTTTGGCTTCTCATTTCTAGCACATAAAAGTAACCACTGAGAGTGCAACTACATATAACTATATGAGCAATATCTACTTCACAATATGAAGATACTCAATAACCTTCTGAATTCATTACACATAATCTGTTAAAGCCATTAACATGTGCACACGTCTCCTTTTACATATAAACTATGGATTTCTCAAATAAAGGAATGCAAATAACGATTCTCGTCTAACATTTATGAAGCATACAAAAACATTCTTGGAACCTTTATTCATTAACTTATAGAGGTGTTACACATGATCTGATGGAATCGTTAACTTGTGGAGGTAGTTCATTAGACATACAAATGACACGTGGATTTCTCGTATGAAGAATCTAACATTCTTTCTAGACGGGGAGTGCTACACAACCATTTGAGAGATTGATACGATACGAGTAAGATCACGTGAAAGAAACAAATGTATAGAATAGAAGACTCATAGCGCGCGCATACCAACAACCTTATAAGACCATGTTGAATCTTGATAAAATATGAATAATTTCACATCTAAAGAGAAAATTACTGATATATTAGTTGGAGGAAAAACTTAGTTAGCAGCCATTTCTTTTAAATGTCACAAAAATGTATTTATTAGTGGCAAATATTCAATTATAAGTTAAACATTTGACTTTACTAAGTGAATTAGCAGCAAATAGTTTATTGCCACCAAATAAGTGCCACTAAAGGTTTCTTTTCCTGTAGTGAGTTCTGATGTGGAAATCTATTACTATTCTGGTTCATTCACTACTAGGACCTGATTCATATATTGACCTGCCTGCAACCTCCTTGCAATAGAACATGACTTTAGACCAGTTCAGTTTACCTTGTGCGTTCTTGCTCTTTCAGATGTTCTCTGTGTTTAGAACCTCTGTTTGTATCTCAGCTATCTGTCTAGCTTAGTTCACTTATCACATGTATCTAGACCTAGTTTATGCACCTTGTATATTTATTTTCTCAATCATCAAAACTAATTTGCAAAACTCAGACGTGTTAATGTCAACCCCGACTTACCCATATCTCTATACATCCACAAAAATACCAGATTCAACTCGAATCTTGATATAAATGCAGATTACAATACATCAACTGAATATTTGCAAATATCTAGCGACAAAGCCTCGCAACCTACATGTTTGAACCTGCAACATAAACGTAACGCCCTTGGCAAAAGGGACGTGAATACATAAAGAATTGTACTCGTATGTAAGGCAAACATGATAGCATATGCAAATACGGAAGATCATATAAGAGTCAAATGAAACTAAAGCAACAATATACAGGAGGAAACTAAGAACAACTTGTGGGATCACGTATTACATCTTACTGACACCTAAGTCATTCAGACATTCTTTGAAGTATCGATGATACTTTTGGATTGCATTCTGTAGAAATGTTCTAGGACCGATCATTGTAGCACTTGGGAGCACATATATCGATTAGTATATATTAGATTCATTCTTTACTTATCTTTGGAACACATCACCCATATGGGGCACATAATAACTAATTTACTGAGCCACAAGGGTCTCGTACACATAATACTTGCCAAACAGATATGCTATACGAGCTATCTGTTATAATTGGGCTACTCTTACACCTCGGATACATATTGCTGGACTCTCACTTCATTAAATTATGAAGGACACTCCCTGATTCTATATGATAGGCAATTATGTAGACAAATGATTCAGTTAACACAAGAGACCTACACATACTATCACATTCTAACATCATTTAACTTTTTAGCCATAATCTACTAATCTGCCAAATATAGTTTGTGCTGAATGTTGTATGCTATAGCATAATATTCCCCTTATGGCCTATCCCGAGTACGTCTGTGGCGTATCATCATACACAATCATATAGTACGTCAAGTATGGCTTGTGCGCGTCCGACCTATGGTGTATTATCATATAATTTTCCAAGTATGGCTTGTATCGAGTACGACATGTGGTGAAACATCAAACGCTGTAATATATACTATGGCAAGTTTGGCTTCTCATTTCTAGCACATAAAAGTAACCATCGAGAGTGCAACTACATATAACTATATGAGCAATATCTACTTCACAATATGAAGATACTCAATAACCTTCAATTCATTACACATAATCTGTTAAAGACATTAACATGTGCACACGTCTCCTTTTACATATAAACTATGGATTTCTCAAATAAAGGAATGCAAATAATGATTCTCGTCTAACATTTATGAAGCATACACAAACATTCTTGGAACATTTATTCATTAACTTATAGAGGTGTTACACATGATCTGATGGAATCGTTAACTTGTGGAGGTAGTTCATTAGACATACAAATGACACGTGGATTTCTCGTATGAAGAATCTAACATTCTTTCTAGACGGGGAGTGCTACACAACCATTTGAGATATTGATACGATACGAGTAAGATCACGTGAAAGAAACAAATGTATAGAATAGAAGAGTCATAACGCGCGCATACCAACAACCTTATAAGACCATGTTGAATCTTGATAAAATATGAATAATTTCACATCTAAAGAGAAAATTAGTGATATATTAGTTGGAGGAAAAACTTAGTTAGCTGCCATTTCTTTTAAATGTCACAAAAATGTATTTATTAGCGGCAAATATTCAATTACTAGTTAAACATTTGACTTTACTAAGTGAATTAGCAGCAAATAGTTTATTGCCAGCAAATAAGTGCCACTAAAGGTTTCTTTTCCTGTAGTGAGTTACGATGTGGAAATCTATTACTAGTCTGGTTCATTCACTACTAGGACTGATTCATATATTGACTGCCTGCAACCTCCTTGCAATAGAACATGACTTTAGACCGATTCGGTTTACCTTGTGCGTTCTTGCTCTTTCAGATGTTCTCTGTGTTTAGAACCTCTGTTTGTATCTCGACTATCTGTCTAGCTTAGTTCACTTATCACATGTATCTAGACCTAGTTTATGCACCTTGTATATTTATTTTCTCAATCATCAAAACTAATTTGCAAAACTCAGGCGTGTTAATGTCACCCCCGACTTACCCATATCTCTATACATCCACAAAAATACCAGATTCAACTCAAATCTTGATATAAATGCAGATTACAATACATCAACTGAATATTTGCAAATATCTAGCGAGAAAGTCTGCCAACCTATATATTTGAACTCGCAATATAAACGTAACGCCCTTGGCAAAAGGGACGTGAATACATAAAGAATTGTACTGTATGTAAGGCAAACATGATAGCATATGCAAATACGGAAGATCATATAAGAGTCAAATGAAACTAAAGCAACAATATACAGGAGGAAACTAAGAACAACTTGTGGGATCACGTATTACATCTTCAAAGACCTAAGTCATTCAACATTCTTTGAAGTATCCGATGATACTTTTGGATTGCATTCTGTAGAAATGTTCTAGGACCGATCATTGTAGCACTTGGGAGCACATATATCGATTAGTATATATTAGATTCATTCTTTACTTATCTTTGGAACACATCACCCATATGGGGCACATAATAACTAATTTCTTGAGCCACAAGGGTCTCAGACACATAATACTTGCCAAACAGATATGCTATACGAGCTATCTGTTATCTTTGGGCTACTCTTAAACATAGGATTCATATTGTTGGACTATCACTTCATTAAATTATGAAGGAAACTACCTGATTCTATATGATAGGCAATTATGTAGACAAATGATTCAGATTAACACAAGAGACCTACACATACTATCACATTCTAACATCATTTAACTTTTTAACCATAATCTACTAATCGCCAAATATAGTTTGTGCGTAATGTTGAATGCTATAACATAATATTCCCGTATGGCCTATGCCGAGTACGTCCTGTGGCGTATCATCATACACAATCATATAGTACGTCAAGTATGGCTTGTGCCGCGTCCGACCTATGGTGTATTATCATATAATTTTCCAAGTATGGCTTGTATCGAGTACGACATGTGGTGAAACATCAAACGCTGAAATATATACTATGGCAAGTTTGGCTTCTCATTTCTAGCACATAAAAGTAACCACTGAGAGTGCAACTACATATAACTATATGAGCAATATCTACTTCACAATATGAAGATACTCAATAACCTTCTGAATTCATTACACATAATCTGTTAAAGACATTAACATGTGCACACGTCTCCTTTTACATATAAACTATGGATTTCTCAAATAAAGGAATGCAAATAATGATTCTCGTCTAACATTTATGAAGCATACACAAACATTCTTGGAACATTTATTCATTAACTTATAGAGGTGTTACACATGATCACGATGGAATCGTTAACTTGTGGAGGTAGTTCATTAGACATACAAATGACACGTGGATTTCTCGTATGAAGAATCTAACATTCTTTCTAGGCGGGAGTGCTACACAACCATTTGAGAGATTGATACGATACGAGTAAGATCACGTGAAAGAAACAAATGTATAGAATAGAAGACTCATAGCGCGCGGATACCAAGAACCTTATAAGACCATGTTGAATCTTGATAAAATATGAATAATTTCATATCTAAAGAGAAAATTACTGATATATTAGTTGGAGGAAAAACTTAGTTAGCAGCCATTTCTTTTAAATGTCACAAAAATATATTTATTAGCGGCAAATATTCAATTACTAGTTAAACATTTTACTTTACTAAGTGAATTAGCAGCAAATAGTTTATTGCCACCAAATAAGTGCCACTAAAGGTTTCTTTTCCTGTAGTGAGTTCTGATGTGGAAATCTATTACTAGTCTGGTTCATTCACTACTAGGACCTGATTCATATATTGACCGCTCGCAACCTCCTTGCAATAGAACATAACTTTAGACCAGTTCAGCTTTACCTTGTGCGCTCTTGCTCTTTCGGATGTTCTCTGTGTTTAGAACCTCTGTTTGTATCTCGACTATCTGTCTAGCTTAGTTCACTTATCACATGTATCTAGACCTGGTTTATGCACCTTGTATATTTATTTTCTCAATCATCAAAACTAATTTGCAAAACTTCAGGCGTGTTAATGTCAACCCCGACTTACCCATATCTCTATACATCCACAAAAATACCAGATTCAACTCGAATCTTGATATAAATGCAGATTACAATACATCAACTGAATATTTGCAAATATCTAGCGAGAAAGTCTGCCAACCTATATATTTGAACCTGCAATATAAACGTAACGCCCTTGGCAAAAGGGACGTGAATACATAAAGAATTGTACTCGTATGTAAGGCAAACATGATAGCATATGCAAATATGGAAGATCATATAAGAGTCAAATGAAACTAAAACAACAATATACAGGAGGAAACTAAGAACAACTTGTGGGATCACGTATTACATCTTCTGACACCTAAGTCATTCTGAACATTCTTTGAAGTATCTGATGATACTTTTGGATTGCATTCTGTAGAAATGTTCTAGGACCGATCATTGTAGCACTTGGGAGCACATATATCGATTAGTATGTATTAGATTCATTCTTTACTTATCTTTGGAACACATCACCCATTTGGGGCACATAATAACTAATTTACTGAGCCACAAGGGTCTCGTACACATAATACTTGCCAAACAGATATGCTATACGGGCTATCTGTTATCTTTGCTACTCTTAAACATAGGATTCATATTGTTGGACTATCACTTCATTAAATTATGAAGGAAACTACCTGATTCTATATGATAGGCAATTATGTAGACAAATGATTCAGTTAACACAAGAGACCTACACATACTATCACATTCTAACATCATTTAACTTTTTAACCATAATCTACTAATCTGCCAAATATAGTTTGTGCGTAATGTTGAATGCTATAACATAATATTCCCCGTATGGCCTATGCCGAGTACGTCTGTGGCGTATCATCATACACAATCATATAGTACGTCAAGTATGGCTTGTGCGTCCGACCTATGGTGTATTATCATATAATTTTCCAAGTATGGCTTGTATCGAGTACGACATGTGGTGAAACATCAAACGCTGTAATATATACTATGGCAAGTTTGGCTTCTCATTTCTAGCACATAAAAGTAACCACTGAGAGTGCAACTACATATAACTATATGAGCAATATCTACTTCACAATATGAAGATACTCAATAACCTTCTGAATTCATTACACATAATCTGTTAAAGACATTAACATGTGCACACGTCTCCTTTTACATATAAACTATGGATTTCTCAAATAAAGGAATGCAAATAATGATTCTCGTCTAACATTTATGAAGCATACACAAACATTCTTGGAACATTTATTCATTAACTTATAGAGGTGTTACACATGATCTGATGGAATCGTTAATTTGTGGAGGTAGTTCATTAGACATACAAATGACACGTGGATTTCTCGTATGAAGAATCTAACATTCTTTCTAGACGGGGAGTGCTACACAACCATTTGAGATATTGATACGATACGAGTAAGATCACGTGAAAGAAACAAATGTATAGAATAGAAGAGTCATAACGCGCGCATACCAAGAACCTTATAAGACCATGTTGAATCTTGATAAAATATGAATAATTTCACATGTAAAGAGAAAATTAGTGATATATTAGTTGGAGGAAAAACTTAGTTAGCAGCCATTTCTTTTAAATGTCACAAAAATGTATTTATTAGCGGCAAATATTCAATTACTAGTTAAACATTTGACATTACTAAGTGAATTAGCAGCAAATAGTTTATTGCCACCAAATAAGTGCCACTAAAGGTTTCTTTTCCTGTAGTGAGTTACGATGTGGAAATCTATTACTAGTCCTGGTTCATTCACTACTAGGACCTGATTCATATATTGACCTGCTCGCAACCTCCTTGCAATAGAACATGACTTTAGACCCGATTCGATTTACCTTGTGCGTTCTTGCTCTTTCAGATGTTCTCTGTGTTTAGAACCTCTGTTTGTATCTCATTATCTGTCTAGCTTAGTTCACTTATCACATGTATCTAGACCTGGTTTATGCACCTTGTATATTTATTTTCTCAATCATCAAAACTAATTTGCAAAACTTCAGGCGTGTTAATGTCAACCCCGACTTACCCATATCTCTATACATCCACAAAAATACCAGATTCAACTCGAATCTTGATATAAATGCAGATTACAATACATCAACTGAATATTTGCAAATATCTAGCGAGAAAGTCCGCCAACCTATATATTTGAACCTGCAATATAAACGTAACGCCCTTGGCAAAAGGGACGTGAATACATAAAGAATTGTACTCGTATGTAAGGCAAACATGATAGCATATGCAAATACGGAAGATCATATAAGAGTCAAATGAAACTAAAGCAACAATATACAGGAGGAAACTAAGAACAACTTGTGGGATCACGTATTACATCTTACAGCACCTAAGTCATTCTGAACATTCTTTGAAGTATCGATGATACTCTTGGATTGCCTCCTGTAGAAATGTTCTAGGACCGATCATTGTAGCACTTGGGAGCACATATATCGATTAGTATATATTAGATTCATTCTTTACTTATCTTTGGAACACATCACCCATATGGGGCACATAATAACTAATTTACTGAGCCACAAGGGTCTCGTACACATAATACTTGCCAAACAGATATGCTATACGAGCTATCTGTTATCTTTGGGCTACTCTTAAACATAGGATTCATATTGTTGGACTATCACTTCATTAAATTATGAAGGAAACTACCTGATTCTATATGATAGGCAATTATGTAGACAAATGATTCAGTTAACACAAGAGACCTACACATACTATCACATTCTAACATCATTTAACTTTTTAACCATAATCTACTAATCTGCCAAATATAGTTTGTGCGTAATATTGAATGCTATAACATAATATTCCCCGTATGGCCTATCTTTGAAGTACGCCCTGTGGCGTATCATCATACACAATCATATAGTACGTCAAGTATGGCTTGTGCAGCGTCCGACCTATGGTGTATTATCATATAATTTTCCAAGTATGGCTTGTATCGAGTACGACATGTGGTGAAACATCAAACGCTGAAATATATACTATGGCAAGTTTGGCTTCTCATTTCTAGCACATAAAAGTAACCACCGAGAGTGCAACTACATATAACTATATGAGCAATATCTACTTCACAATATGAAGATACTCAATAACCTTCTGAATTCATTACACATAATCTGTTAAAGACATTAACATGTGCACACGTCTCCTTTTACATATAAACTATGGATTTCTCAAATAAAGGAATGCAAATAACGATTCTCGTCTAACATTTATGAAGCATACAAAAACATTCTTGGAACCTTTATTCATTAACTTATAGAGGTGTTACACATGATCTGATGGAATCGTTAACTTGTGGAGGTAGTTCATTAGACATACAAATGACACGTGGATTTCTCGTATGAAGAATCTAACATTCTATCTAGACGGGGAGTGCTACACAACCATTTGAGAGATTGATACGATACGAGTAAGATCACGTGAAAGAAACAAATGTATAGAATAGAAGACTCATAGCGCGCGGATACCAAGAACCTTATAAGACCATGTTGAATCTTGATAAAATATGAATAATTTCACATCTAAAGAGAAAATTAGTGATATATTAGTTGGAGGAAAAACTTAGTTAGCAGCCATTTCTTTTAAATGTCACAAAAATATATTTATTAGCGGAAATATTCAATTACTAGTTAAACATTTTACTTTACTAAGTGAATTATCGACCAAATAGTTTATTGCCACCAAATAAGTGCCACTAAAGGTTTCTTTTCTGTAGTGAGTTACGATGTGGAAATCTATTACTAGTCTGGTTCATTCACTACTAGGACTGATTCATATATTGACACACTGCAACCTCCTTGCAATAGAACATGACTTTAGACCAGTTCAGTTTACCTTGTGCGTTCTTGCTCTTTCAGATGTTCTCTGTGTTTAGAACCTCTGTTTGTATCTCAGCTATCTGTCTAGCTTAGTTCACTTATCACATGTATCTAGACCTAGTTTATGCACCTTGTATATTTATTTTCTCAATCATCAAAACTAATTTGCAAAACTCAGACGTGTTAATGTCAACCCCGACTTACCCATATCTCTATACATCCACAAAAATACCAGATTCAACTCGAATCTTGATATAAATGCAGATTACAATACATCAACTGAATATTTGCAAATATCTAGCGAGAAAGTCTGCCAACCTATATATTTGAACCTGCAATATAAACGTAACGCCCTTGGCAAAAGGGACGTGAATACATAAAGAATTGTACTCGTATGTAAGGCAAACATGATAGCATATGCAAATACGGAAGATCATATAAGAGTCAAATGAAACTAAAGCAACAATATACAGGAGGAAACTAAGAACAACTTGTGGGATCACGTATTACATCTTACAGCACCTAAGTCATTCTGAACATTCTTTGAAGTATCTGATGATACTTTTGGATTGCATTCTGTAGAAATGTTCTAGGACCGATCATTGTAGCACTTGGGAGCACATATATCGATTAGTATATATTAGATTCATTCTTTACTTATCTTTGGAACACATCACCCATATGGGGCACATAATAACTAATTTACTGAGCCACAAGGGTCTCGTACACATAATACTTGCCAAACAGATATGCTATACGAGCTATACATTTATCTTTGAGCTACTCTTAAACATATGATTCATATTGTTGGACTATCACTTCATTAAATTATGAAGGAAACTACCTGATTCTATATGATAGGCAATTATGTAGACAAATGATTCAGTTAACACAAGAGACCTACACATACTATCACATTCTAACATCATTTAACTTTTTAACCATAATCTACTAATCTGCCAAATATAGTTTGTGCGTAATGTTGAATGCTATAACATAATATTCCCCGTATGGCCTATGCCGAGTACGTCCTGTGGCGTATCATCATACACAATCATATAGTACGTCAAGTATGGCTTGTGCCGCGTCCGACCTATGGTGTATTATCATATAATTTTCCAAGTATGGCTTGTATCGAGTACGACATGTGGTGAAACATCAAACGTCAGTAATATATACTATGGCAAGTTTGGCTTCTCATTTCTAGCACATAAAAGTAACCACCGAGAGTGCAACTACATATAACTATATGAGCAATATCTACTTCACAATATGAAGATACTCAATAACCTTCTGAATTCATTACACATAATCTGTTAAAGACATTAACATGTGCACACGTCTCCTTTTACATATAAACTATGGATTTCTCAAATAAAGGAATGCAAATAATGATTCTCGTCTAACATTTATGAAGCATACACAAACATTCTTGGAACATTTATTCATTAACTTATAGAGGTGTTACACATGATCTGATGGAATCGTTAACTTGTGGAGGTAGTTCATTAGACATACAAATGACACGTGGATTTCTCGTATGAAGAATCTAACATTCTTTCTAGACGGGGAGTGCTACACAACCATTTGAGATATTGATACGATACGAGTAAGATCACGTGAAAGAAACAAATGTATAGAATAGAAGAGTCATAACGCGCGCATACCAACAACCTTATAAGACCATGTTGAATCTTGATAAAATATGAATAATTTCACATCTAAAGAGAAAATTAGTGATATATTAGTTGGAGGAAAAACTTAGTTAGCTGCCATTTCTTTTAAATGTCACAAAAATGTATTTATTAGCGGCAAATATTCAATTACTAGTTAAACATTTGACTTTACTAAGTGAATTAGCAGCAAATAGTTTATTGCCAAAGAATAAGTGCCACTAAAGGTTTCTTTTCTGTAGTGAGTTCTGATGTGGAAATCTATTACTAGTCCGGTTCATTCACTACTAGGACTGATTCATATATTGACCTGCCTGCAACCTCCTTGCAATAGAACATAACTTTAGACCAGTTCGCTTTACCTTGTGCGCTTGCTCTTTCAGATGTTCTCTGTGTTTAGAACCTCTGTTTGTATCTCACTATCTGTCTAGCTTAGTTCACTTATCACATGTATCTAGACCTGGTTTATGCACCTTGTATATTTATTTTCTCAATCATCAAAACTAATTTGCAAAACTTCAGACGTGTTAATGTCAACCCCGACTTACCCATATCTCTATACATCCACAAAAATACAGATTCAACTCGAATCTTGATATAAATGCAGATTACAATACATCAATGAATATTTGCAAATATCTAGCGAGAAAGTCCGCCAACCTATATATTTGAACCTGCAATATAAACGTAACGCCTTGGCAAAAGGGACGTGAATACATAAAGAATTGTACTCGTATGTAAGGCAAACATGATAGCATATGCAAATACGGAAGATCATATAAGAGTCAAATGAAACTAAAACAACAATATACAGGAGGAAACTAAGAACAACTTGTGGGATCACGTATTACATCTTACAGCACCTAAGTCATTCTGAACATTCTTTGAAGTATCTGATGATACTTTTGGATTGCATTCTGTAGAAATGTTCTAGGACCGATCATTGTAGCACTTGGGAGCACATATATCGATTAGTATATATTAGATTCATTCTTTACTTATCTTTGGAACACATCACCCATTTGGGGCACATAATAACTAATTTACTGAGCCACAAGGGTCTCGTACACATAATACTTGCCAAACAGATATGCTATACGGGCTATCTGTTATACTGGGCTACTCTTAAACATAGGATTCATATTGTTGGACTATCACTTCATTAAATTATGAAGGAAACTACCTGATTCTATATGATAGGCAATTATGTAGACAAATGATTCAGTTAACACAAGAGACCTACACATACTATCACATTCTAACATCATTTAACTTTTTAACCATAATCTACTAATCCGCCAAATATAGTTTGTGCGTAATGTTGAATGCTATAACATAATATTCCCCGTATGGCCTATGCCGAGTACGTCCTGTGGCATATCATCATACACAATCATATAGTACGTCAAGTATGGCTTGTGCCGCGTCCGACCTATGGTGTATTATCATATAATTTTCCAAGTATGGCTTGTATCGAGTACGACATGTGGTGAAACATCAAACGCTGTAATATATACTATGGCAAGTTTGGCTTCTCATTTCTAGCACATAAAAGTAACCACTGAGAGTGCAACTACATATAACTATATGAGCAATATCTACTTCACAATATGAAGATACTCAACAACCTTCTGAATTCATTACACATAATCTGTTAAAGACATTAACATGTGCACACGTCTCCTTTTACATATAAACTATGGATTTCTCAAATAAAGGAATGCAAATAATGATTCTCGTCTAACATTTATGAAGCATACACAAACATTCTTGGAACATTTATTCATTAACTTATAGAGGTGTTACACATGATCTGATGGAATCGTTAACTTGTGGAGGTAGTTCATTAGACATACAAATGACACGTGGATTTCTCGTATGAAGAATCTAACATTCTTTCTAGACGGGGAGTGCTACACAACCATTTGAGATATTGATACGATACGAGTAAGATCACGTGAAAGAAACAAATGTATAGAATAGAAGAGTCATAACGCGCGCATACCAACAACCTTATAAGACCATGTTGAATCTTGATAAAATATGAATAATTTCACATCTAAAGAGAAAATTAGTGATATATTAGTTGGAGGAAAAACTTAGTTAGCAGCCATTTCTTTTAAATGTCACAAAAATGTATTTATTAGCGGCAAATATTCAATTACTAGTTAAACATTTGACTTTACTAAGTGAATTAGCAGCAAATAGTTTATTGCCACCAAATAAGTGCCACTAAAGGTTTCTTTTCTGTAGTGAGTTCTCGATGTGGAAATCTATTACTAGTCCGTTCATTCACTACTAGGACTCGATTCATATATTGACTGCTCGCAACCTCCTTGCAATAGAACATGACTTTAGACGATTCAGTTTACCTTGTGCGTTCTTGCTCTTTCAGATGTTCTCTGTGTTTAGAATCTCTCTTTGTATCTCAGCTATCTGTCTAGCTTAGTTCACTTATCACATGTATCTAGACCTGGTTTATGCACCTTGTATATTTATTTTCTCAATCATCAAAACTAATTTGCAAAACTCAGGCGTGTTAATGTCAACCCCGACTTACCCATATCTCTATACATCCACAAAAATACCAGATTCAACTCGAATCTTGATATAAATGCAGATTACAATACATCAACTGAATATTTGCAAATATCTAGCGAGAAAGTCTGCCAACCTATATATTTGAACCTGCAATATAAACGTAACGCCCTTGGCAAAAGGGACGTGAATACATAAAGAATTGTACTCGTATGTAAGGCAAACATGATAGCATATGCAAATACGGAAGATCATATAAGAGTCAAATGAAACTAAAGCAACAATATACAGGAGGAAACTAAGAACAACTTGTGGGATCACGTATTACATCTTACAAAGACCTAAGTCATTCTCAACATTCTTTGAAGTATCGATGATACTTTTGGATTGCATTCTGTAGAAATGTTCTAGGACCGATCATTGTAGCACTTGGGAGCACATATATCGATTAGTATATATTAGATTCATTCTTTACTTATCTTTGGAACACATCACCCATATGGGGCACATAATAACTAATTTACTGAGCCACAAGGGTCTCGTACACATAATACTTGCCAAACAGATATGCTATACGAGCTATCTCATTATCTTTGGGCTACTCTTAAACATAGGATTCATATTGTTGGACTATCACTTCATTAAATTATGAAGGAAACTACCTGATTCTATATGATAGGCAATTATGTAGACAAATGATTCAGTTAACACAAGAGACCTACACATACTATCACATTCTAACATCATTTAACTTTTTAACCATAATCTACTAATCCGCCAAATATAGTTTGTGCGTAATGTTGAATGCTATAACATAATATTCCCCGTATGGCCTATGCCGAGTACGTCCTGTGGCGTATCATCATACACAATCATATAGTACGTCAAGTATGGCTTGTGCCGCGTCCGACCTATGGTGTATTATCATATAATTTTCCAAGTATGGCTTGTATCGAGTACGACATGTGGTGAAACATCAAACGCTGTAATATATACTATGGCAAGTTTGGCTTCTCATTTCTAGCACATAAAAGTAACCACTGAGAGTGCAACTACATATAACTATATGAGCAATATCTACTTCACAATATGAAGATACTCAACAACCTTCAATTCATTACACATAATCATTAAAGACATTACCATGTGCACACGTCTCCTTTTACATATAAACTATGGATTTCTCAAATAAAGGAATGCAAATAATGATTCTCGTCTAACATTTATGAAGCATACACAAACATTCTTGGAACATTTATTCATTAACTTATAGAGGTGTTACACATGATCCGATGGAATCGTTAACTTGTGGAGGTAGTTCATTAGACATACAAATGACACGTGGATTTCTCGTATGAAGAATCTAACATTCTTTCTAGACGGGGAGTGCTACACAACCATTTGAGATATTGATACGATACGAGTAAGATCACGTGAAAGAAACAAATGTATAGAATAGAAGAGTCATAACGCGCGCATACCAACAACCTTATAAGACCATGTTGAATCTTGATAAAATATGAATAATTTCACATCTAAAGAGAAAATTAGTGATATATTAGTTGGAGGAAAAACTTAGTTAGCTGCCATTTCTTTTAAATGTCACAAAAATGTATTTATTAGCGGCAAATATTCAATTACTAGTTAAACATTTGACTTTACTAAGTGAATTAGCAGCAAATAGTTTATTGCCAGCAAATAAGTGCCACTAAAGGTTTCTTTTCCTGTAGTGAGTTCTGATGTGGAAATCTATTACTAGTCTGGTTCATTCACTACTAGGACCTGATTCATATATTGACCTGCCTGCAACCTCCTTGCAATAGAACATGACTTTAGACCGATTCGATTTACCTTGTGCGTTCTTGCTCTTTCAGATGTTCTCTGTGTTTAGAACCTCTGTTTGTATCTCAGCTATCTGTCTAGCTTAGTTCACTTATCACATGTATCTAGACCTAGTTTATGCACCTTGTATATTTATTTTCTCAATCATCAAAACTAAATTGCAAAAGTCATGCGTGTTAATGTGCACCCCGTCTTACCCATATCTCTATACATCCACAAAAATACCACATTCAACTCGAATCTTGATATAAATACAGATTACAATACATCAACTGAATATTTGCAAATATCTAGCGAGAAAGTCTCGCCAACCTATATATTTGAACCTGCAATATAAACGTAACGCCCTTGGCAAAAGGGACGTGAATACATAAAGAATTGTACTCGTATGTAAGGCAAACATGATAGCATATGCAAATACGGAAGATCATATAAGAGTCAAATGAAACTAAAGCAACAATATACAGGAGGAAACTAAGAACAACTTGTGGGATCACGGATTACATCTTACAAAGACCTAAGTCATTCTCAGACATTCTTTGAAGTATCCGATGATACTTTTGGATTGCGATTCTCAGAAATGTTCTAGGACCGATGATTGTAGCACTTGGGAGCACATATATCGCTTAGTATATATTAGCTTCATTCTTTACTTATCTTTGGAACACATCACCCATATGGGGCACATAATAACTAATTTACTGAGCCACAAGGGTCCCGTACACATAATACTTGCCAAACAGATATGCTATACGAGCTATCTGTTATCTTTGGCTACTCTTAAACATATGATTCATATTGTTGGACTATCACTTCATTAAATTATGAAGGAAACTACCTGATTCTATATGATAGGCAATTATGTAGACAAATGATTGATTAACACAAGAGACCTACACATACTATCACATTCTAACATCATTTAACTTTTTAACCATAATCTACTAATCGCCAAATATAGTTTGTGCGTAATGTTGAATGCTATAACATAATATTCCCGTATGGCCTATGCCGAGTACGTCCTGTGGCGTATCATCATACACAATCATATAGTACGTCAAGTATGGCTTGTGCCGCGTCCGACCTATGGTGTATTATCATATAATTTTCCAAGTATGGCTTGTATCGAGTACGACATGTGGTGAAACATCAAACGCTGTAATATATACTATGGCAAGTTTGGCTTCTCATTTCTAGCACATAAAAGTAACCACTGAGAGTGCAACTACATATAACTATATGAGCAATATCTACTTCACAATATGAAGATACTCAATAACCTTCTGAATTCATTACACATAATCTGTTAAAGACATTAACATGTGCACACGTCTCCTTTTACATATAAACTATGGATTTCTCAAATAAAGGAATGCAAATAATGATTCTCGTCTAACATTTATGAAGCATACACAAACATTCTTGGAACATTTATTCATTAACTTATAGAGGTGTTACACATGATCCGATGGAATCGTTAACTTGTGGAGGTAGTTCATTAGACATACAAATGACACGTGGATTTCTCGTATGAAGAATCTAACATTCTTTCTAGACGGGGAGTGCTACACAACCATTTGAGAGATTGATACGATACGAGTAAGATCACGTGAAAGAAACAAATGTATAGAATAGAAGACTCATAGCGCGCGGATACCAAGAACCTTATAAGACCATGTTGAATCTTGATAAAATATGAATAATTTCATATCTAAAGAGAAAATTACTGATATATTAGTTGGAGGAAAAACTTAGTTAGCAGCCATTTCTTTTAAATGTCACAAAAATATATTTATTAGCGGCAAATATTCAATTACTAGTTAAACATTTTACTTTACTAAGTGAATTAGCAGCAAATAGTTTATTGCCACCAAATAAGTGCCACTAAAGGTTTCTTTTCCTGTAGTGAGTTCTGATGTGGAAATCTATTACTAGTCTGGTTCATTCACTACTAGGACCTGATTCATATATTGACCTGCCTGCAACCTCCTTGCAATAGAACATGACTTTAGACCAGTTCAGTTTACCTTGTGCGCTCTTGCTCTTTCAGATGTTCTCTGTGTTTAGAACCTCTGTTTGTATCTCAGCTATCTGTCTAGCTTAGTTCACTTATCACATGTATCTAGACCTGGTTTATGCACCTTGTATATTTATTTTCTCAATCATCAAAACTAATTTGCAAAACTCAGACGTGTTAATGTCAACCCCGACTTACCCATATCTCTATACATCCACAAAAATACCAGATTCAACTCGAATCTTGATATAAATGCAGATTACAATACATCAACTGAATATTTGCAAATATCTAGCGAGAAAGTCTGCCAACCTATATATTTGAACCTGCAATATAAACGTAACGCCCTTGGCAAAAGGGACGTGAATACATAAAGAATTGTACTCGTATGTAAGGCAAACATGATAGCATATGCAAATATGGAAGATCATATAAGAGTCAAATGAAACTAAAACAACAATATACAGGAGGAAACTAAGAACAACTTGTGGGATCACGTATTACATCTTACAGCACCTAAGTCATTCTGAACATTCTTTGAAGTATCTGATGATACTTTTGGATTGCATTCTGTAGAAATGTTCTAGGACCGATCATTGTAGCACTTGGGAGCACATATATCGATTAGTATATATTAGATTCATTCTTTACTTATCTTTGGAACACATCACCCATTTGGGGCACATAATAACTAATTTACTGAGCCACAAGGGTCTCGTACACATAATACTTGCCAAACAGATATGCTATACGGGCTATCTGTTATACTGGGCTACTCTTAAACATAGGATTCATATTGTTGGACTATCACTTCATTAAATTATGAAGGAAACTACCTGATTCTATATGATAGGCAATTATGTAGACAAATGATTCAGTTAACACAAGAGACCTACACATACTATCACATTCTAACATCATTTAAGTTTTTATCCATAATCTACTAATGCGCCAAATATAGTTTGTGCGTAATGTTGAATGCTATAACATAATATTCCTCGTATGGCCTATGCCGAGTACGTCCTGTGGCGTATCATCATACACAATCATATAGTACGTCAAGTATGGCTTGTGCCGCGTCCGACCTATGGTGTATTATCATATAATTTTCCAAGTATGGCTTGTATCGAGTACGACATGTGGTGAAACATCAAACGCTGTAATATATACTATGGCAAGTTTGGCTTCTCATTTCTAGCACATAAAAGTAACCACTGAGAGTGCAACTACATATAACTATATGAGCAATATCTACTTCACAATATGAAGATACTCAATAACCTTCTGAATTCATTACACATAATCTGTTAAAGACATTAACATGTGCACACGTCTCCTTTTACATATAAACTATGGATTTCTCAAATAAAGGAATGCAAATAATGATTCTCGTCTAACATTTATGAAGCATACACAAACATTCTTGGAACATTTATTCATTAACTTATAGAGGTGTTACACATGATCTGATGGAATCGTTAATTTGTGGAGGTAGTTCATTAGACATACAAATGACACGTGGATTTCTCGTATGAAGAATCTAACATTCTTTCTAGACGGGGAGTGCTACACAACCATTTGAGATATTGATACGATACGAGTAAGATCACGTGAAAGAAACAAATGTATAGAATAGAAGAGTCATAACGCGCGCATACCAAGAACCTTATAAGACCATGTTGAATCTTGATAAAATATGAATAATTTCACATCTAAAGAGAAAATTAGTGATATATTAGTTGGAGGAAAAACTTAGTTAGCAGCCATTTCTTTTAAATGTCACAAAAATGTATTTATTAGCGGCAAATATTCAATTACTAGTTAAACATTTGACATTACTAAGTGAATTAGCAGCAAATAGTTTATTGCCACCAAATAAGTGCCACTAAAGGTTTCTTTTCCTGTAGTGAGTTCTGATGTGGAAATCTATTACTAGTCTGGTTCATTCACTACTAGGACCTGATTCATATATTGACCTGCCTGCAACCTCCTTGCAATAGAACATGACTTTAGACCGATTCGATTTACCTTGTGCGTTCTTGCTCTTTCGGATGTTCTCTGTGTTTAGAACCTCTGTTTGTATCTCACTATCTGTCTAGCTTAGTTCACTTATCACATGTATCTAGACCTGGTTTATGCACCTTGTATATTTATTTTCTCAATCATCAAAACTAATTTGCAAAACTCAGACGTGTTAATGTCAACCCCGACTTACCCATATCTCTATACATCCACAAAAATACCAGATTCAACTCGAATCTTGATATAAATGCAGATTACAATACATCAACTGAATATTTGCAAATATCTAGCGAGAAAGTCTGCCAACCTATATATTTGAACCTGCAATATAAACGTAACGCCCTTGGCAAAAGGGACGTGAATACATAAAGAATTGTACTCGTATGTAAGGCAAACATGATAGCATATGCAAATACGGAAGATCATATAAGAGTCAAATGAAACTAAAGCAACAATATACAGGAGGAAACTAAGAACAACTTGTGGGATCACGTATTACATCTTACAACACCTAAGTCATTCTGAACATTCTTTGAAGTATCTGATGATACTTTTGGATTGCATTCTGTAGAAATGTTCTAGGACCGATCATTGTAGCACTTGGGAGCACATATATCGATTAGTATATATTAGATTCATTCTTTACTTATCTTTGGAACACATCACCCATATGGGGCACATAATAACTAATTTACTGAGCCACAAGGGTCTCGTACACATAATACTTGCCAAACAGATATGCTATACGAGCTATCTGTTATAATCGGGCTACTCTTAAACATAGGATTCATATTGTTGGACTATCACTTCATTAAATTATGAAGGAAACTACCTGATTCTATATGATAGGCAATTATGTAGACAAATGATTCAGTTAACACAAGAGACCTACACATACTATCACATTCTAACATCATTTAACTTTTTAACCATAATCTACTAATCTGCCAAATATAGTTTGTGCGTAATGTTGAATGCTATAACATAATATTCCCCGTATGGCCTATGCCGAGTACGTCCTGTGGCGTATCATCATACACAATCATATAGTACGTCAAGTATGGCTTGTGCCGCGTCCGACCTATGGTGTATTATCATATAATTTTCCAAGTATGGCTTGTATCGAGTACGACATGTGGTGAAACATCAAACGCTGAAATATATACTATGGCAAGTTTGGCTTCTCATTTCTAGCACATAAAAGTAACCACTGAGAGTGCAACTACATATAACTATATGAGCAATATCTACTTCACAATATGAAGATACTCAATAACCTTCTGAATTCATTACACATAATCTGTTAAAGACATTAACATGTGCACACGTCTCCTTTTACATATAAACTATGGATTTCTCAAATAAAGGAATGCAAATAACGATTCTCGTCTAACATTTATGAAGCATACAAAAACATTCTTGGAACCTTTATTCATTAACTTATAGAGGTGTTACACATGATCTGATGGAATCGTTAACTTGTGGAGGTAGTTCATTAGACATACAAATGACACGTGGATTTCTCGTATGAAGAATCTAACATTCTATCTAGACGGGGAGTGCTACACAACCATTTGAGAGATTGATACGATACGAGTAAGATCACGTGAAAGAAACAAATGTATAGAATAGAAGACTCATAGCGCGCGGATACCAAGAACCTTATAAGACCATGTTGAATCTTGATAAAATATGAATAATTTCACATCTAAAGAGAAAATTAGTGATATATTAGTTGGAGGAAAAACTTAGTTAGCAGCCATTTCTTTTAAATGTCACAAAAATATATTTATTAGCGGGAAATATTCAATTACTAGTTAAACATTTTACTTTACTAAGTGAATTAGCAGCAAATAGTTTATTGCCACCAAATAAGTGCCACTAAAGGTTTCTTTTCTGTAGTGAGTTACGATGTGGAAATCTATTACTAGTCCTGGTTCATTCACTACTAGGACTGATTCATATATTGACACACTGCAACCTCCTTGCAATAGAACATGACTTTAGACCGATTCGCTTTACCTTGTGCGTTCTTGCTCTTTCAGATGTTCTCTGTGTTTAGAACCTCTGTTTGTATCTCGACTATCTGTCTAGCTTAGTTCACTTATCACATGTATCTAGACCTAGTTTATGCACCTTGTATATTTATTTTCTCAATCATCAAAACTAATTTGCAAAACTCAGACGTGTTAATGTCAACCCCGACTTACCCATATCTCTATACATCCACAAAAATACCAGATTCAACTCGAATCTTGATATAAATGCAGATTACAATACATCAACTGAATATTTGCAAATATCTAGCGAGAAAGTCTGCCAACCTATATATTTGAACCTGCAATATAAACGTAACGCCCTTGGCAAAAGGGACGTGAATACATAAAGAATTGTACTCGTATGTAAGGCAAACATGATAGCATATGCAAATACGGAAGATCATATAAGAGTCAAATGAAACTAAAGCAACAATATACAGGAGGAAACTAAGAACAACTTGTGGGATCACGTATTACATCTTACAAAGACCTAAGTCATTCTCAACATTCTTTGAAGTATCTGATGATACTTTTGGATTGCATTCTGTAGAAATGTTCTAGGACCGATCATTGTAGCACTTGGGAGCACATATATCGATTAGTATATATTAGATTCATTCTTTACTTATCTTTGGAACACATCACCCATATGGGGCACATAATAACTAATTTACTGAGCCACAAGGGTCTCGTACACATAATACTTGCCAAACAGATATGCTATACGAGCTATCTGTTATCCTGCGCTACTCTTAAACATAGGATTCATATTGTTGGACTATCACTTCATTAAATTATGAAGGAAACTACCTGATTCTATATGATAGGCAATTATGTAGACAAATGATTCAGTTAACACAAGAGACCTACACATACTATCACATTCTAACATCATTTAACTTTTTAACCATAATCTACTAATCTGCCAAATATAGTTTGTGCGTAATGTTGAATGCTATAACATAATATTCCCCGTATGGCCTATGCCGAGTACGTCCTGTGGCGTATCATCATACACAATCATATAGTACGTCAAGTATGGCTTGTGCCGCGTCCGACCTATGGTGTATTATCATATAATTTTCCAAGTATGGCTTGTATCGAGTACGACATGTGGTGAAACATCAAACGCTGTAATATATACTATGGCAAGTTTGGCTTCTCATTTCTAGCACATAAAAGTAACCACTGAGAGTGCAACTACATATAACTATATGAGCAATATCTACTTCACAATATGAAGATACTCAATAACCTTCTGAATTCATTACACATAATCTGTTAAAGACATTAACATGTGCACACGTCTCCTTTTACATATAAACTATGGATTTCTCAAATAAAGGAATGCAAATAATGATTCTCGTCTAACATTTATGAAGCATACACAAACATTCTTGGAACATTTATTCATTAACTTATAGAGGTGTTACACATGATCTGATGGAATCGTTAACTTGTGGAGGTAGTTCATTAGACATACAAATGACACGTGGATTTCTCGTATGAAGAATCTAACATTCTTTCTAGACGGGGAGTGCTACACAACCATTTGAGAGATTGATACGATACGAGTAAGATCACGTGAAAGAAACAAATGTATAGAATAGAAGACTCATAGCGCGCGGATACCAAGAACCTTATAAGACCATGTTGAATCTTGATAAAATATGAATAATTTCATATCTAAAGAGAAAATTACTGATATATTAGTTGGAGGAAAAACTTAGTTAGCAGCCATTTCTTTTAAATGTCACAAAAATATATTTATTAGCGGCAAATATTCAATTACTAGTTAAACATTTTACTTTACTAAGTGAATTAGCAGCAAATAGTTTATTGCCACCAAATAAGTGCCACTAAAGGTTTCTTTTCCTGTAGTGAGTTCTGATGTGGAAATCTATTACTAGTCTGGTTCATTCACTACTAGGACTGATTCATATATTGACTTGCCTCGCAACCTCCTTGCAATAGAACATGACTTTAGACCAGTTCAGTTTACCTTGTGCGCTCTTGCTCTTTCAGATGTTCTCTGTGTTTAGAACCTCTGTTTGTATCTCAGCTATCTGTCTAGCTTAGTTCACTTATCACATGTATCTAGACCTGGTTTATGCACCTTGTATATTTATTTTCTCAATCATCAAAACTAATTTGCAAAACTCAGACGTGTTAATGTCAACCCCGACTTACCCATATCTCTATACATCCACAAAAATACCAGATTCAACTCGAATCTTGATATAAATGCAGATTACAATACATCAACTGAATATTTGCAAATATCTAGCGAGAAAGTCTGCCAACCTATATATTTGAACCTGCAATATAAACGTAACGCCCTTGGCAAAAGGGACGTGAATACATAAAGAATTGTACTCGTATGTAAGGCAAACATGATAGCATATGCAAATACGGAAGATCATATAAGAGTCAAATGAAACTAAAACAACAATATACAGGAGGAAACTAAGAACAACTTGTGGGATCACGTATTACATCTTACAGCACCTAAGTCATTCTGAACATTCTTTGAAGTATCTGATGATACTTTTGGATTGCATTCTCAGAAATGTTCTAGGACCGATCATTGTAGCACTTGGGAGCACATATATCGATTAGTATATATTAGATTCATTCTTTACTTATCTTTGGAACACATCACCCATTTGGGGCACATAATAACTAATTTACTGAGCCACAAGGGTCTCGTACACATAATACTTGCCAAACAGATATGCTATACGGGCTATACATTATCTTTGAACTACTCTTAAACATAGGATTCATATTGTTGGACTATCACTTCATTAAATTATGAAGGAAACTACCTGATTCTATATGATAGGCAATTATGTAGACAAATGATTCAGTTAACACAAGAGACCTACACATACTATCACATTCTAACATCATTTAACTTTTTAACCATAATCTACTAATCCGCCAAATATAGTTTGTGCGTAATGTTGAATGCTATAACATAATATTCCCCGTATGGCCTATGCCGAGTACGTCCTGTGGCGTATCATCATACACAATCATATAGTACGTCAAGTATGGCTTGTGCCGCGTCCGACCTATGGTGTATTATCATATAATTTTCCAAGTATGGCTTGTATCGAGTACGACATGTGGTGAAACATCAAACGCTGTAATATATACTATGGCAAGTTTGGCTTCTCATTTCTAGCACATAAAAGTAACCACTGAGAGTGCAACTACATATAACTATATGAGCAATATCTACTTCACAATATGAAGATACTCAACAACCTTCTGAATTCATTACACATAATCTGTTAAAGACATTAACATGTGCACACGTCTCCTTTTACATATAAACTATGGATTTCTCAAATAAAGGAATGCAAATAATGATTCTCGTCTAACATTTATGAAGCATACACAAACATTCTTGGAACATTTATTCATTAACTTATAGAGGTGTTACACATGATCTGATGGAATCGTTAACTTGTGGAGGTAGTTCATTAGACATACAAATGACACGTGGATTTCTCGTATGAAGAATCTAACATTCTTTCTAGACGGGGAGTGCTACACAACCATTTGAGATATTGATACGATACGAGTAAGATCACGTGAAAGAAACAAATGTATAGAATAGAAGAGTCATAACGCGCGCATACCAACAACCTTATAAGACCATGTTGAATCTTGATAAAATATGAATAATTTCACATCTAAAGAGAAAATTAGTGATATATTAGTTGGAGGAAAAACTTAGTTAGCAGCCATTTCTTTTAAATGTCACAAAAATGTATTTATTAGCGGCAAATATTCAATTACTAGTTAAACATTTGACTTTACTAAGTGAATTAGCAGCAAATAGTTTATTGCCACCAAATAAGTGCCACTAAAGGTTTCTTTTCCTGTAGTGAGTTCTGATGTGAAATCTATTACTAGTCTGGTTCATTCACTACTAGGACCTGATTCATATATTGACCTGCCTGCAACCTCCTTGCAATAGAACATGACTTTAGACCAGTTCAGTTTACCTTGTGCGTTCTTGCTCTTTCAGATGTTCTCTGTGTTTAGAACCTCTGTTTGTATCTCAGCTATCTGTCTAGCTTAGTTCACTTATCACATGTATCTAGACCTGGTTTATGCACCTTGTATATTTATTTTCTCAATCATCAAAACTAATTTGCAAAACTCAGACGTGTTAATGTCAACCCCGACTTACCCATATCTCTATACATCCACAAAAATACCAGATTCAACTCGAATCTTGATATAAATGCAGATTACAATACATCAACTGAATATTTGCAAATATCTAGCGAGAAAGTCTGCCAACCTATATATTTGAACCTGCAATATAAACGTAACGCCCTTGGCAAAAGGGACGTGAATACATAAAGAATTGTACTCGTATGTAAGGCAAACATGATAGCATATGCAAATACGGAAGATCATATAAGAGTCAAATGAAACTAAAGCAACAATATACAGGAGGAAACTAAGAACAACTTGTGGGATCACGTATTACATCTTACAGCACCTAAGTCATTCTGAACATTCTTTGAAGTATCTGATGATACTTTTGGATTGCATTCTGTAGAAATGTTCTAGGACCGATCATTGTAGCACTTGGGAGCACATATATCGATTAGTATATATTAGATTCATTCTTTACTTATCTTTGGAACACATCACCCATATGGGGCACATAATAACTAATTTACTGAGCCACAAGGGTCTCGTACACATAATACTTGCCAAACAGATATGCTATACGAGCTATCTGTTATAATCGGGATACTCTTAAACATAGGATTCATATTGTTGGACTATCACTTCATTAAATTATGAAGGAAACTACCTGATTCTATATGATAGGCAATTATGTAGACAAATGATTCAGTTAACACAAGAGACCTACACATACTATCACATTCTAACATCATTTAACTTTTTAACCATAATCTACTAATCCGCCAAATATAGTTTGTGCGTAATGTTGAATGCTATAACATAATATTCCCCGTATGGCCTATGCCGAGTACGTCCTGTGGCGTATCATCATACACAATCATATAGTACGTCAAGTATGGCTTGTGCCGCGTCCGACCTATGGTGTATTATCATATAATTTTCCAAGTATGGCTTGTATCGAGTACGACATGTGGTGAAACATCAAACGCTGTAATTTATCCTATGGCAAGTTTGGCTTCTCATTTCTAGCACATAAAAGTAACCACTGAGAGTGCAACTACATATAACTATATGAGCAATATCTACTTCACAATATGAAGATACTCAACAACCTTCTGAATTCATTACACATAATCTGTTAAAGACATTAACATGTGCACACGTCTCCTTTTACATATAAACTATGGATTTCTCAAATAAAGGAATGCAAATAATGATTCTCGTCTAACATTTATGAAGCATACACAAACATTCTTGGAACATTTATTCATTAACTTATAGAGGTGTTACACATGATCTGATGGAATCGTTAACTTGTGGAGGTAGTTCATTAGACATACAAATGACACGTGGATTTCTCGTATGAAGAATCTAACATTCTTTCTAGACGGGGAGTGCTACACAACCATTTGAGATATTGATACGATACGAGTAAGATCACGTGAAAGAAACAAATGTATAGAATAGAAGAGTCATAACGCGCGCATACCAACAACCTTATAAGACCATGTTGAATCTTGATAAAATATGAATAATTTCACATCTAAAGAGAAAATTAGTGATATATTAGTTGGAGGAAAAACTTAGTTAGCAGCCATTTCTTTTAAATGTCACAAAAATGTATTTATTAGCGGCAAATATTCAATTACTAGTTAAACATTTGACTTTACTAAGTGAATTAGCAGCAAATAGTTTATTGCCACCAAATAAGTGCCACTAAAGGTTTCTTTTCCTGTAGTGAGTTCTGATGTGGAAATCTATTACTAGTCTGGTTCATTCACTACTAGGACCTGATTCATATATTGACCTGCCTGCAACCTCCTTGCAATAGAACATGACTTTAGACCAGTTCAGTTTACCTTGTGCGTTCTTGCTCTTTCAGATGTTCTCTGTGTTTAGAACCTCTGTTTGTATCTCAGCTATCTGTCTAGCTTAGTTCACTTATCACATGTATCTAGACCTGGTTTATGCACCTTGTATATTTATTTTCTCAATCATCAAAACTAATTTGCAAAACTCAGACGTGTTAATGTCAACCCCGACTTACCCATATCTCTATACATCCACAAAAATACCAGATTCAACTCGAATCTTGATATAAATGCAGATTACAATACATCAACTGAATATTTGCAAATATCTAGCGAGAAAGTCTGCCAACCTATATATTTGAACCTGCAATATAAACGTAACGCCCTTGGCAAAAGGGACGTGAATACATAAAGAATTGTACTCGTATGTAAGGCAAACATGATAGCATATGCAAATACGGAAGATCATATAAGAGTCAAATGAAACTAAAGCAACAATATACAGGAGGAAACTAAGAACAACTTGTGGGATCACGTATTACATCTTACAGCACCTAAGTCATTCTGAACATTCTTTGAAGTATCTGATGATACTTTTGGATTGCATTCTGTAGAAATGTTCTAGGACCGATCATTGTAGCACTTGGGAGCACATATATCGATTAGTATATATTAGATTCATTCTTTACTTATCTTTGGAACACATCACCCATATGGGGCACATAATAACTAATTTACTGAGCCACAAGGGTCTCGTACACATAATACTTGCCAAACAGATATGCTATACGAGCTATCTGTTATACTGGGCTACTCTTAAACATAGGATTCATATTGTTGGACTATCACTTCATTAAATTATGAAGGAAACTACCTGATTCTATATGATAGGCAATTATGTAGACAAATGATTCAGTTAACACAAGAGACCTACACATACTATCACATTCTAACATCATTTAACTTTTTAACCATAATCTACTAATCTGCCAAATATAGTTTGTGCGTAATGTTGAATGCTATAACATAATATTCCCCGTATGGCCTATGCCGAGTACGTCCTGTGGCGTATCATCATACACAATCATATAGTACGTCAAGTATGGCTTGTGCCGCGTCCGACCTATGGTGTATTATCATATAATTTTCCAAGTATGGCTTGTATCGAGTACGACATGTGGTGAAACATCAAACGCTGAAATATATACTATGGCAAGTTTGGCTTCTCATTTCTAGCACATAAAAGTAACCACTGAGAGTGCAACTACATATAACTATATGAGCAATATCTACTTCACAATATGAAGATACTCAATAACCTTCTGAATTCATTACACATAATCTGTTAAAGACATTAACATGTGCACACGTCTCCTTTTACATATAAACTATGGATTTCTCAAATAAAGGAATGCAAATAACGATTCTCGTCTAACATTTATGAAGCATACAAAAACATTCTTGGAACCTTTATTCATTAACTTATAGAGGTGTTACACATGATCTGATGGAATCGTTAACTTGTGGAGGTAGTTCATTAGACATACAAATGACACGTGGATTTCTCGTATGAAGAATCTAACATTCTATCTAGACGGGGAGTGCTACACAACCATTTGAGAGATTGATACGATACGAGTAAGATCACGTGAAAGAAACAAATGTATAGAATAGAAGACTCATAGCGCGCGGATACCAAGAACCTTATAAGACCATGTTGAATCTTGATAAAATATGAATAATTTCACATCTAAAGAGAAAATTAGTGATATATTAGTTGGAGGAAAAACTTAGTTAGCAGCCATTTCTTTTAAATGTCACAAAAATATATTTATTAGCGGGAAATATTCAATTACTAGTTAAACATTTTACTTTACTAAGTGAATTAGCAGCAAATAGTTTATTGCCACCAAATAAGTGCCACTAAAGGTTTCTTTTCCTGTAGTGAGTTCTGATGTGGAAATCTATTACTAGTCTGGTTCATTCACTACTAGGACCTGATTCATATATTGACCTGCCTGCAACCTCCTTGCAATAGAACATGACTTTAGACCAGTTCAGTTTACCTTGTGCGTTCTTGCTCTTTCAGATGTTCTCTGTGTTTAGAACCTCTGTTTGTATCTCAGCTATCTGTCTAGCTTAGTTCACTTATCACATGTATCTAGACCTGGTTTATGCACCTTGTATATTTATTTTCTCAATCATCAAAACTAATTTGCAAAACTCAGACGTGTTAATGTCAACCCCGACTTACCCATATCTCTATACATCCACAAAAATACCAGATTCAACTCGAATCTTGATATAAATGCAGATTACAATACATCAACTGAATATTTGCAAATATCTAGCGAGAAAGTCTGCCAACCTATATATTTGAACCTGCAATATAAACGTAACGCCCTTGGCAAAAGGGACGTGAATACATAAAGAATTGTACTCGTATGTAAGGCAAACATGATAGCATATGCAAATACGGAAGATCATATAAGAGTCAAATGAAACTAAAACAACAATATACAGGAGGAAACTAAGAACAACTTGTGGGATCACGTATTACATCTTACAGCACCTAAGTCATTCTGAACATTCTTTGAAGTATCTGATGATACTTTTGGATTGCATTCTGTAGAAATGTTCTAGGACCGATCATTGTAGCACTTGGGAGCACATATATCGATTAGTATATATTAGATTCATTCTTTACTTATCTTTGGAACACATCACCCATATGGGGCACATAGTAACTAATTTACTGAGCCACAAGGGTCTCGTACACATAATACGTGCCAAACAGATATGCTATACGGGCTATCTGCTATACTGGGCTACTCTTAGACATATGATTCATATTGTTGGACTATCACTTCATTAAATTATGAAGGGAACTACCTGATTCTATATGATAGGCATTTATGTAGACACATGATTCAGTTAACGCATGAAACGTACACATACTATCACATTCTAACATCATTTAACTTCTTAACCATAATCTACTAATCTGCAAAATATTGTTTGTGCGTAATGTTGAATGCTATAACATAATATTTCCCGTATGGCCTATGTCGAGTACGGCCTATGGCGTATCATCATACACAATCATATAGTACGTCAAGTATGGCTTGTGCTGCGTCCGACCTATGGTGTATTATCATATAATTTTCCAAGTATGGCTTGTGCCGACTACGACATGTGGAGAAACATCAAACGCTGTAATATATACTAAGGCAAGTTTGGCTTGTCATTTCTAGCACATAAAAGTAACCACTGAGAGTGCAACTACATATAACTATATGGGCAATATCTACTTCACAATATGAAGATACTCAATAACCTTCTGAATTCATTACACATAATCTGTTAAAGCCATTAACATGTGCACACGTCTCCTTTTACATATAAACTATGGATTTCTCAAATAAAGGAATGCAAATAACAATTCTCGTCTAACATTTATGAAGCATACAAAAACATTCTTGGAACCTTTATTCATTAACTTATAGAGGTGTTACACATGATCTGATGAAATCATTAACTTGTGGAGGTAGTTCATTAGACATACAAATGACACGTGGATTTCTCGTATGAAGAATCTAACATTCTTTCTAGATGGGGAGTGCTACACAACCATTTGAGAGATTGATACGATACGAGTAAGATCACGTGAAAGAAACAAATGTATAGAATAGAAGACTCATAACGCGCGCATACCAACAACCTTATAAGACCATGTTGAATCTAGATAAAATATGAATAATTTCATATCTAAAGAGAAAATTACTGATATATTAGTTGGAGGAAAAACTTAGTTAGCAGCCATTTCTTTTAAATGTCACAAAAATGTATTTATTAGCGGCAAATATTCAATTACAAGTTAAACATTTGACTTTACTAAGTGAATTAGCAGCAAATAGTTTATTGCCACCAAATAATTGCCACTAAAGGTTTATTTTCCTGTAGTGAGTTCTGATGTGGAAATCTATTACTAGTCTGGTTCATTCACTACTAGGACCTGATTCATATATTGACCAGCCTGCAACCTCCTTGCAATAGAACATGACTTTAGACCAGTTCAATTTACCTTGTGCGTTCTTGCTCTTTCAGATGTTCTCTGTGTTTAGAACCTCTGTTTGTATCTCAGCTATCTGTCTAGCTTAGTTCACTTATCACATGTATCTAGACCTGGTTTATGCACCTTGTATATTTATTTTCTCAATCATCAAAACTAATTTGAAAAACTCAGACGTGTTAATGCCAACCCCCGACTTACCCATATCTCTATACATCCATAAAAATACCAGATTCAACTGAAATCTTGATATAAATGCAGATTACAATACATCAACTGAATATTTGCAAATATCTAGCGAGAAAGTCTGCCAACCTATATATTTGAACCTGCAATATAAACGTAACGCCCTTGGCAAAAGGGACGTGAATACATAAAGAATTGTACTCGTATGTAAGGCAAACATGATAGCATATGCAAATACGGAAGATCATATAAGAGTCAAATGAAACTGAAATAACAATATACAGGAGGAAACTAAGAACAACTTGTGGGATCATGTATTACATCTTACAACACCTAAGTCATTCTGAACATTCTTTGAAGTGTCTGATGATACTTTTGGATTGCATTCTGTAGAAATGTTCTAGGACCGATCATTGTAGCACTTGGGAGCACATCTATCGATTACTATATATTAGATTCATTCTTTACTTATCTTTGGAACACATCACCCATATGGGGCACATAGTAACTAATTTACTGAGCCACAAGGGTCTCGTACACATAATACTTGCCAAACAGATATGCTATACGGGCTATCTGCTATACTGGGCTACTCTTAGACATATGATTCATATTGTTGGACTATCACTTCATTAAATTATGAAGGGAACTACCTGATTCTATAAGATAGGTATTTATGTAGACACATGATTCAGTTAACACATGAAACATACACATACTATCACATTCTAACATCATTTAACTTTTTAACCATAATCTACTAATCTGCCAAATATAGTTTGTGCGTAATGTTGAATGCGATAACATAATATTCCCCATATGGCCTATGTCGAGTACGGCCTATGGCGTATCATCATACACAATCATATAGTACGTCAAGTATGGCTTGTGCTGCGTCCGACCTATGGTGTATTATCATATAATTTTCCAAGTATGGCTTGTATCGAGTACGACATGTGGTGAAACATCAAACGCTGTAATATATACTATGGCAAGTTTGGCTTCTCATTTCTAGCACATAAAAGTAACCACTGAGAGTGCAACTACATATAACTATATGAGCAATATCTACTTCACAATATGAAGATACTCAATAACCTTCTGAATTCATTACACATAATCTGTTAAAGCCATTAACATGTGCACACGTCTCCTTTTACATATAAACTATGGATTTGTCAAATAAAGGAATGCAAATAACGATTCTCGTCTAACATTTATGAAGCATACAAAAACATTCTTGGAACCTTTATTCATTAACTTATAGAGGTGTTACACATGATCTGATGAAATCGTTAACTTGTGGAGGTAGTTCATTAGACATACAAATGACACGTGGATTTCTCGTATGAAGAATCTAACATTCTTTCTAGTCGGGGAGTGCTACACAACCACTTGTGAGATTGATACGGTACGAGTAAGATCACGTGAAAGAAACAAATGTGTATAATAGAAGACTCATAGCGCGCACATACCAACAACCTTATAAGACCATGTTGAATCTTGATAAAATATGAATAATTTCATATCTAAAGAGAAAATTACTGATATATTAGTTGGAGGAAAAACTTAGTTAGCAGCCATTTCTTCTAAATGTCACAAAAATGTATTTATTAGTGGCAAATATTCAATTACAAGTTAAACATTTGACTTTACTTAGTGAATTAGCAGCAAATAGTTTATTGCCACCAAATAATTGCCACTAAAGGTTTATTTTCCTGTAGTGAGTTCTGATGTGGAAATCTATTACTAGTCTGGTTCATTCACTACTAGGACCTGATTCATATATTGACCAGCCTGCAACCTCCTTGTAATAGAACATGACTTTAGACCAGTTCAATTTACCTTGTGCGTTCTTGCTCTTTCAGATGTTCTCTGTGTTTAGAACCTCTGTTTGTATCTCAACTATCTGTCTAGCTTAGTTCACTTATCACATGTATCTAGACCTGGTTTATGCACCTTGTATATTTATTTTCTCAATCATCAAAACTAATTTGAAAAACTCAGACATGTTAATGCCAACCCCCGACTTACCCATATCTCTATACATCCATAAAAATACCAGATTCAACTCGAATCTTGATATAAATGCAGATTACAATACATCAACTGAATATTTGCAAATATCTAGGGAGAAAGTCTGCCAACCTATATATTTGAACCTGCAATATAAACGTAACGCCCTTGGCAAAAGGGACGTGAATACATAAAGAATTGTACTCGTATGTAAGGCAAACATGATAGCATATGCAAATACGGAAGATCATATAAGAGTCAAATAAAACTGAAACAACAATATACAGGAGGAAACGAAGAATAACTTGTGGGATCACGTATTACATCTTACATCACCTAAGTCATTCTGAACATTCTTTGAAGTATCTGATGATACTTTTGGATTGCATTCTGTAGAAATGTTCTAGGACCGATCATTGTAGCACTTGGGAGCACATCTATCGATTACTATATATTAGATTCATTCTTTACTTATCTTTGGAACACATCACCCATATGGGGCACATAGTAACTAATTTACTGAGCCACAAGGGTCTCGTACACATAATACTTGCCAAACAGATATGCTATAATGGCTATGTGTTATACTGGGCTACTCTTAAACATAGGATTCATATTGTTGGACTATCACTTCATTAAATTATGAAGGAAACTACCTGATTCTATATGATAGGCAATTATGTAGACAAATGATTCAGTTAACACAAGAGACCTACACATACTATCACATTCTAACATCATTTAACTTTTTAACCATAATCTACTAATCTGCCAAATATAGTTTGTGCGTAATGTTGAATGCTATAACATAATATTCCCCGGATGGCCTATGCCGAGTACGTCCTGTGGCGTATCATCATACACAATCATATAGTACGTCAAATATGGCTTGTGCCGCGTCCGACCTATGGTGTATTATCATATAATTTTCCAAGTATGGCTTGTATCGAGTACGACATGTGGTGAAACATCAAACGCTGAAATATATACTATGGCAAGTTTGGCTTCTCATTTCTAGCACATAAAAGTAACCACTGAGAGTGCAACTACATATAACTATATGAGCAATATCTACTTCACAATATGAAGATACTCAATAACCTTCTGAATTCATTACACATAATCTGTTAAAGCCATTAACATGTGCACACGTCTCCTTTTACATATAAACTATGGATTTCTCAAATAAAGGAATGCAAATAACGATTCTCGTCTAACATTTATGAAGCATACAAAAACATTCTTGGAACCTTTATTCATTAACTTATAGAGGTGTTACACATGATCTGATGGAATCGTTAACTTGTGGAGGTAGTTCATTAGACATACAAATGACACGTGGATTTCTCGTATGAAGAATCTAACATTCTTTCTAGACGGGGAGTGCTACACAACCATTTGAGAGATTGATACGATCCGAGTAAGATCACGTGAAAGAAACAAATGTATAGAATAGAAGACTCATAATGCGCGCATACCAAGAACCTTATAAGACCATGTTGAATCTTGATAAAATATGAATAATTTCACATCTAAAGAGAAAATTAGTGATATATTAGTTGGAGGAAAAACTTAGTTAGTAGCCATTTCTTTTAAATGTCACAAAAATATATTTATTAGCGGGAAATATTCAATTACTAGTTAAACATTTTACTTTACTAAGTGAATTAGCAGCAAATAGTTTATTGCCACCAAATAAGTGCCACTAAAGGTTTCTTTTCCTGTAGTGAGTTCTGATGTGGAAATCTATTACTAGTCTGGTTCATTCACTACTAGGACCTGATTCATATATTGACCTGCCTGCAACCTCCTTGCAATAGAACATGACTTTAGACCAGTTCAGTTTACCTTGTGCGTTCTTGCTCTTTCAGATGTTCTCTGTGTTTAGAACCTCTGTTTGTATCTCAGCTATCTGTCTAGCTTAGTTCACTTATCACATGTATCTAGACCTGGTTTATGCACCTTGTATATTTATTTTCTCAATCATCAAAACTAATTTGCAAAACTCAGACGTGTTAATGTCAACCCCGACTTACCCATATCTCTATACATCCACAAAAATACCAGATTCAACTGGAATCTTGATATACATGCAGATTACAATACATCAACTGAATATTTACAAATATCTAGGGAGAAAGTCTGCCAACCTATATATTTGAACCTGCAATATAAACGTAACGCCCTTGGCAAAAGGGACGTGAATACATAAAGAATTGTACTCGTATGTAAGGCAAACATGATAGCATATGCAAATACGGAAGATCATATAAGAGTCAAATAAAACTGAAACAACAATATACAGGAGGAAACTAAGAATAACTTGTGGGATCACGTATTACATCTTACATCACCTAAGTCATTCTGAACATTCTTTGAAGTATCTGATGATACTTTTGGATTGCATTCTGTAGAAATGTTCTAGGATCGATCATTGTAGCACTTGGGAGCACATCTATCGATTACTATATATTAGATTCATTCTTTACTTATCTTTGGAACACATCACCCATATGGGGCACATAGTAACTAATTTACTGAGCCACAAGGGTCTCGTACACATAATACTTGCCAAACAGATATGCTATAATGGCTATGTGTTATACTGGGCTACTCTTAAACATAGGATTCATATTGTTGGACTATCACTTCATTAAATTATGAAGGAAACTACCTGATTCTATATGATAGGCAATTATGTAGACAAATGATTCAGTTAACACAAGAGACCTACACATACTATCACATTCTAACATCATTTAACTTTTTAACCATAATCTACTAATCTGCCAAATATAGTTTGTGCGTAATGTTGAATGCTATAACATAATATTCCCCGGATGGCCTATGCCGAGTACGTCCTGTGGCGTATCATCATACACAATCATATAGTACGTCAAGTATGGCTTGTGCCGCGTCCGACCTATGGTGTATTATCATATAATTTTCCAAGTATGGCTTGTATCGAGTACGACATGTGGTGAAACATCAAACGCTGAAATATATACTATGGCAAGTTTGGCTTCTCATTTCTAGCACATAAAAGTAACCACTGAGAGTGCAACTACATATAACTATATGAGCAATATCTACTTCACAATATGAAGATACTCAATAACCTTCTGAATTCATTACACATAATCTGTTAAAGCCATTAACATGTGCACACGTCTCCTTTTACATATAAACTATGGATTTCTCAAATAAAGGAATGCAAATAACGATTCTCGTCTAACATTTATGAAGCATACAAAAACATTCTTGGAACCTTTATTCATTAACTTATAGAGGTGTTACACATGATCTGATGGAATCGTTAACTTGTGGAGGTAGTTCATTAGACATACAAATGACACGTGGATTTCTCGTATGAAGAATCTAACATTCTTTCTAGACGGGGAGTGCTACACAACCATTTGAGAGATTGATACGATCCGAGTAAGATCACGTGAAAGAAACAAATGTATAGAATAGAAGACTCATAACGCGCGCATACCAAGAACCTTATAAGACCATGTTGAATCTTGATAAAATATGAATAATTTCATATCTAAAGAGAAAATTACTGATATATTAGTTGGAGTAAAAACTTAGTTAGCAGCCATTTCTTTTAAATGTCACAAAAATGTATTTATTAGCGGCAAATATTCAATTACAAGTTAAACATTTGACTTTACTAAGTGAATTAGCAGCAAATAGTTTATTGCCACCAAATATTTGCCACTAAAGGTTTATTTTCCTGTAGTGAGTTCTGATGTGGAAATCTATTACTAGTCTGGTTCATTCACTACTAGGACCTGATTCATATATTGACCAGCCTGCAACCTCCTTGCAATAGAACATGACTTTAGACCAGTTCAATTTACCTTGTGCGTTCTTGCTTTTCAGATGTTCTCTGTGTTTAGAACCTCTGTTTGTATCTCAGCTATCTGTCTAGCTTAGTTCACTTATCACATGTATCTAGACCTGGTTTATGCACCTTGTATATTTATTTTCTCAATCATCAAAACTAATTTGAAAAACTCAGACGTGTTAATGCCAACCCCCGACTTACCCATATCTCTATACATCCATAAAAATACCAGATTCAACTGGAATCTTGATATACATGCAGATTACAATACATCAACTGAATATTTACAAATATCTAGGGAGAAAGTCTGCCAACCTATATATTTGAACCTGCAATATAAACGTAACGCCCTTGGCAAAAGGGACGTGAATACATAAAGAATTGTACTCGTATGTAAGGCAAACATGATAGCATATGCAAATACGGAAGATCATATAAGAGTCAAATGAAACTGAAATAACAATATACAGGAGGAAACTAAGAACAACTTGTGGGATCACGTATTACATCTTACAGCACCTAAGTCATTCTGAACATTCTTTGAAGTGTCTGATGATACTTTTGGATTGCATTCTGTAGAAATGTTCTAGGACCGATCATTGTAGCACTTGGGAGTACATATATCAATTACTATTTATTAGATTCATTCTTTACTTATCTTTGGAACACATCACCCATATGGGGCACATAATAACTAATTTACTGAGCCACAAGGGTCTCGTACACATAATACTTGCCAAACAGATATTCTATACGGGCTATCTGCTATACTGGGCTACTCTTAGACATATGATTCATATTGTTGGACTATCACTTCATTAAATTATGAAGGGAACTACCTGATTCTATATGATAGGCATTTATGTAGACACATGATTCAGTTAACACATGAAACATACACATACTATCACATTCTAATATCATTTAACGTTTTAACCATAATCTACTAATCTGCCAAATATAGTTTGTGCGTAATGTTGAATGCTATAACATAATATTCCCCGTATGGCCTATGCCGAGTACGGCCTGTGGCGTATCATCATACACAATCATATAGTATGTGAAGTATGGCTTGTGCCGCGTCCGACCTATGGTGTATTATCATATAATTTTCCAAGTATGGCTTGTGCTGAGTACGACATGTGGTGAAACATCAAACGCTGTAATATATACTATGGCAAGTTTGGCTTGTCATTTCTAGCACATAAAAGTAACCACTGAGAGTGCAACTACATATAACTATATGAGCAATATCTACTTCACAATATGAAGATACTCAATAGGAATGTAAGGCTTAGAATATGGTTTCCACCACATAACATATTGGTGGACAAATCAAAGGAATGTACTACTATATAGTTGTGTATTCTAAATACTCATTCGCAATCCGGAGTATAATAGGATCCTATGGAAATCCAACCATATCATCTGAATGAGCTTACTCTTCTGATGACCTAGAACAACTATATCGATACGATTTATTATAAGTATGGTACTAACCCCAAGGACAATAATCTTGAATGCTATCAGTATGATTCACCTTAAGTAGGGAACTATACCTCAATAACGATCACCTAAAGTTATCAATAAGATCCATCTTACGTAAGGTACTCTAATCCCATGACGATAGTCTAGAAATTTGACCCTAGGAGTGGAACAACTGAATAAAGTATCGACTTATCCACATATGACGTAGCTCTTATTCGGCTCATGGAACACTTAGCACTAAGTTACATAATTCCATAGTTATTAACCCTATAGCTCATACAAGGGAATCAATAATTACATGTCATGCCGTAGCGGCGAAAGAAAGAATAGTCTTACATACCTTGATTTAATCCTTCGAATGAATATGACGAGTTAATCCTTCTGATAATTTCTTAACCTATTTAAGATAGCTACTATCAACATAATCACAGTTTAATGGCACACAACAACTATACCAATAGTATTATGGAGCAATCAAATAGCGATGAGCTTTCGAGGCTAGACTACGATGGTGTTCTCCACACCCGAACTCCTTTTAACAATGCACAAGACCTACATGATGTTTCCATACCATAACCCTTAACCACTTTATACAACAACTACAACTAGAACCCACAGCTTCCGATCATCATCTCATGAGTTCTTACCAAATACATACATTAGATGCTCATACGAGCTCGTAGAAGATTATAGACATTGAGTCGTACTTTGGATGCCCTCTTATGAACTCTCCATCACTTTATTTCACTACAAAGTAAACTTTGATCTACTTAAAACAAGATGAAATCGATGTTAGAATTGTGAAATCGATGAAAGAACCAGACAACTGACGTAGACAAAACCTCGAAGTCGTTCTTTGTATTTTTTCGCATAGAAGCTTGATATATTTTCTTGAGTAGAATATCATTCCCCCTCCCTTAATATATAAAGAAAATTTTGCATATATATATATATATATATATATAGTTATTTCTTAAGAATCCACCTAAATGAAGGATCCCAAATAATCTTTCTTTGTGGACCGTTGGGTCCACCCTACTTATAAACTTTATTGCTTACCAAACATAAGCATCCCAAACCGTGTCACCACTATATCATATACATAGAATAGTCACATATTGCTATAGTTGTCATGGTCCCACATAGACAAGATAATTCTTACACTTATCCACTTTATTTCTTAATTGCATTACTTTGTCTCCCACTATAATTGGTAATTAATTCCTTGTTATCAAGTCACTTAAATTTTAATCACTTATTAAATACTTCATATACTCATTATCATGATCATGTGATATAACACTCATCCATAACTTTTTAGTACACACAAAATATTATTTCCAATCATCATTGTCATACTTCTAAATCTTTAAATTATTTTGGGACTTCATCCTTTAATACACTGAACTCTTCATCTACATACTTAAATATGACCAAAATTCTTTGGGGGCTCGGGTCGACTTGCATACATCAATCGATTCAAACAATATCCCGAAAGTATGGGGTATTACATTATCTCCCCCTTGGAAATATTTGTCCTTGAATGAGAAGAGGAACTCACAGACATGTTAACTCTGGGATTATAACATATGACCTGAGCGTCTAAGGCACACCTAATCTAATAGAGACTTCATGACTACCTATATCTTAAAGAATGGATCTATTGTATGATCTGAAGTATGAAAGAAGGGTAACATTTTCTAAATATCCTATAGCCTCCCAATTATAAGTGTGGCGTACTACACACCTATAAGTAGGACTCTACTAAATACGACTTCATAAATACCCTTTGATTGAACTACTCTGATACCAAGTCTGTTGCATCCCAAACTTGGGTGAGGCAGATCGACTGTAACGACGCGTCCGATCATTTTGAGTTTCTTACCGTGTTTCAACCGAATTACCTATTTCTCAGACTCTTAATACAACATCGTGACTTGTATGAATGGATGACAAGTACCTTGAGGTGAATTTGTTGTAGCTTTGAAGAAATGATCATTAGGATAGAAGCCTCCTAGTTCAAAACTGAGGGAATTCACTTTCAGTCCAAACTTTATAGTTTGGGGTTCCGTCGAAAAATCATTATGTATGAGACATCATGGTATTATATAGTTGAGTTTTGTTTTGCTTTTCGAGGCTATCAGATGTGGTTGAGTATTTGACTTTACTATATGTGTTAATTCAAAGATGCGAGTAAATTCGGTCATTTAATTATCTGTGTGAAGCATGTAGAGTTTGTATTAGGATCTTTAGGGCTTGGTATTTTAGAACTGGGAGAAATTTCCCCTATGAGTATCTTATCGCACCTGCAGAGCCACTTTTGTGGAGGCATGTCTGTAGATGCAGCAGTATATGAGGATGTGCCAAATCTGCATGTGAGACCACACCTACGACTATTCCTTCGCTTTTGTGCAATTACCTAAGATTTAATGAACCGCTCCTGCGGATATCCTTTCATAGATGCGAGGTCACTTCTGCGGAAGATGGTCCGCTGAAGTGAAAGCGACTGTGGACATATTCCAATTTAAAACCAATCTTCCAGATTATGAAACCTACATTTGGCAAGCTCACTCTTGGGAGCTAGGAGCTGGTTTTTGGGCGTCTCTATGGGTCTTTCAAACACCCATATTTGGGTAACTTCTAGACCTTTCTTTTATGTTATTAGTTGATTAATGTTACTTCTTTCAAGCTTTAATCTTGTTAATGAGTAGAGTTATACCTAGGGTTTTACTAAAATCCCAAAATTGGTTTTTGATGAAATGGGTGACCAAGATGGGAACTTTCATGTTACTTTTAGACAGTAATGATTATAAACCAAGAAAGAACTATTTGGAGATGCAATCTCTAATTATTATTACTTGTTGATTTTGGGAAAGTTGGGATTTTATAAAAATGGGTCTTTTTCCAATAACTTAACGAATTAAGGTGTTATTGTAGATGGATTTCAAAGAATTTTGGATTTCCGACTATTTAGAATATGTATACCAGTTGATTGAGAGGTACCTTTGCATTACATCATTATCACGACATTGCATACATTCCATTTGCATATTATTCATGTTTGGTTGTTGGATATGTCTACTTTTTGTGTAACTAGACAATACAATTAGTATGATTGGTTGTTTTCATGCTTATTGATGTGAATGTTACCGTTTATGTTTGGTCCTTGATTTAAGAGGGTGAAGGTTGAATCCAAAAAGGGAATAATTGTTTTATTCGGTAGAAAATCTAGATTCTAAATGTATACTGTTCTTGGTGGTGTAACTATTGTCTTGTGTGAGTTAGATCTATTTAATCAAACCTAAATGGGATACTTATGACCGTAATCATTTATTCAAACATAATAGGGGGTAAATAAGAGCTTTCATGTACCAATGTCCCTAATGTATGGATAGTAACAATGTGTATAAGTTAGAGGGAATATAAGAACAATAAGGCTAATATGTGTTTATATGCTTATGTGAAAGGTTTGGGATGTGGTTGTGTTCTTTAAGGGTTCGATTGTCCATACTAGGAAGACTAATGATATTTATGTGGTTAGGTTAAGTGTGATTCAGATCATCAAAAAAAGTATAGTGGAATTATTCTATGAGAATTATGTATTTCTACGTGTTGAGATGACTTAAGTGTTAACCTATTTCTGTATTGAAGGGGACTTATGTGTTTAACCAGACTGTGTAGGTTACAGATACATGTGTGTCAACTTGATAGTTATGATCGTTACATATTATCTATCATTGTCGGCCTATAATGCCTATGAGCATACATTGTGTACTCATACTACACTTTGTGCATCTTTTACATAGATGCATGTACATCGATTACGTGAAGGTCTAGGGCAGACTACTCATCCTATCGGCGGCCCTGATTATCGTCTATGGTTAGACTATCTTACTCTTTCAAGACAATTATTATGTTTATGTTCCTATTCATTGTACTCATAGTAGACCTTGTATGAGTCACGCCAAGTTTTTGGAAATAATATGTTGTAATGGATATTGATGTTTATAAGTTCTCTAATGAATCAGTTTTACTTCTCTTTAAATCTTATTAATATTCCGTAATGATTCAATGATTGTTAAAATGCTTTAGGGATGGTTCGCCTACTGTGGGGATAGTATAGGTGCCATCATAGCCCTTGAGTTGGGTCATGACAAGTTAGTTCAGAGCTCTATGTTCACCGATCTCACGAGTACAAGGAAAATGTTTAGTAGACTCTCACGGATAGGTACGTAGACGTCTGTACCCATCCTTGAGAGTCTATAAGGCGTCTAGAAAATTTTCCATTCTTTCATGCTACTTCGTTCAAATTGGTATCTAGTCAATTTCAATTGGTATCTATTCTTGACATATTATGAGAATGGAACGTATAGTGAAATCAGGACCAAAGGGCCTCGAGTGAATTTTAGGTATTGCGTGAAGTTTTAGACTTGGCTGAATCTTTCTGGTTTCAGGTGTCTCACATTTGAAAATGTTTTCCCCGTATCTACGGGGCCATACTTGTAAAAGGTTAGCCGCAGGTGCATCGGTAGTCAAATGGTCCAGAGGCCGCATCTGCGTGTAATTGTCTACAGATGCAAAGCCGCATCTGCATAGTCATTCTGCAAAAGTGGAATATTATCGGTAGAATGAAGCTAGCGGGCGTGAGCCAAAAAGTGCAGAAGTGGATTCACACATGCAAAGGGTGGCCCACCTCTGTGAAGCAACTGGGCAGAACTAGAAGCTTTTTCTCTCTGTTTTGATACAGAATTCATTTCTCAAAAATCTGATTCTAGCTAGCATTCGTGCATATATAAGCCCGACGAGGGCATTAGTCTAGCATATGAAAGGCCCGACAATGACATAAATCCAAATCAAAAGCCAGAAAAGAAAATAATACACATTCTCCAAATATTACAACCCAAAACAAATCAACTAAATTGTCTAAAAGAAATTAAGAAGGCTGAAAAAAGTTCTGTAGAAGAAGCTCATGCAGGGCGTGCCGAACTCTCTGACGCGTCCTCATCATTGAAGTCATTAGAATCCATATCGGCGCCTACTGACAGGAAATATTACTTCTCCTTATTGTCTGAAGCCTTCACTGGAATCTTCTTGTTCGGATTGCCCCATTTGAATATGTCTTTGACCCCCCTCCAAACCTTCACCAGGAGCTTACAGCTTGACTTGTTCTTCTTCTTCTCCGTGTCAAAATCCTGAGGAGTTCATCATGCGCCGTAGACATGGAGCGGTAGGTAGTCTCTATTGCACTGACAAATTAGTCAAATTTCTTGTTAGTCTGGGCTTTATCTGTCTGATCCTCAATGTACCTCGTCTTCTCCTCCTAGTAAGCCTGATCGAACCAACATATGTAGGGTCGCTAGGGAGCTGAGACGCCAAGTCTCAGATTGTAATGATCCATCTGGTTGTTTTTAGCTAAAGACTTTTATTTTCTTATTTGACCCTTCCTGTAGGTTCTTAGAGTTGCTTAGTTTGACTCAAAGATGACTTTTGATTAGATGGGTTCGTTTTTGGGTTCTGTCGCTTTCGGTAGTTCCAGAAGTTCATTTATGACTTCGTCAAGTTATTGGTTTGCTTCCCGAGGCAATCAGATGTATTTTACGGCCTTATGTGTCACATTTGGATAATTGGTTTTTCCGGATGATTCTTTAGAAAAGTATACCTTATCTCGGTTATTTGTGAAATCCAAGGGTACGAGCGAGTTCATAGCACTGTTTACTCTATACGAACATGTCTGTTTTATGTCCAAGGGGTTCCGGGAGTGTTTTGGGTGTTTGATGGAGGTGTTGGTTAAATTTCCTTTGATGGTATCTGGTGTCCACCGCGGTGACACCAACATTCGCTCTGACAGGTCTGCCTCGGTGAGAGGTTAGCTCGCGGAAGCAGAAATTATGGGATGGGTAGTTCCCGCCGTAGCGGAGTCGTGTCCACCATGGTGAGGTATGAGGTGTCAAGTAAACTCCGCTTCGGTGAAAGCTTTTCCCGCTGCAGTAGGTTCGCTTTAGCGGAGTCGATTCCGCTGGGGCAAAAATATTTTTCAGGTGTCCTACATATTCCCTAGGTCAGAAACTTCTTTCCCAAATTAGAAACCCTCGAAACCAGCACCATTTGGGAGCATTTTCAGAACCTTAGGACAAATTTCAACCTTGAGGTAATAGATTTTCCCTTTTATTGACTTAAGTTATGTTTCTAAGCTCTTTAATGGTGGTTTAGCATGTTATCTAAGTAGCGGAAAATGAGTTATGCATACTGTGATATTAAGAGAGCTATGTTGTTGATTTTAATGGAAGTTTATGGATTAAAAGGTATTATTATTGTGAAATAGGATTGGATGATGATATATAATCTTATTTCTAGGATCAATTTCATTATAGAAGCTTGTTTTCAATTGGGGGAAATTTCTAGAGTTTCAAATTGGGGCTTTTTAATTATTATTCAATTGAGGGATCAAATGTGAATAGATTTTCAATTGATTCAAGGATATGACTACCTGTTATGTAATCTTGGTGATTATGTATTAAAGTTTGAGTCTTGGTAGCATGGGCTCAAGATGGGTATTTAAAGGCTTATTTTTATTGTGTTGACTTTATATTAACGATGTAATATGCGTAAATAGAATTTGATTATCCCGAGGTGAAAAGGAAGGGCAAGGCTATCACCGAGACTTGATTTTATAGCGCACCTACTCGGCTATGAGGTAGGCTATGATTTAGCTTTTTGAGACTTCGATAGAAGTACATAATTAGTTGTCAATGGTTGTTTATTCATCACACATTATTTTGATATGATATCCTGATTTGACTTGGATTTTCTTATGTGTTATTGATTTCATGAAACCATGTGGTATATCATCTCTATACTCAATTGCATCTCATTATATCATGATGCCTTGCCTTATATTGTCATTGCATTCATACACTCATGGTTCTGTGATATTGTTATGAGAGTGGTATGGATATGATGTGGTCCAAAAGCCCGGAAAGGTAAGATTATTATGAGATGATGGCACTTGAGATGATATTGGTACGTGGTGAGTGGAGTTGCACGCCTACAACATGATTGAGACTTGACAAATGAGTCATGGGCTCTAGTCAGATTTGTGTATGGAATTTTTGCTGGCTAGGAGTGGAATATGGACTTCGCGGTCCTCCATAGGTGTACGGATCATAATTAAACCTTGATGTATTGTATACTAGGTTGATAAAGATACCTTGTATATGTATTGGCCCACGGGGCAGGGTGGGTCCCAGCGGGATGGGACCCAATGGGATGGAGGCGAGGGCGGGAACGGTCCTCCGGCGGGACTGGCGGGTCGGGACTGGCGGAATTCGCCGATGTCCCATCCTGTTCCCGGTCCTATCGGAAAAGGGGACCGGTCCTATCGGGGCGGGGCGAGGCGGGGTCAGGTCGATTACGGGATTTTCTGATTTTTTTCCACTTAATTTAAAAACATAACATATATAAACAACTCAATAATTGAACAAGATAGTCTAATGCAGTTTTTGTGCCTCTTATATTATTTAATAGAAATAAGATTTTTTGTAATACAATTTCAAAATTGCAACTTTGTGGTGTTGAAAGTTGTAATTAACATAGTAAAATTATAATTAAAAAAATTACATATTTAAAAACACCTTTTCTAGTTTCTTCACAATGTCTTGTGGTTCTTCGGTTGGAATTGGATTTTGTTGGTCAAATTGCTCGACGTCGCTTCCACCTCAGTCGGATAAGATTTTGTTGTAGTTTTCATCATCTTCTTCGTTGATCTCCGCTTGACCGCACCTTCTATGCTCCGCTCGTATCCAATCTCTGAATAATACTGGAATCTCCAAGTTGTCTCTTGCTAATGAGTGTATGTGCTCTTCTATTTGAAATCTTCCGGCAGAAAAAGTGTTTTCAGACGCTGTTGATGACGCTTGAATGTTCAACACATCTCGGGCCATCTTTGACAATGTCGAAAATGCCTTCTCATTCTCCCTCCAGTATTTTAGCAAGTCTTTACGTCCTTCTTCATTGAGAACTTCTTGGTACGGTACAACACCCTGCAAAACAAAAACATCAAACTCGCTAACTTGATTAGTAGTGGTACCACTATACATTCTATTTTTAAGGCTTTCAATACTTGCCGCAGAAAAAACATGTCTTTTTTTAGGTTGTATTGAAGAAGAAGATGGTATGGAAGCAGGTTAGTTGCTAACACTTTCTTGTTGGTAATATCTATATACGTTTTTACATTCATCGTGTATGCTAGATAAAACTTCTTTTTTAGTTGGTTCCTTAGGTGGTTGGTCATTTGGATTTTTTGGAGTTGGAGGTGGAAGTACAGCTATGCAATCATAAATTGTTTCAATAAGCCTCGTATTCATCCAACCTAGCTTTGTGAAGGTTTTGTACATGTCTCAATAAACCTCCCGTCCCACCCTGATCTTTTCCCATTTTAAATTTATAAACATTTTTACAAATTTGACATTTAACTACTTGATTCTCTTAGTCCCTATCAAAAAAAGCCCATGCATCTGATTTTAATTTTTGTTGTGTTGGGCCTCATCTTATACTAGGGGGAATATGAGGCGTTCCAGTTTCAGTTTGAGGTGAACTGGTGGGTGTGTCATCTAGATTATCTTCTAAACTTTAAATCTTCTAAACTAAAGTCTGGTTGAGTTGCAGAAAATATCTCATCGTCTAAGGGTATACATTAAGAAATTATGTTTCATCTATATATGTGTAATCAATCAAATCATCCTGTCTAGGAATAGGATGACTAGAAGAACTACCCCTACTCTTGTTACATCTACTAGAAGAAACACCCTTACCCTTAAACATTCTTCTTATTCCTTCCATTTTAATTATGCTAATAAATAATTAAAGATAATGAAATTAAGTGAGCTAATTAAAATAAAGTAACAATAATAATTTAAAGAAGGAACGAAGGTACCAAACGCCAACGTAACGTCGACGTGTAATCGAGGTTGAAAATTGAAACTTTGCTCGATAGATGATGCTCAAGCTAGTTGTCAACTTCACTCCCAATTTTTGAACTTTGATATAGTTATACAAATGAACAAATAAAATTTTATATTTAGTAGACAATGTAGACTTGTAGAGAGATAGATTGCGAGATTGTAGGAAGATTTGTGAGAAAGATGAAGAGAAAATGAGGTATTTATAGTTGGAAAATTGAGTTAAAGTGTAAATATATTAACTTAAGAGTTAAAAATAAATATTAAAGGGGTAAGGGGTTGGAGGAGGCCAAAAATTGCCGTTGTACAACGGCCAAAATATAAAATGGCCGTTGTGCAACGGGTATTGTTTGCAAATGGGAAGGGATCATGAGGGACTGTGGCGGGTCGGCGGGATCGGGCCTGGGTCGGGACAGGCCCAGGCGGGACGAGCCCAGGTCCCATCCTGAGTTCGAGTCTCGTCCCCCCTCCCTTTTTTTATGCGGGATCGGGGAGGGATTGGGGCCAGATCGGGGCGGGGTCGGTTCGGGACCAGCCCGACCCGGCCCACTGGCCACCCTTACATTTCATATACTTATGCCATTTAATTGATGAATTGTGATGAAACCGTGTATTGAGTTATTATAAACACCCTGGTTGGATTCTGAACTTGGAAGGATTATTCATACTATTTGATATCTGATTTACTGATGAACTCTGTGAACAACATGTTGATTATGTGACGTACTTGGGTTATTGAACTGTTAACATAGGATTATTTGGTGTCAACTTGGTATTTATCTGTAATTATGTATCTTCTGTCGTTGTCAGCCTATGATGTATATGGGGTTAGATTATGTACTCATGCTATACTTATTGCATTCTTTTTGGATGTAGATTACCTTTCACCTCTACAGGACTACATAGTTAAGTCAGAGTTGTGATCCTCAGTATTCAGGGTGAGGATCCTCCTTCTACCATGCCCTTGAATACTCTATCTCTACTTACTTTCTTTTGTTCGTATTTGACAGACATTCTAGACTATGTATTCTATTTTAGCCTGTGTGCCCATTTACTCAGACTTGTATTGCTTTGATTAGTGCTCTTGTATGCCAGACTAGATTACTTGGGGGAGTTATTAGATGTATCAGACTATCCTTTTCTTCCGCGTTATATTATGAGACTGTGATTGTAGTATTTATGTTTTTCTATTTTTGTTTATATCATATCTTGCGAATGATTTGGGAGTGGTTCGCCTACTGGTGGGATTATGTAGGTTCCACCACGATTCCTGAAAAATGGTCTAGACAAAGTTGGTATCACAACCCTAGGTTAAACAATCTTAAATACAAGAGCAATGTTTAGTAGATTCTTGCGGATGTGTGTGGAGACGTCCATACTTATCTTCGAAAGGTTGTGGGGAATTTAGGAAATTTCACTTTTTTCATTCCTTTCGTGCTAAGTTGAATCAAATTGGTATCTGACCTTTTTTCTATTCTCTCACAAATAGTGAGGACTTATGCCGACGCGGCGAGAGAGAAGGCACCGACATCGGTAGTGCACGGTCATGGTAGAGGTTGTGTTCAAGGTTGGGGTAGAGCCAGAGTAGCAGCACTAGCTCGAGGCGGAATATAGTGAGCTAGTCAGGCTCGTGCTAGATCTGTTTCCCCTGAGCTGGTTATTGAGCCTCAAGGTGATATGCTAGATGAGGATATGGAGCCATCCCAGGATCAACCTGGATTCATTGATACTTCAGTTCTACAGGAGACACTAGTCAGGTTATTGAGTGTTCTTGATGGTTTTGCTCAGACAAACGTACATCCTACTACTCCAGGTGGTTATCAGACCCGTACATGAATGGGGAAGACTCATACCCTTGAGTTTCATACTCTCAGGATTCACCCAACAGCGATATCAGCGCCCCATATTGATGAGGTTCATGCTCCAAAGTTTGGTCCCAAGCCTATTGGAGGGACAGCTATGACCCACGATGAGCGGAAGATTTTAGAGGTTGCATACTTTTGGTATTGTTGAATCGCATAGAGTTAGTTTTGTGGCCCTTCAGTCGTTAGGTGATGAAAAATAGTGGTGGAGGGCGTATGTTGATTGTTTTCCTCCGGAGATGCCTCTATTGTCTTAGGTTCGATTCTACGGGGTGTTTCTTGAGAATTATGTACCTTTGAGCTTGTGTTTGAGCAAGCGTGATGAGTTTTAAAAGATTGGGTAGAGGAGTTCAACAGTGACATAGTATTAGACTTGCTTCAATGCCTTATCATATTATGCAACTCCATTGCTTGCTATTGAGGCGGAGTGAGTGAAATATTTTGTTAGAGGATTGACTATTCTACTCCAGTTGGCTATGCTACAATTGATGGCCTCTAATGCCTCTTTTGATATCATTGATGAGCATGCTAGGATGGTAGAGTCTATGAGAGGAAAGTTGCCCATATATGATCCCGATAAGAGGGCTAGGCGATTTGGACAGTTTGATAGTTCTACTTCCCGTGGCTATGGTTATCAGGGGAGATGTCAGCAGTCACAGCCTAGTCGACTGGTTCAGGCATCTCTCCAGATTACCGATGGTGGGGATTAGTCTTCGAGGGGTTCTCAGTCTAGATATTCAGACCATGGTGGTTCAGGTTTTTTTATCTCTATTCCGCAGCCCTCAGCGGCCAGGACTTGTTATACTTGTGGAGAGGTTGGGCATTTCAGGAGAGATTACCCCAGGCAGTTTTCAGGTGGTTCTCATGCACTGAGGACCCCAACATAGACATCTAGAGGCGGTAGTCAAATTAGTCAGGGAGGATCTCAATCGGGCTGTAGTGGATATCAGTCTGGTAATGGTAGATCCCAATTGAAGAGATGGAGCTCGTTCAGGTTGAGGTGGCCCGCATGATACTTAGTCCGAGGTAGGGCGCAATCATTGCTATGTATTCCATAAGGTTGAGGTTGAGGCTGAGGCATCAGACGCATTCATTATATATAGCATCTCATTCGATCATAGAACTGCTACTATGTTATTTGATCTAGGGTCTACTTTTTCTTATGTGTCTGCCTACGTTTCTGCTAAATTGTAGATGTGGTGTGATATGTTTGATGTTCCTATTCATGTGTCTACACTAGTCGATGATTCTCTGATTGTAGATAGAGTATATCGCATGTGTGTAGTTACTTTCATGGGTTACGAGAATTGGATAGATTTGGTTATCTTAGATATAGTGGATTTCGATGTTATATTGGGTATGGATTGGCTTTCACCATATCATGCAATTCTAGTCTATTAGTCCAAGATAGTTACGCTAGTTATGCCTGATCTTCCGAGGTTAGAGTGGAGAGGCGCTCCCAGCCCTGCTCCTAGGAAAGAGATTTCTTATATTTGGGCTAGGTAGTAGACCGTACGATACTGTTATTCCAAGACGGTTACACTATCTATGCCTGGTCTTTCGAGGTTAGAGTGGAGAGGCGCTTCCAGCCCTGCTCCTAGGAAAGGGATTTATTATATTTAGGCTAGGTAGTAGACCGGGGTTGTTTGTATTATCTTACGCATATTTGGGATACTAGTGTTGAGACCCCTTCCCTTGATTCTGTTCCGGTAGTTAGTGAGTTTGCGGAGGTCTTTCCTTCAGATTTACTGGGTATGCTGTCAGACAGAGTTATTAACTTCTGTATTGATCTTAAGATAGGTACTCGACCCATTTTTATTTCTCCATATCGGATGGCTCCAACTGAGTTGAGGGAGTTGAAGGAGCATTTTTTGTATTTGTTTACTAAGGGTTTCATTCTTTCGAGTATATCTCCATGTGGTACTCTTGTCTTGTTTGTAAAGAAAAAATATGGAACTATGCATATGTGCATTGATTATAGATAGTTAAACAAGGTCACCATCAGAAATAAGTATCCGATTCTGCATATTGATGACTTGTTCGATCAACTTCAGGGTGCTTCGATATTTTCAAAGATTGATTTGAGGTCTGGGTAGCATCAGCTGAAGATCCGGCCCGATGATGTTCCTAAGACGGCTTTCTGGACTTGTTATGGGCATTACAAGTTCTTCGTGATGTCATTCGGGCTTACCAATACCCCCGCAGCATTCATGGACTTGATTCTTTTATGATTGTATTCCTTGACGACATTCTAATATATTTAAAGAGTTGGGAGGACCACGAGCATCATCTGAGAGTAGTTCTTGGGATTTTGAAGGAGAAGAAGCTTTATGTGAAGTTCTCGAAGTGTGAGTTCTGGTTGAGTTTTGTGGCATTCTTGGGGCACGTGATGCCCAAGGATGGGATCATGGTTTACATAAAGAAGATAGAGGTAATCATGGACTAACCTAGACCGACTTCTGTGATAGATATTCAAAGTTTTATGGTTTTTGCTAGCTACTATTGTCAGTTCGTCAAGGGTTTCTCTTCCATCACTTCACATCTGACGCGGTTGACTCAGAAAGAGGTGTCATTTCAGTAGTCCGATTAGTGTGAGGAGATCTTTCAAAAGCCAAGACTCTTTTGACCACATCCCCAATTTTATCTCTTCCGGTGGAGGGAAAAGACTTTACTATGTACTATGATGCTTCTAGGATTGGGTTGGGTTGTGTGTTGATGCAAGAGAGTAAGGTTATCACTTATGCATCGAGGCAGATGAATAACTATCTTATTCATGATTTGGAGTTAGCTGCCATCGTATTTGCCTTAGAGATTTGGAGGCACTATCTTTATAGTGTCCATTGTGAGGTGTATACCGACCACCGCAGTCTTCAACACGTGTTTAATCAGAGGCACTTGAACTCCAGGTAGTGTCGATGGATGGATTTGTTTAAGGATTATGACATGACCATTTTATATCATCCGAGCAAGGCCAATATGGTGGCGGCTGCCTTGAGCCAAAAATCGGTTAGTATGGAGAGTATGGCTTGTTTGGCTATTTCTAAGCGTCACTTGGCATTAGAGGTTCAGTATCTAAGCGTCACTTGGCATTAGAGGTCCAGTATCTAGCCAATAATTTTGTGAGGCTTGATATTTCAAATCTGGGTAGGATTCTGGCTCGTGTGAAGGTGAGGTCGTCTCTCTTGGATCAGATTTGGGCGCACGAGTATGATAATGTGGAGTTATGCAAGATTCAAGATAAGGTGATGAATGGCGAGGCCAAAGAGGCCATGATTGATAGTGAGGATATTCTGAGGATTAAGGGTAGAGTGTGTGTACCTCGTGTGGGAGATTTGACTAGATTGATTATGAAGGAGGCCCACATCTCGAGGTATTCGATTCATCCAGGTGCTACTAAAATGTACAGTGATTTGAGGCAGCATTATTGGTGCAGAAAGATGAAGAGAGACATTGGTGATTTTGTGTCTCGGTGTCAGAATTTCCAATAGGTCAAGTATGTGCACCAACATCCTAGTTGTGTCTCAGAGGATGCCCATTCCCAAGTGGAAGTGGGAGAGGATTGCCATGGATTTCGTTGTTGGGTTGCCCAAGACTTTGGGCAAGTTTGATGTTATTTGGGTCATTGTTGATAGATTGACCAAGTCCACATATTTTATTCCAGTCTAGACGACTTATAATGCAGAGAAGTTGGCTAAGATCTACATCCGTGAGATTGTTCGTCCATATGGGGTTCCTGTTTCTATCATATCGGATCGAGGTACTCAGTTTACTTCACATTTCTGGCGAACTTTGCATAGAAAGATGGGTACTTATTTGGATCTCAGTACAACATTTCACCATCAGACTAACGGTTAGTCTGAGCAGACCATTTAGGTATTGGAGGACATGTTACGGGCCTGCGTGATTGATTTTGGTGGTCATTGGGACCAGTTCTTACCTTTGGCAGAGTTTGCATACAACAACAGCTATCACTCCAGTATTGATATGTCACCGTTCGAGGTCCTGTATGGTAGGAGATGTTGATCTCCTATTGGTTGGTTTGATGCATTCGAGGTCCATCCTTGAGGGTATTGATTTGTTGAAGAATATTTGGTGAGGGTGAAGGTAATCTAGGACAAGCGTCTAGCAGCGCAGAGCGGACATAAGGAGTATGCAGACCAGAAGGTTCGGGATTTAGAGTTTATGGTTGGTGCCAAGGTTCTTATGAAGGTTTTACCCATGAAGGATGTGATGAGATTCGGCAAGAGAGGAAAGTTGAGTCCGAGATATATCAGACCATTTGAGGTTCTTCAGAGAGTTGGAGAGGTGGCATATGAGTTGGCTCTGCTACCAGGTCTTTTAGGTGTTCATTCAGTTTTCCATGTATCTATGCTGAAGAAGTCTCATGGCGATGGTTATTACATTATCTAGTGGGGCTCAGTATTGCTTGATCAGAATTTGGAGTTCGAGAAGGAGCCTGTGGCTATTTTGGACAGCCATGTGAGGAAGTTGAGGTCGAAGGAGATAGCTTTTGTGAAAGTTTAGTAGAGGCATCATTCTATTATGGAGGTGACTTGGGAGACCGAGTCTGATATGCGGAGCATTTATCCGAGCTTGTTCACTACTTCCGGTACATTTCCCTATTTCTTTCTCTCCGTTCGAGGACGAACGTTATTTTAATTATTATCTGATGTAGTGACCCATCTTGCTGTTTTTAGCTAAACACCATAATTTGCTTATTTGAACCTTCTTGTAGGCTCTTAGTGGGGTTTGTAATGTGCGAGAATGGGTGGCACAGATCCCGAAGTCCATTTATATGAATTTCGTATGAAAAACCCAAACTAGAAACTTAGAGTTGGTTAGTTTGACTAAAAGTTGACTTTTGGTTAGATGAGTTTATTTTCGGGTTCCGTCGCTTCTGGTAGTTCCGGAAGGTCATTTATGACTTAGTCGAGTCATCTGCTCACTTTCTGAGAAAATCAGATATATTTTGTGGCCTTATGTGTGAAATTTGGATAATTGGTTTTTCCCGTATGATTCTTTACAAAAGTTTTCCTTAGCTTAGTTATTTATGAAATACAATGGTATGAGAGAGTTCGTAGCACTATTTACCATATACGAGCATGTCTCGTTTGTCATTGGAGGGGGGGTTTAGGAGTGTTTCGGGTATTTGATGGAGGTGGGATAAATTCCCTTTGATGGTATCTGGTGTCCACCCCGGCGATACCAGCATTCGCTCTAGCAGTTCCGCCTCGGTGAGAGGTTAGCTCGCTGAAGCAAAAATTATGGCATGGGTAGTTTCCACCACGGTGAGGTATGAGGTGTCAAGTAAACTCTGCTTTGGTGAAAGCTTTTCCCGGTGCAGTAGGTCCTCTCTAGCGGAGTCGATTCCACTGGGGCAAAAACATTGTTCAGGTGTCCTATATATTCCCTAGGTTAGAAACTTCTTTCCCAAATTAGAAACCCTCGAAACCAGCGCCGTTTGGGAGAATTTTTAGAACGTTAGGAGAAATTTTAACCTTGAGGTATTAGATTCTTCCCTTTTATTGACTTAAGTTATGTTTTAAGCTCTTTAATGGTGGTTTAGCATGTTATCTAAGTTGGAGGAAATGAGTTATGCATATTGTGAGATTAAGAGAGCTATGTGGTTGATTTTAATGGAGGTTATGGATTAAAAGGTATTATTATTGTGAAATAGGATTGGATGATGATAGATAATCATATTTCTAGGCTCAATTTGATTGTAGAAGCTTGTTTTCAACTGTGGAAAATTTCTAGGGTTTCAAATTGGTGCGTTTTTAGGGACCAAATGTGAATAGATTTTCAATTAATTCAAGAATATGACTACCTAGTATGTATCTTGGTAATTGTATATTAATGTTCGAGTCTTGGTAGTGTGGGCCCGAGATAGGTATTTAAAGTCTTGTTTTTGTTATGTTAGCTTTATATTATCGATGTAATTTGCATGAATAGACTTCGATTATCACGAGGCGCAAAGGAATGACAAGGCTACCACCGAGGCTTGATTTTATAGCGCACCTGATCGGCTTTTAGGTAGGCTTAGCTTTGTGAGATTCTGATAGAAGTACGTAATTAGTTATAAATATTGAGGGGTAATGGGCATGTTTGAGAGTCCCACTCAACTGGTTGTGATGAACGTTTGAGTGGGTACCGATGTTGAACTATGTCGATAAGTAGGTTTGGGGGACCAGTCTCGTGTTGGTTCCAATTGCTATTTATTTGGGCTTGTTACCATATGTGGGATTGTCGTCATGTTTGCCACTAGTTGTTTACTCATCACACATACTTTCGATATGATATCCTTATTTGACTTAGATTTGCTTATGTGTTATTGAATTCATGAAAGCATGTGGTATATCATCTCTATACGCAATTGCATCTCATTATATCATGATGTCTTGCCTTATATTGTCATTGCATTTATACACTAATGGTTCTGTGACATTGCTATGAGAGTGGTATGGATATGATGTGGTCCAAAAGCCCGGAAAGGTAAGATTACTATGAGATGATGGCACTTGATATGATATTGATATGCGGGAAGCATAGTTGCACGCCTGCAGCATGATTGAGACTCGACAAATAAGTCATGGGCTCTAGTAAGATTCGTGTGTGGAATTCCGGCTGGCTATGAGCGGTATAAGGACTTTGTGGATCCCCTATAGGTGTACAAATCATAATTAAACCATGACATACTATATACCAGGTTGAGAGAGGTACCTTGCATATGCATTACATTCATATCATACATACTTATGCCATTTCATTGATGAATTGTGATGAAACTGTGTATTGAGTTATTATAAACACCATGGTTGGATTCTGTTGTTGGAAGGATTATTCATACTATTTGATATCTGATATACTGATGAACTATGTGAACAACATGTTGATTATGTGACGTACTTGGGTTATTGAACTGTTAGCATAGGATTATTCTGTCTTAACTTCGTATTTATCTCTGATTATATATCTTCTGTCGTTGTCGGCCTATGATGTCTATGGGGTACGTTGTGTACTCATGATACACTTGCTGTATTCTTTTTTGATGCAGATTCAGTACCTTTCACCTCCGTAGGACCACATGGTTGAGTTAGAGTTGTGATCCTCAGTATTCACGGTGAGGATCCTCCTTCCAGCATGCCCTTGAATACTCTATCTCTACTTACTGTCTTTTGTTCGTATTTGAGAGACATATTCCAGACTATGTATTCTATTTTGGCCTGCGTGTCTATTTACTCAGACTTGTATTTCTTTGATTAGTGCTCTTGTATGCCCAGACTAGATCACTTACGGGTGTTATTGGATGTATCAGACTATCATTTTCTTCCGTATTATATTATGAGACAATGATTATAGTATTTGTACTCTTTCACTTTTGTTTATATCATATCTTGCGAATAATTTGGGAGTGGTTTGCCTACCGGTGGGATTATGTAGGTGCCACCACAATTCCTGAAAAGGGTTCGTGACATGGATGGTCTGCAGCTGAGTACCTATGACCCCCAATGGTCCCTTCTGCTTAGAAGAGGACTCACCCATGCTTATCTTGATCTTCCTCTTCTTATACTTCATGGCACTACCTGGTCCGGTAACCTTCAGAGGATGGATGGGCTTGTTAGCTTTTACCCAATTATCTGTAGAACTGTCCAGCACTCTAGCCAGTCTACATAACTCTGTAATCATAGAAGGAATTATCAAGCTCGGGTTGTCCTAGGCGAGATACTCCTGAAACTCCCGCACCACGTAGTAACCAATGTTCACTAGAACACCATTTATCAAATAAGCGATCATCAGTGCACCATTGTACGTACAGTCATATATGTTGCTGGAAGGAGACACCCGATTGTTCATAATATATTTCCAAGTATTTTCCTCGGTTGTGAAATCGGTAGACTTTATCCCCTTCTTTTTGTTGGCCCAAATAACCGTCTTTCCCGGAGGGCACATTATAGACACCAACAATCCCCAGATTAAGTGTCATTTGCCTACATAAACTCTGGGGAGTTATTTTCCAGACCATAGAGCTCATTAATCCACTCAGCCCCAAACCTCACCCTCTTACCCCTGATAATAAGTTCCTAATTTTCAAAGTCAACCCGTTTCAAGTAAGCATAGAACTCATGCACCCATTGCTTATTTGCCTCCATGGAGTCTTAACAAAATAAGTCCAGCCAGTGGCCTCTAGCTGGCCATAGAAATCAGGTAATAGCTCCGACACCTTATCCATGACAATACCCCTCTCGGGGAAGAGCTTTTTGTCAAACAAGTTTCGGAAGTACCGACAGTCACAATCCAGAGACATGAACCAGCGTTCATCATAATCACCCTCCACCTCATTTCCTCCAACACCTTAACCTTGTACCACATTTTTGTTCTCTTGGTGTTCTATTTTTATGATTCAAGCACCTGAAAGGTTGGAGTAAAATTAATTTGACATGGTACCCACCTCAAATAATCCATTACGCAGCTATTGGAGTAGAAAAATTAAAAAAACTAGTGAAGTAGGAACCAGTTGCGAAGCTACAAGTTCACTGAAATCTGTAGGTATCACACATGTGGAAGTGACCCGGCGGATACGCGATCTCTTCTGCAGAAATATTTTTGCTTCTGCGAATTTCAAAAACTTGAGAGTTTTTGCACCTGCGCACAATTTTGCGCAGATGCAGAACCACATTTGCGGCCCTTTTCTTGTAGGTGCGAAAATTGCAACATTCATCCCTAACCCCAACCCAGCTGGAGAATTTGCCATTTTTGTCAAATCTATGGTTGAAATTATGTCTAAACACTTCCACATTTCCCTAGATACTATTATGCATGTGTATTAGATACGATTAGTAGTGGTTTAGTGCTCTACAATACCCCAAGATTTCATACCCTAACCCAACTAGTGCATGAATGCTTAAAATAAGTTTGTCCAAAAATTTCAAACAATGCACAACCCTAACAGTAAAACAACCGCCCTTGCCACCCCAATCTTGCAATAATTTAAGAGGAGTAGAGAAACATTATCGATGATATCCAATCGCGGAGAGAGTTTTTTGTGGTTCCTTCTTCAAAATCGAGTGGTGTGTGTGTGAGGGGGGGGGAGGGGTGAGAAAACCTTGAGTTTTGAGTAGGGTACTTTTTTTGTGTAAAGTGGGAAGTTGGGGAGGTGTTGGATTGGTAGGGGAAAGTTGTGGAGGAGTTTTAGGCGTTTTGAATTTCACTTCCTTTCTATATTTACACCTGATATGTCGTTTCCACTCCTACGACCTTTTATCTTCTTCTGCATAGTCGCCTTAGTGGATATTTTATCGCTTCTGTATGATTTAACCTAGGAATTGTTGCTCGCTTCAGCGGATTATTCTCTGCATCCGTGTGGCCGCTCCTACAGTTATCATCTCATTTCTGCGATGTTATGGCCTTGTTTAGAAATTCGCATCCATGTATATATGACTGCCTTTGCGGTCTCGCACCTACAGAGTTTACCCGCAGATGCATATGCTATGATTTTGGCTACTCGAGCACTCATTGCAGCTATATTTGGAGTGAACTCGACACTGTTATTTCACGCGGAACCTATTATGAGACATTCTTGAATCACCTTGGCATATTAGCAAAATTCCTTAGTGAAATCATAATTGAATTTGCAGCGGACTATTTGATAGGTTTCTATACGAGTTATGAGATGAATATTTGAGTTGGACTTTTCACCTGATTTGATTCGATATTCAACTAGTGTCATTACTTTCATTCAAGTTAAGGGACATTTTATGACGTACCTTATGATTTTATATAGGCCCGGTATTGTATGATCTAGCCAAACTTTCCTTCTTTCGCAAACTTTTCCATTCGAGATTATTTGTTTAATTAGTATCTGATGTAATGACTCGCTCAATCATTTTGGGTTTTTTTAACTTGTTTTGATTAAATTACCCCTTTCTCAAACTTCTAATCTAATATCGTGACTTGCATAGATAAAAGACACACACCTCGAGATGAATTTATCGTAGCTTGGGAGAAATGATCATAGGAAAAAAGCCTCCTAGTTCAAAACTGAGGGAATTAACTTTCGGGAAAAACTTTATGGTTCGGGGTTCCATTGAAAAGTTGTTAAGTATGAGACATCGAGGTATGACGTAGTTGAGTTTTGTTTTGCTTTCCGAGGCTATAGGATGGGGTTGAGTATTTGACTTTACTATATGTGCTAATTAAGAGATGTGAGTAAATTCAGTTAGTTAATTATATGCGTGAAGCATTTAGAGTTTGTATTTGGATCTTTAGGGCTTGGTATTTTAGAACTGGGTGAAATTGCCCCGATGAGTATCTTACAGCACCTGCGGAGCCGCTTCTGTGGAGGCCTGTCCATAGATAAGAGAGTATCGGAGGATGGGCTAGATCCGCTTCAATGTAACTGTTTCACATCCTTCACTTTTGTGCAATTACCTAGGATTTAATGAACCGCTCATGTGTATATCCTTTCGTAGATGCGAGGTTTCTTCTGCGAAACATGGTCCGCGGAAGCGAAAGCGACTGTAGACAGCTTCTAATTTAAAATCAATCTTCCCCATTATGAAACGTACATTTGGCAAGCTCACTCTTGGGAACTAGGAGTTTTTTTTTGGCGTGTCTATTGGTCTTTTAAACACCCATATTTGGGTAACTTCTAGACCTTACTTTTATTTTATTAGCTGATTAATGTTACTTCTTTCAAGCTTTTATCTTGTTAATAGGTAGAATTATACCTATGGTTTTACCTAAAATCTCAAAATTGGTTTTTGATGAAATGGGTGATCAAGATGGGAACTTTTATGTTACCTTTAGATGGTAAAGAGTATAAACTAAGGAAGAACTATTTTGAGATGTAATCTCTAATTATTATTACTTGTTGATTTTGGGAAAGTTGGGGCTTTCATGAAAATGGGTATTTTCCAATAAATTAACGAATTAAGGTGTTATTGTAGATGGATTTCAAAGACTTTTGGATTTCCAACTATTTGGACCTTGAGTAACGATTTTCTAAACTAAAGTTCCTATTTTACCCTTATGGGTCCGAGGTCGCTTGGGGGTTGAGTAGTAATCCATTGTGTAGTTGTCCTTATGTGTTATTAAACGTATGTGTTAGGACCTATATATACACCTAGATTACCAACGTATGATAGTAGCTGGAAGAATAATGTTTACATTGAGTTCGTGGCACCAGCTTGGCTATGAGGTAGGCTACAGTTTACTCTTTTAGACTTCGATAGAAGCATGTAGTTTATATAATTATTGAGGGAAGTTGGGCATTTCGGGGGTCCCACCTTAGTGGTTGTGATGAGCGCTTGGGTGGGTACCGGTGTTGAACTGTTTTGGGTAATCATCCTTAGGGTTGATTTCGCTTGTTGTTATATGGGTTTGTCGCCATTGATTGATATTACTTATGTTGTAATTGAAAATTACTCATCACTTATGCCTTATGATATGAAAGACTGATTATGTGGAATTATGTGTTATTGACAATTCTGGGGCATATGTTATTCATCTCTTGAATTTGACTGCATCTCATACTTCATGACTACTTGCCTTATTGCTGTTGCATTCATACATTTATGCTATTCTGATATTGAAATAGAGTGATATGGAATGTTCTTGATCCGTTGAGACTTGGAAATGAAGGTAATGGCAATGTTATGAGATGGTTTGTAATACTGAGATGATGATAATGATTGATATGGCTCGACAAATTAGTTTGGGGTTCTAGCCAGACAGAGGTATTTTCGGTTTGTTATGAGTTGTATATGGACTTTGCGGGTCCCCTATGGGTCATTACTATATGACAAAGTCCGATAGAATGTGTATACCAGTTGATTGAGAGGTAAATTTGCATTACATTATAATCACGACATTGCATACATTCCATTTGCATCTTATTCAGGTTTGGTTGTTGGATATGTCTACTTCTTGTGCAATTAGACAGTATAATTAGTTTGACTGGCAGTTTTCGTGCTTATTGATGTGGGTGTTAGCGTCTGTGTTTGGTCCCTGATTTAAGGGGGTGAAGGTTGAATCCAAAAAAGGAATAATTGCTTTATTGGACAAAAAATCTAGATTCTAAATATATACTATGCTTGGTGGTGTAACTGCTGGCTTGTGTGAGTTAGATATTTTTAATCAATCCTAAATTTGAGACTTGTGCCCGTAATAACTTACTCAAACATAATAGGGTTAAATAAGAGCTTGCATGTACCAATATCCCTAATGTACGAATAGTAACAAGGTGTATAATTTATAGGGAATATACGACCAATAGGGCTAATATGTGTTTAATAAATGCTTATTTGAAAGGTTTGGGATGTGGTTGTGTTCTTTAAGGGTTCGACTGTCCATGTTAGGAAGACTAACGATGTTTATGTGGTTAGGTTAAGTGTGATTCAAATCATTGAATAAAGTATAGTGGACTTATTCTATGAGAATTATGTATTTCTACGTGTTGTGAGTTAAGTGTTAACCTATTTTTGTATTGAAGGGGACTTATGTGCTTAACTAGATTGTGTAACTTAGGAATACTTGTATTTCAACTTGATATTTATGTTCGTTATATGTTATCTGTCATTGTCGACCTATGATGCCTACAGTGGTATGTTGTGTACTCATGCTACACTTGCTATATCTTTTACGTGGATGTAGGTACAACGATTGATTCAGGTTACACCTTCGGAGTATGTGAAGGCCTAGGGCAGGCCACTCATCCTATCGGCGGCCCTAATTCTCGTCTATGAATGGATTGTCGTACTCTTTCAAGGCAGTTATTAGCTTTATTTTCCTATTCATTGTACTCATAGTAGCCCTTGTACGAGTCAAACCAGGTTTTGGGAAAGGATATGTTGTAAGGGATATTGATGTTTATAAGTTCTCTAATGAATCATTTTTACTTCTCCTTAAATATTATTAATATTCCTCAATGATTCAATGATCGTTAAAATGTTTTGGGGATGGTTCACCTACCGGGGAATTGTGTAGGTTCCATTATGACTCGTGAGATGGGTCGTGACACCGACACTCGGTGCCTTAATCTGACCCAACGAACCATCTATATGAGAACTTATGCAAATATTTAATATTTATGAGCCTGAGTTAAATAATATAACAGACTCTTAAAACTCATGAACAATGCCACTGGAATTTGTATACATATAAGTGGGCCATTAGGCCTAAAACATATGACTATTATACAAGTATATACAAATGACTACCAATGCATGTCTATGAAGCCTCTATGATGACTCGCACTGCATAACTGTCATACTATCGGGATAGGGGCCTGACCTACTCATAGTCTCTATACATCCATAAGAATACTAGACTCGACTCGACTTCAAATAGCAATGGAGCTTACAATACATCACCTGAATATCTGCAAATATCAACAAAGGAACTGATCCTTACTATCACGCAATTGGAGACTGGAAACTGTTTCATGCCGACGTTGGAGAAAATTGAATATTGACTGATTCCTATTCGATGAAGAGTTGGATTTCAAGTTATGGTAATATTTCCATAAAATATAATAATTTGATCAACAATGAAGTAGGACAAGAAAGCTATGCATATACAAGGAAAGAAGGAAAATCCAAGTCAAATAAGGTTTGATTATTCGGGTACAATTATGAAACCAAATCTTGGTTGGATTTTACATTCAAGAGGCAACAGCTACTTCTATATAAACACATCACCAATATGTTTTGTATCTTGACCCCAACCACAAATAACAACATTCCAATGAGAGGGTTAGTGAGTGAAATCAACACTAGTTCTTAGAATAGCCAACTGCACGATGAAAAAGAACCAGAGCTTATGTTGTATCATTCAGTTGTTTAATTTGTCTAGGTTAGGTTCTGTTGTGGTTCCATCTTTTTAGCTTTTGTATTGTGCAATAGGTGTTCGTTGGTTAAACTGTTACAATTGTGATTTAGGCAGACTATTCATGGAATAAGTCCTTAGTTTTATTTCCTCTACAAGGACTTCAGATTATAGTGAAAATATTTTGGTAAATTCTACAGAAGATAGATGTGACTTTTGATTCCCTTGAAGCAAGGAGTTTTCCACGTGAAAATTCTTGTGTTGATTTTATATTCTGCTGCATTACCTTATTACACAAATACTCTAAGAAGCAAATTCTTATAGTGAATAGGAGTAGCCCGAATCCAACAAGTGGTATCTGATATAGACCTTGTTACAAAGGTTATTACCGTAAAAGATGGCACATTCTATGTTTTAAAGAGAAGATCCAATCAACACACCATCATACTTAGGTGTAAGTCATTATCAATCGTAGAAAAGAAGAATAGAGACATGTATTCACTCTAAAGACTTTGAAGCATGGGTACGAATTTGAGTTGACCCAGAAATACCCTTAATCATGACCGATAAAGACAAAGAAGCTCATCCTAAAACAAGAGATCAAGACAAAAGGGACAAACAAAAACTTGCTCAGGTAGATATCAAAGCAAAAGAATTCCTTATTGAAATTACTACTCTAGCTATTCATAAACAAATTCATCTTTCAATTAGTGTTCATTGCTAAGTGACCGCTCTCGCGTATAAGCGCAAAACAAATATGGGATACATTTCATGCGATTTATGAAGAGGGAAATATATTTCCAAAGAGCAAGAACCACAAAAAATCTCTCATAATGACTCACCCTAAAAAACCCTCCAGAAGTTGATCTCCAGAAAAACCATCAGAGGACGCAAAAGGGCACTGAAGGAATTGGGAAAAGAAGCAGAAAAGGATATATCAAAAACTGATCTAAACAATGATAATCAACACTCAACCTCAAACAATAAAAATCTTGCGTTCAAAGCCAATCAAGAACCACTGGAATCATCAGAACAATACATAAGGGAAATTTAGGCCAAAACAAACAATCAGGAAACAATCGGTGAAGCAATGACATATAACTTCATAACACTGTCTTCTTCATAAAGATTTGGTTAGGGGAAATACAATGACGAGGATGAGGACATTACCACAAAATGCCTCTCAGAATTAAAGGAAAAAGTCTTCAAGTACTCCAGAAGAAAGTTAGAAAAAATGGTGCAAATGATCCTCAATATGCTGGAAAATACTCATGCAGAGAGGAATGAACTAATACAAGATTACTAGAGCCTCCTGAGAAATTTTGGAAGCCTAAAATAAGAAAAGGTGAACTGGACAAGCAGAATCAAGGTCCTTGAAGAACCAATTTATTTTCATAAAATGGATGATTCATGCAAAAGAAATGAGTTTCAAAAATACCAATCTCCCTACACAGAAACCAAGACTATGGGAAATTAGGCCTGAAAATTAGAAGAACCAAAAAGCCATGGAAAGAACTCGTACGACATTCAATACTTCTATTGTGAAGACTATCGGCACACACGGAAGTCATGCAAAATCAAGATGTGGACATCGAAAGGAAGAAGGAAGGATAAGGATTTGAGAAAAGAACATGAGCCTAACTCTTCATATAAATACTAAAAAGACCATACTCGGACTCATGGGATCCTAATATTTACCACTAAGAGTGTTTGAAAGGATAAGGTAGGAGGAAATCAGAAGCATGTGAAAGGATCTTAGCACATGACTATACTAAAAGAGAATACTCCTCCTACCGATAGCCTAGAAGAGGAAGTATCATATGTATTTCAAAAGATCCCTCCCCCCAATGCATAAAAGGGAAGCATAAAGACCACATATAAAAACATATATGAGCGAGAGTCATCACTTCTGCTTCTATTGGAACACAAGATTCCCCTTTTCTGTGGAAAAGTCCCATATCAATAATTCTGATTTTATGTATGGACAATTCCTCAATATCTTGTTCATTCGAAAGTGCCAATGAGACAAAACCTCCATATGTCGATAGCAACAATCAAGAATGATCGGCAGAGAAGTGAATGAACCTAATCCTTTACAAAGACAATAGTCGGCCAAATGGAAAGAAGCAACAACACATTGAATGGCCAAGAATACTTAACCAGGACCTACCCTCCCAATTGTTACAAATAAATACCTTATGTTTTAAAAGGGATGTATATAATAATTTTTGGAGCGGAACATAAGATATCCAAAGAAGAATTTATCAAAATAAGCCCTATCGATATTCAAAGTTAGGGCAAGGAATAAGAAAATTAAGAAAGAATGATGATCCAAAGAAAGAGAGTTGGAAACTAAGCAATATCCACTCCTAGAAAGAAGAAGGATAGAGAGCAGGAGGATGATCCATGAAGAAGCAACCATAAAATCATATCAATGTCTATGGGAAAAAGGAGGAATCTACAGCAAACAGACAAGAAAGAAAGCCACACAGACTTGTGGTAATTAAATACCTCTAGAGAAATCACATGAAGGAACTGGTTCTCTCAAGAAGAGCAGAATATATTCAAGCCAGGACAATCTATCAAAAGAAACGGGTGTTGAAAAATAAGGGAACAAAATAAGCCTGCATTGTTAGAAGAAGAAGTTGAAGAGAAGAAATTGAAGATGAACTAACTACAACAGTCCTCTCCATAAATTGATTATGAAAATGATTAGTGAAGATGAATATCAGTGGAACAATGTCTTACTCAGTCTTAAACCTTTACTGGTATGCACTCATGGTATGGATAATTGAGCACAAACAACATATAAGAGAGGAAACTAGTCAAATAACCTAGTTCTTATGACTATCTGGTATGTACCTCTTTTCTAATTGAAAGTTGCATAAATATGATAATGATGCCAATCCATCCTAGTCAGCCATAAAAATTCTCTCCATAATGAAACCAACTTGAGTTGCCTTATACCTATACCCAAGTTCATAAAGCCCCTGCATTGTTTGTAACTTCCATACCTATTGGTCGGTAGACACCTCAACTCATATTAGATAATCACCAATAGAAAATTTTCAAAGTCACATATGCTAAGAAATTGAAATATATGTTACTATAGAACACAAGTAGTGACCAAGGAGGAAGGATAAAAATGAGAGTTTGGAAAAAGAAGAGGGAGACACTAAACATTGAGAAACATTAGAATCGTTTGTGTCTATGGGGTAAAGGGATTAGCAAGAGGAAAGTTTTCAATCAGGAGTATAAAATCAATTAAAGCCCGACTCCGCGATAAAGCCAGTAGGAATGAAGTAACAAGAAGATGAGGATGATTGAGAGGGAAAACTACGTTGAACAAAAAGAGTAGAAAAAATGGATATATGTACTTACATACATAGGGACTTACTAACCAAATTAAGCCTAAAGAAAGAACCTTGTCCCTATCCCTTCACAATGTATACCAAGATTGAATCCTATAAATTACCGACCTGAATTTCATATCTTTCCTTGTAGTTTAGAATGTTATGTAACAATCTTTTAGTTTGGGTCTTACGACTTAAAGTGGTGAATGTGAATATTTCTCTCATGATTTATACAAGATTAATATGTTAGAGCTTTTGTAACATGTTCATGAGAATGCAGCTCGAGTGCCATGAGTTCAATATTGATCATACACAATGGATCTTGTTCACACACGTATTTTTTATGATGTCAAAAGGGGGAATATTTTAGTTCATATACATATCATGTGCCAACATCAAATATATCAGACAGAGATAATACATTGACCATATAAAGATTGAAGATGGTCCAAGATGTTTAAATAGTTGAAAGCTACAAAATATACACATACCCAGTTTCTATTTGAGCATACACAAACCTTGTTGTGATCGAGGATGAACTAATGCAAGCTTAAAAACCATGTGTAGTGAGCCTTAGTTGTATCAACACGATGTTATAGTGTTAGAACAACATGGAGTTAGTTCTAAAGGGGGAGATTTTCAATATAAGAGCAACACCAAATAGGGAAGAACTGATCCAGAACTGAAGAAGATTGAAGTAGGCTATTCAGAAGGAACATGAAGATATATGAAGATGCTATGTATTTTTTATCATCACAAAGAGGGAAATTATTGAGTAGTTTCTGGTTCAATGATAGATTACGAGCTTAGAATAATGTTTTGATGATTTGAAAAACAATGTTTCAGTGACAATCAAGAGAGACATAAGGAAGGATTCATTACAGAGCCAGACATCTAAAAAGATCTCCAAAATATTCAGTAAAGCAGTCATATCAACAAAGGAACTTCTCAAAGGAACTGATCCTTACTATCACGCAAATGGAGACTAGAAGGTGTGTCATGCTGACGCTTGAGAAAATAGAATAATGACTGATTCATATTCGATGAAGAGTTGGATTTCAAGATATGGTAATATTTCCATAAAATACCATAAGTTTATCAACATGGAATTAGCATTGAAGTAGGACATGGAAGCTGACGCGCATTTAAGGAAAGAAGGAAGATCCCAGTCAAACTAGGTTTGGTATTTTGAAAACCAAAGCTTGGTTGGATTCTACATTCAAGAGGTGGCTACTACTTATATATAAACACATCACACAAAAAAATTGGATCTTGACCACAACCATAAATCACAACTTTCCAGTAAGAGGGTTAGGGAGAGCAGTCAACACTAGTCCTTAGAAGAACCAATTGCACGATGATAAAGAACTTGAGCTTATCAGGATATTATCATCCAATTTTTTAGTTTGTCTAAGTTAGGTTCTATTGTGGTTCCATTTATTTACCATTGCAAGTATTGTGTAATAGGTGTTCGTTAGTTAAACAGTTACTATTGTGATTTAGGTAGAATGTTCAGGGAATAAGTCCTTAGATTATTTGTAACCTCTACAAGGGATCCATATTATAGTGAAAATAATTTGGTAAATTCTGCAGAAGATAGGAGGTGATTTTTGACTCCCTTGAGAAATGAGTTTTCCATATGAAAATTCTTATGTTGATTTTATATTCCGCTGCAATACCTTCTTACGAAAATACTCTAAGAAACAAGTTCTTAGAGTGAATAGGAGTAGCTCGAACCCAAAACATATGAATTTCTTTCTTTAACTGGAACAAGAAGGGATTATTAAATTCCTTCTCCTTTACTTAAACTACTAAGGAGGATTCAACTATGTTCTGAACAACTACACTACCATCTTCAAAGTCCAAGAGTCGAACTCCTACATTTGCTAAGTGGTGAACTTTTCTCACTCTTTTGATTTCTTCTAAGTGGCCTAAACTCCCCCTGGATATCCAACTAAGAGCATCAGCTATAACATTCGCCTTCCCTAGATGATAAAAGATATCAACATCATATTCCTTGAGTAACTCAAGTCATCTCCTCTACATGAGATTCAACTCCCTCTGCTCAAAAATATATTAGAGACTCTTATGATTTGTGAAGACATCCATATGAACTCCATATAAATATTAGGGTTGCTAACTCCAAGTCGTGGGTTAAATAATTCTTTTTGTGACTCTTAAGTTGTCTGGAAGCATAAGCTACTACCTTTCCATACAACAAAAACAACAACAACAATATACCTAGTGTAATCCCACACATTAGGGTCTGGGGAAGATAAGATGTACCCAGACCTTACTTCTACCTTTGTGAGGGGGGGGGGGGTTATAAAGGCTATTTTCGATAGACCATCGGCATAAATGTATGTAATTAATACAGGAGTTCAAGAAAAATAAGACAACAGAATAGCACAATACAAAACAAATTGTCACGACCCAAATCACAGGTCATAATGGCACGTACACTATCCCCACGGTAGGCGAACCATCCCTAAAATCTTATAACCAAACTAGATAAGTTTAAAAGCATAATAATAAAGAAATTACATTAAGCTAAACTTTCCATAAAATACTTAAACTTCAATACCCTAATCATTGCATTCCCAAAACCTAGTTTGACTCGTACAACAACGACTATAAATAGAACAACATGAAGAGTTAACCCAGTATCTGTTTTGGAATAACAAGAATAGAAATAAATACAGAGGGAGACCAGGGCTACTGATAGCATGTGTAGCTCGCCCTAAGACTCCAAGATCACCGAGAATCGAAACTGGATCACTAGACTGAATCTGCATCCAAATGAAATATGCAACAAGTGTAGTATGAGTACACAACGTACCCCGGTAGGCATCATAGGCTGGCAATGACCGAAATACATAACGAATGTAAAGATTGAGTCTACTCCACACTAATTATCATCTTCGCCTAATCCTCATCAATTCACATAAACACGAAAATTTAGAAAACATGAAATCAAGGAAGTCAATTTCATCACAATTTATTCATATTAAATTTACATAACACAAGTTCATTTGACTAATTTACTTTAAAACTCAATTCTTATCAATTAGCGTACAACTATTATATATTTACTCATATGTGATCACTAACTAAATACTTTTCACCAAATTAAGTAAATTAACTCATAAAAACCTACCCTTCATATCATATATGGGCACATAAATTCACACAAACTCGGCTCTTACACTGTGTAAGGCAATATTTTAGTAAAGGTCTAGAATTTTTTGTTATTTAGAGCAAGCATCCTTATAAAGGTTCAATCTTTCCATGCTTCAAGTAAAAATCCATTAAAAACCCTATCTTACTCTTTTTTTATACAGGTGGCACTAATAAGTTTCCATCTTATATCATCCAAGCACACGTAGCATGAAACACATCAATAAGTATAAATAATATGCAATACAAATGGAATAAATGCAATGTCATGGGATGTAATATGGTGCAATACAACTGGCTATTTTTCAAACCTGGTATACACATGCTATTGAACATCGCCACATAGCTATGAACCATGGGGGAATGCGTGAGTCCATGTACCACTCACAACCAACCAGAATGATTCATCAGGTTGGTAGAGCATCAAATCACTGACTCATTTGTCAAGTCATTTCATATCATATGACCTCAATATCCATATCATCTCATATCACACTCATTTACCTTTATCTGCCGATCTCATCGGACCAAACAACATTCCATATCAGATCAATCTCAGTATCAATGATAATACGAATATATGAATGCAAACGGTAAATAAGATGATTAATCATGGTAGTATGAGATGGAAGTCATGTTTCAAGAGATGAATATACACATGCCTCAATATCATCAGTATCACAATAACTCTAGATAATCAGTCTTTCCATATTAAGAGGCATAGAGTGATGACATAAATCAATGCACACATCAAATAGAATTTCACACATAGCTATCATAGCCCACATAACAGCTGGCGGAACTAACCTAAGTGTGATCATCCCAAACACAATACACTAGTACCCACCCAAGTGCTCATCATAGTCACTAAGGTGGGACCCCCATCACATTTAATACCCCTCAATAATTATAAGCATTACATGAATCTATCGAACTTTTAAAGAGTAAACCATAGCCTACCTCATTGTCAAGCGGGTGCCACGAACTCTCACACCAACATTTTTCCTTCTGAAGTATTTCTGGATGGTCATAGTCTAAATGTATATGTTCTACGTTAACATATAATTCTAAAAAATAACCATAAAGATAAGCTTTTCTAAGGAATCCTAAAACACAACCCATAGATGACTCCGAGCCCATAGAGGCAAAATCATAACTTTAGTTTGGAAATATACTACCCTTGGTCTAAATAGGCATATCCTTAAGCTTGATTGAAAGCCAATTAAGATTAGACCCTGAATTGCACTATTTAACACAAATCCCCAATTTTGGAAGAACGCTAAATTTCATAACAATGACATGGAGTGAGACTAGAGATTTAAGCCCATTATTAGCTCACCCTTGGATCACAACATCTAAATCCTAAGAATCAATCATAAAGGTTCATATCCTAGCATCTAATTTCATGAAATACCATTTTGGAAACTTGAGTAAACCCTAGATTTACTTCTACTCATCAACATGAAATAACCTTCAATGTAATGTAAAACAACTAACTAAGACTTAGAAAAGGTGTAGAAGTTACCCAAATGATGATATTTGATGGTATCATTGGAATGCTCATAATGATCTTCCTAGCTCCCAATTTTTGCTAGAAAAATGATTGGGTTAGAAATGAGAAAGAAGGGTTTTGAAATAAGACACTACCTTAAGCGGATCATGCTTCTGCGGGCCATTCTTCGCATAAGCGGTCCCGTATCTAAGGAAGAATATTCACAAGAGCAACGTCATTTAAATTCATCAACAATACACAGAGGCAAAATAATATCCACGAGTGCGGCAATGCACCTGCGCAATGTATCCGCCAAGCAGATCAAGTCCCATCCCTAGACCCTTGCATCTGTGGATTAGCCTCCACAAAAGTGACTCCACAGATGCGGTGATATTCCCACAAGGGTGATTATGTCAAGACCTCAAAATGCTAAACTCCAAGAAAATCCTGACTCAACACGCATCCGAGATCTCCTGGATACAAATCAATAAGCTAACTGAGTATAAAAGACGCTACGGCCTTACTCGAAAACTCAAAATACCAATCTGATATCACTACGACGCGTTCTACCTATTAATCATTCCCAAATTATCCCAAAATACACATGTAGCAAAACAAGGACTCAACCATATCTGAAAGCCTCAGAAAGTGAAAAAAACTCGACTATATCATAAAATGATGTTCTGAACTTAACGATTTACGATGGGACTCTGAATATGACAAGCTTGACCATAAGTTAACTCTTCCCACTTTAAAACATACGAGGCTTCTAACCTTAATATTTTCTCTCCGAAACCTAAATAAATTCACCACGAGATGAGCCATATATCCCATAAGTCACGACATCGATAAAGGCTATGGAATGTTTAGTTTGGTCAAAACCCGACGATAAGTCTAAAACAACTGAATGGGTCATTAAACAAATAAATAAATACATAGGAATACACATATAATAATATGGATCTGCACGAAACCTATATATTGCTACAATGAAAGAGAGAAGAGAAGATAAAGAGGCTAACCCCCTACCCGTCTCACACACTAGCTACTACTTTTCCATGCTACATTAAAACACAACCATGACCAATTTCTAAAGCATCACAAGGCACAATGAACCCATCTATTCCCTTTGATAGAGTTAAAAGTGGGGCAGAATTCAACTTCATTTTCAATTCTTGGAAACTATTCTCACATGCATCTGACCATTAGAATTTGGTCTTCTTCTGGGTTAGTTTGGTCAATGGAGCAGATATAAAGAAATAACTTTATATAAATTACGTATGCCATACAACAAGTGTGTTTATATAAATTACTTTATATAAATTACGTATGCCCCACTATCGCAATCTTGCAGGGGCTCTTTCGTATCTTACTTTCACGAGACTAGATATTACGTATGCCATACAACAAGTGTGTTTGTTTATGCATGATCCTAAGGTTGAGCACATGAATGCGCTCAAATCCATTCTACGATACATCCAGGGAACACTTGATAATGGCTTGCATCTATATCCATCATTGGTCTCTACACTTGTCTCGTATATAGATATTGATTCGGGTGGCTGTCCAGATACCAGACGCTCCACGTCTGGTTATTGTATGTGCCGAGGCTGAGTATCGAGGGGTAGCTAATGTGGTATCTGAATCATGTTGGTTACGTAATCTTCTCTTAGAACTTTATTGTCCCATTCAGAAAGCTACCTTGGTATATTGTGATAATATTAGTGCAGTCTATCTTTCTGGTAGTTTGGTTCAACATCAGCGCACTAAACACATCGAGATGTATATCCACTTTGTTCGTGAAAAGGTGGCTTTTGGACAAGTACGCGTCTTCCGTGTCCCTTCTAGGTACCAAATTGCCGACATCTTTACTAAGGGTCTTCCCTTGGTTCTATTTGAAGATTTTAAGGATAGTCTCAGCATACGACGATCGCCCGCTATGACTGCGGAGGTGTGAAAGTATAACATGATATACACGATAAACATGGCATATACAATGCCTTGTGTATACCATGTATATCACAGAAACCCAAGAAAAATTGGAGACCGTGATATACACGGTATACACAGTTGTGTATTTCTATTTTTGGTAATATGTTGTTTGTATTTAATTAGCATTGTACACTTACCATAATTGTAGAATTCTTGCACAAATAGAATAAGGTTTTGGGAGTAGAATAGGAATAGGATTTTCCATATTATGGATATTGTAAATTGTATATACAATCATTCATTAATGAAAATAATCAAGAGATTATTTCTTTTAATGACGAGTGACAACAATCCCTAAGAAATAACTCAAGGACCCCAAGTCTTTCATAGCAAACTCAGAACTGAGTAGTGTCATAATATACTTGCGTAAATCATCAGAAGAAGCAGTCAATATAATGTCATCCACATATAATAGAATATATGCTAGGAAAGTACCACGACGATATATGAACAGAGAATTATTAGACCTACTGTCTGAAAAACTAGAGCGTGATAATGTAGACTGCCGCTTTGCAGACCATCAGACCAAGTTATTACCAAGAAATATACAATAACCAGACGTGGAGCGTCTAGTATCTGGACAGCCACCACAATCAGCATCTGTATACGAGAAAAGTGTAGAGACCGACGATAGATATAGATGCAAGCCATAATCAAGTGTTCCCTAAATGTATCGTAAAATGTGTTTGAGCGCATTCATGTGCTCAACCCTAGGATCATGCATAAAAAAACGCACTTGTTGTATGTCATACGTAATATCTGGTCTCATGAAAGTAAGATACTGAAGAGCCCCTGCAAGACTGCGATAGTGGGTGAGATCCTCGTAAGGTGAGCTAGCCGCAACACCCAGCTTGAGTTTAGTATCAACTAGAGTGGAAGTAGACTTACACGAGGACATACCATTGCGCTAAATTATCTCAGCGGAATACTTCCTTTATGATAAGAATATCCCACCTTCATGACAAGTGACATCAATCCCCAAGAAATAACTCAAGGGCCCCAAGTCTTTCATAGCAAACTCAAAACTGAGTAATGTCATGATAGACTTGCGTAAATAATTAGAAGAAACAGTCAATATAATATCAACCACATATAATAGAATATATGCCAGGGAAGTACCACGACGATATATGAACAAGAAATTATCAGACCTGATGTGAGAAAACCCAATAGTAGATACATAGTCGGCAAATATCTTATACTAGGCCCGTGGGGCCTGCTTAAGCCCATACAAGGACTTTTCAATAAACATACATGATTAGGATATTGGGTGTCTAAAAACCCAAGGGTTGATGCACGTAAATAGTTTCCTTAAGATCACCATGTAAAAATCATATTTTTCACATCTAGCTGATGAATGGGTCATGCTTTTGAAAGAGCCAGACTAAGAACAGTGCGAATGGTAGTCGATTTGACCACCGGACTAAATGTCTCACCACAATCTACGCCAACCTATTGAGTTTTACCATCACCTACAAGACGAGCCTTATGTCTCACAAAAGATCCATCAGCATTATGGGATACCAACTCCCACGTCTTATTTTTAATAAGAGCATTATATTTGTTGTTCATAGCCAATTTCCAATTCGAGTCATTTAATGCAGACACTGGGTTACGGGGTAGTGGGGACTTAAGAACATTAAAATTTAGATTAAAATGTATTTTTGGTTTAAAAATACCTCGTTGACTACGAGTAACAAGTCTATGACTCGGGGGGAGAATTGGGTGGATTTTGGGAAAAATTCAGATGGATGATGGACTAGCCAGCAGGCAGTGGGCCTGTTGGCCCAACACTAGAAACCGGACTAGGTACTGGAACAAAAATCGGGGCTGAAGCACTCTCAATAGTGGGCTGGACTATTGGTCGAATAGCTGGACATAGGACGGGGAAATGATGGGCAGTGGGATTTGTTGGCCAGCAGGCAGTGGGCCTGCTGGCGTTTCGTGGTCACCTAATTGGCCCATTAAGTGGTGCATAATGTACAGTGAGAATTCGTCATCTGAAAAATTATACGAACCAGGCACGGGACTACTGATTTTTGCAAACGAAAATTGGGTTGCATAAAAATTTACATGGCGACTAATGATGATTTTATTAGATGATAAATCAAAATATTTGTAACCACGATGATTAGAGAAATAACCCAAAAACACACAAGCGGTAGAACGAGCTTGAAGTTTGTTAATTGTAGGTGACGGAAAAAGTGGATAGCATAAACACCCAAACACCCTAAGATGTGAATACAAATGATTCTTATTATAGAGAATTTTAAGGGGAGAATCATATGCTAACCCTTTGGTAGGAAGTATGTTTAGGAGGTGATTAGTCATTTGTAGAACATGATGCCAAAATGAAGGAGGTACGGAAGCATGCGCTAATAACGTGCGGACAATATTATTAATGGTACAAATTTTTCGTTCGCCTTTCCCATTTTGTGAGGGCGTATGAGGACAAGAGAAACAAAAAACTATGCCATTAACATCACAAAATCCCCGAAACAACCCATTATCATATTCTTTTCCATTATCACATTGAATATTTTTTATTTTCCTTTCGAATTGGGTACAGATGAATGCTCTAAATTTTAAGGACGTGGAAAAAACTTGAGATTTTTTCGCTAACGGAAAGGTCCATAAAAAATTAAAATAATCATCCAAAAATAGAACATAATAACGATGGCCCAAAGAACTTAGAACGGAGATGTCCATAAATCGCTATGAGTAATGTCAAAAGTCATCAAAGTACGAGAAGTAGAGGCTACAAATGGTAATCTAACATATTTTACTAACGGACGGGAAGGACAAATTGGAGTGCTACGCGTTTCCTTACAAGAAATAAAATTGTTTTTATGCAAGGAAAAATAATTAACGACCCAGGATGACCCAAACGTGCATGCCACAAGGAAGGAGCTAGAGCTGCAAATGTCGACGGTATGGCTTGACTCGAGAAAGTGGTGCAGTCGTGATTGGATAAAGATCTCCACTACTATTACATCTCATGAGAGGTATCCCCATTTTGAAATCCTTCATAGAAAACCCAAATGGATCAAAATTAACAAAAACTCAATTATCAGTGGTGCATTTTCGGACAGACACCAAATTTTTATTTAAGTTAGGGATATGAAGGGTATTTTTCAAAATGAGAGGTGGATGTGGGGGAGACAAAGTTGTATGACCGTAACCACGAATTGGAATTGAGTTACCATTACCAACAATAATGCCACGATTTTTGCTCAGATTGAAATAAGACGGGAGAGTACGTTGGTCGGACGTCATATGAGAAGTGGCGCTGGTGTTCATGTACCTATTCGGGTCTGAAGGATTTAATTCAAGTGTATGCATGGCGACCTCAATATCGGTGGGTCTCGGGATCGTATTCGGGCCCGCAGTAGTGAAGGCTTGTAAAGGCCGAGGCCCAAAAAGACCAGCCTGCTGACCTAACCCAGAACGTTGCTGGTTGGTGCCGTAAGAACCCGAGAAACTGGGCCAATGATTGGGCTGGATCAGAGCCTAATTCCCCTGGAAATAACTGGGAGGGCAGTAGCAAGGACTGGGCGACTGGCCGCTGGTCCAGGCCCACTGCTAAGGGGCCTAGGGCTGAGACCAGGCGGGCTGGGGCCCAGTACCCCTAAGCCCACTGCTGGCGTTGCTACTATTTCGTCCGCCGCTGTTGTTGCCTCCGCGATTTTTATCATTATTTTTACGATTTTGACCCTTTTTGCAGCCACTGTTGTTGTGGTTTTGGCTCGAATTGTCAATAAAACCGTGAGAGCTATCGGATGAAGTCATCATCGCCACGGAACTTGCACCGGTAGCTGCCATTTTTTCCAAGACGACTTCTTCTAGCGTGAGTATCGAACAGACTTGATAAAAAGGTGCAAGCGGATTACTTTGACGCAGTAGAGTCCCAACGCCATTATAGGCCTCAAATAGGCCTGCAACAATTTGTAGAACAAAACGATTATTGGTAACATGCGCTCCAACGTTACGGAGTTGGTCCGCCAATTCCTTGAGTCGTTTACAATAAGCTGAAACATTCGGAAAATCTTTCATGCTGACTTGTGAAAATTCTTGCTCAAGAGTGACAACTCGGAAATGTTGGTTATCCTGGAATATATCACGCAATCTATTCCAGGTATCCATAGCCGTAGTGTCTGGTTCAATGATCGTCTGTAAAAGGTTGGTAGAAATAGTGGAGTAAATCCACTAAATGACGGTAGCATCAAGAGTTATCCATAACTTAGGATCCTCCGCGGGTGTAGGGACAGCGGTTGTGCCAGGTGCCGGATGAATTATGTGATGGTGGACTTGATGTGAGATTGCGTGAATTTTGAATAATTCTGCCCACGTCGCATATTGGATGTTTTCCATCTCAAAAACAATAGAGATGTGGTTCTTGATGTTGGAAACAGTAAGGGCAGGATGAAACAAGTTCTTTGACGTAGACATAACGAAAGAACAATATGTGAATGAGAGATTTGGAAGAAAATTTGGGAAGAGATGAGGTAATGTTGCACGAATTCCGAGAATTGACACGGAAACAGCGGCAACGGAAGGGAAGAAATAGGTAGAAGCAAGTTAGACCTAGACTTTTGATACCATAAAAGAAATAATTCCTTGATTATTTTCATTAATAAATGAGTATATATACAATTTACAATATCCATAATATGGAAAATCTTATTCCTATTCTACTCCCAAAATCCTATTCTATTTGTACAAGAATTCTACAATTATGGTAAGTGTACAATGCTAATTAAATACAAATAACATATTACCAAAAATAGATATACACGACTGTGTATATCACAGTCTCCAATTTGTCTTGGCTTTCCGTGATATACACGGTATACACAAGGCATTGTATATGTCGTGTATACCGTATATATTATGGTATACTTTCAGTATTCTTCGCCTTCTCAACTATGAAGCACATTCAAATAGAAAAGTAGTTTTTCAATTTCTTGACCACAAGAAAATTGCAATAATTGTTCTTATGTAACAACAACATACTCAGCGTAATCTCACAACTGGACCTGAGGAGGGTAGAGTGTACGCAGACCTTAGCTCTACCTTGGAAGGTAGAGATGTTGTTTCTAAAAGATCCCGACTTAAGAGAAAGCATGCCAAAATAATTATTCTTGTTTATAAAGGGAAAAGAGCTGAACAAAGTATGACATAAATCCCTTCCTTTTAAAACTTCATTTTCGACCCGGAGACTTTACTTTGGGAATCAAATTGCTTCTAGTTGATTATGTTGCGTCGTGCCTCAATGTGATAACATTTAGCATGAATTTATTGAGGGAAAAGATGGTACGCATATTTCAAAATTAATTGGGCTGCTTTGGGGATTATACATCACCACTAACCTATTACTTCGTTCTTCGTCGAGCACTTTACTTTTTACATGCCCCTTAAAAATTATAAATAAGAAATCATATTGGTTACTTTAAAAAATAATTAATATTAAGAGTAAAGTAGAAAAAACTTAATTAATTTTATGTTACTTTTAGAAAGTGACTAAATAATTTGGGACAAATATTTTTAATAATGTGGCCAAGTAATATGGGGAGTAGAATTTAGAAGAGTTTTAAAATAAGGGGAAAATGTGTAAATATACCCATCAACTTTGAGATGTAGAGCAGATATACCCCATGTTAAGAAAGTAGTGCATATATTGACACAAATGGTGCAAATATACCATTTTGTTGACATAATATTTTTTTTAAATCGTTTACCTTATTTTTTAATTAAAAAATATCACATGGCTTTAAAAAAAGTCTACCCATTTATATTGAGTAGAATTATTTTTTTAAAGCCACATGGAATTATTTTTCTGGTGGATTGGGTCCGGTTCATTTAAAAAATGGGTAGACTTATTTTTTTAAAAGCCACAGAGTTATTTTTTTAAACAACCAGACTGATCCACCATAAAAAAAAATTACCACGTGCCTTTAAAAAAATAAGTCTAGTAAAAATTATGTAGATTTTTTTATAGCCCGATGACATTTTTTTATTTAAAATATAAATTGAACGATATGCACCACAAAAGTGGTGCATATATACATTTATTTAAATTATAGCATGGTATATATGCACCACTTTTATAATGAATGGTACATCTGCTCTATATCGCAAAGTTAAGGGCTATATTTGCATCTTAATTTGCCCTTAAAATGATGGTGAGATGTGAATTCAAAAACGCTGATTTTGCAAATTGCATCAGTCATTATCATTTGCAGGGGAATATGGAAAAATTGGACAACTAGCAAATATGGAGATCATAAGAGTCCAAGCAAACAAGAAGAAAGTGATTAAGTAAGCAAGTGTTAGAGCAAAACTGAGAAATAAAAGAGAGCAACAAAGAGAGTTGCTAGAGTGCGATGGAAAAAGGAAATTGAATGCCAAGGATTTGTAATACGAAAGTTGTCCATACTTTGCAATAATAAAGTTCAAGTTGTGAGCAATCAACTGTGTCCAACAATATCAACAGTGAAAATAACAGAGAGAGTTGATTGTATTGAAAACTGGAATAGAAAATTACAGATATTAAAGAAAGGTCGAATTTGGGATGAGAAAGAAAAAGTTCAGTGATAGCTATAATGTGCTCAGATGGTGATTTTAAAGGATCACCAGCTCGGCTTCTTTGGGAAATTTTCGTCGCAACTTCAGCCAAGCCGGACTTCTCGTTCTTCGCTCAACTTCATAATTCTCATCACAAGGACTAACGATGAATTTCTCAAGCACTAAAGATTTTTCAAGAAGATTAAGTAATAAATTCTTCATTAGTTGCACCCCCACGATAACCTCCATATTTGATCACTTTGTGTTAGTTGTACGGATTTTGCTCAGTTAGAGGTGGAATAGTTCCATCAAAGATCCTTGTATCAGACCACTCAATCTGAAAAATAAAAAAAGACATAATACAATTATACTCTGAGATATACTAAATTTTTTCTTTACTAAAATCAGAATCAGAAATTGAATCAAAGAAAGGGGGGGGGGGGGGGGGGTTTATTAGTTTGACAAAGCAAGTAAGGACACATAATATAGTCCCGACCTTCATTTGAGTCCCCTAAAGATTGAACATCAGATCAAAACTAAAAGAGTTCACTTAACTATATTCAAAACAAAAAGAATAAACCTCTACCTTGATCTTAACCATTTCCAAGTATGGAGATGCCTGCAGAAGCGGAGTAACTTTAAGCAGACTGCTATTATCGATAGCATGAACAAAAGTCAGTTTAAGCCATTTGACATTGTTCAATTTTGGAAAAGAATGATCAAAATCAAGATCCTTAAAAAAGATAAAATAATCAGAAGAAGGAGTATAAGAAAAGAAAAAGGCACCCGAACTTTTTGTTTTATAGAAAGTGGGATATGCTTACCATCAATTGCGTAGAATTAATTACAAGTGAAAGCTTTACTAGTTGATTGAACTTTGTTGTAATCAAATCAATGAGTCTAAGTGGATATTCATTGCAAACCTAAATCTGAGTATTAACAACCCGAGAACCATGGAGTCTAGGCAGAGATCAATTGTAAACATCAAGCTGAAGATTAACAACTGAAGAAACATTCTCTAGGCACAATTTTGTATCCTCCGTTCCCTTAAAACTGAAAGAGACAAGATTTGAATTACAGATCTCCGGATAATCTGTTCCGCATTGATATATCTCCAAATGATTTAACTTGAGGGAGGGACCAATTTCCAAATGTTTCAATTTCAGGGAATTTCTTATAGATAACTCTTCAAGAAGAGGATAGTTGGAGAGGAAAATTTTAGCAACTTGACTGCACACGTTAATGTTGTCTAGACTTAAACTTATGAGAGCCACGAATCCAAAGAGTGAAGCATCACTACTTCCGTAACCTAAAAGTTCAATGGGAATGGAATATCGACCAGATTCTTTCCAAAAATTGATTAACACGAATAACTTAAGGCGCTGGACCTTCTTTGATGATGCAAACTTGAACCACTTATCAATTTCACATTTGAAACAATCTTCAAAAGGAAAACAGACACAATTCTTCTAAAGTATGAGACTTGTTGGAATCCAGAATATGACTAATCCAATTGATATGACTCAGTTCTTCCTTTACAGGGAAATCTGAATGACTCCAAGCCTTATACAGAAACTTTGAAATTATGTCAAAGTTCAGACATGTGACATGCATCCAAAGGTGTACTTGAAAGGGAACTTGTGAGCACCGCTTTTCTCAATGTCAACTTAGAAAGAATTTCATCTAGCAACTGGGAAAACCTATCCTCCATTACTACATGGCTATTATTATTACTTTCCTCATACTCTGACAACAATGGCAACTGGCAAAGCGTATCCTCCATTACTACATGGCTAGAGCCGCAATTATCATTTTGCTGATACTGTGACAAAAATACCAAGATAAAAGGATCACGAAATAATCATAATATTGTGAATATATCCCAAAACAATTTGATATGGGACTGCAATAAATGAAGCTGAAGTGAAAGACAATAGTTTAAGCCAAAAGTTACTTGAATGCAAAAAAGAATTCGAACCTTCAGTAATTGATCAAGCTAACTATTTTATGATAATAAAATCAAGATTGAATTTTTGCAGCCACCAAAAGAAGCATTTGTAACCTGTTATATGATTAAAAAATGAAGAGACGGATAAAAATACTTTACCTTTTGTTATATTTGGGTGAATGCTTTGCTTGTGCTTATGCTTTGTCTTGAGCCGAGGGTTTTTCGAAAACAACATCTCTACTTACCAAAGTAGACGTAAGGTCTGCGTACAATCTACCCTGCCCAGACCCTACGTTGTGGAACTTCACTGGGTATGTTGATTGATTGATATATTTGGGTGAATGCTACATCTGGGAACTGTATCGCTTGACGTTTGACCACCTGAACCTCAATAAAGAATCATGTGAGTATTACTTATTTGGAAACGAAAAAGTTGAACCAAATGATCATGTTCGTCAAACTCGAAAATGAACAAGTTGAATCAAAGGGAAATGTAATACACTACAGAAACACTCTGTGCTTTACCCTCACCTACGACCTCAAAAGCAGCATAATTGGCTATCTTAATAATAACCCGAGAGATCTTCCTCAGATATAAAAGACGGAATAACTAGCTTCCTCACAATCTTGTCTTCCTCATCTGCTATCCAAGCTCACAATCTTGTCTTCCTTATCTGCTATCCAAGCTAGACAGCGCATCGCTTTATCCGTTGTGACGACATGGTAAGGGGAGCAAATGAGTTCCTGACGAATGTTTGCCTGCTCTTCAATAAACTTTATAAACTTCTGTTGTGACAGTTTTGGTCTGTGTCTCGAGGTTGCGAATCGTTTCAACATTTTATCTGCGTCATAAGTATATACATTTATACTTCAAAATTTAAAAGGGCGTTACAGTAAACGTGGAACAATGAGAGGAAGAATCATTAGGGAACCTTTCGCGCCAAAACATCGAACCCTTATATCAATCTCAAAAGAAAATAAATTACGGCGTGCACCAGAAAAAACATCAAACCCTTCTCTTATTCTTATCTCCTAACCAGGCCGGGTTATAGCCCACATGGGCGACCCACGATACAATTCAAACACGAAGAATAATAGTAATTCAAGTAGCTGAAGGGTACTCTTGATCGGTTGAATTTCTTTACAACTGATGCCTCATTATATAGAGCAGCACAACAACAACACTACTAGTGTAATTCCATGAGTAGAGTCTGGGAAGGTAAAATGTATACCCTACCTTAATAGGATATAAAATTTAAGGAAGAAAAACAATTCCAGAAACACCCAGGAACTAGGAAATATCTGAACATAGCTGATTGCGCATGCATTTTGTTAATCATATTGTTCATTTCTGTCTCTCCCTATTTTAATTTTTATTCTATCCATGTTAATCTATCTTGTTGCTTGTCCATTGTTTATTTTATTACTTCCGCCTATTTGATTTCGTAGCATTTGATATCAGAGCCAAGGGTTGTCCTGTTTCATTGTTTTCTCTATTTCATTCCAATATTTTGAATACATCAGATGTGTTTTTTGATAGTACAGATCAGGAAACAAATATTGTTGGGTTGTGTGTTTCGATTTGAAAAGTTCGTATTGAGATTGGATTTATTGAGTAATAACATTTAAAATTAATTGTGATAAAAATTTGTTGGTGAAATCTGAGTTGAACAACGTGAAGAAAGTAGTAGAAAAACTGTAGAGTTTTAGTTGGGTTCAAAACACATAATTAAGACACAACGTAAGTTTAAAATTTTGTTCTTACTTACCCCAACAATTACTTCTTGTATGGTTATATGACAATCAAAGACCTGTAACATAAAACATGAACACTTACATGTTGTATTATCTGGAATCTTTATCAACTGTGGGTTCGCACGCGAAAGCCCTTTCGATTGCAAGCTCCAAGCTTCAATGTATTTCTCCTTTGAAAAGCTAGGAAATCCGACAGAGGTTCGAGAGAGTGTTTTGATTCTAAGTCTCTAAGACTTATAATAATAATATGAAATTGAGTGTGTTGAATAACGAAGTGAATTTTTGTATTTATCGGTGAAAAATTACGTCAAACCGGATTAGAGTTTGACCTTGGGCCTGACCCAAAAATCGAGACAAATTAGGTCATTAGCGTCGCGGCCCTATGGTGTGGGCGCCGCGGCGCTTGACGTGGCCCTACACTGTCTCGATTTATTTTCCGCACATTCTTAATTAAATCAAAAATCCAATTTTGACTTAATTAAAACAATTATTATTCATTTAAATATCTCGATTCTAAATCGAATATTTAATACTCTCTCAATACATCCTTAGATCGAAAGACAATCGACACAGTGTGACCCTACATGCCTTCACATATCGACATTAATCAAATTAAGGTATACGCGAAACTCCTAGACGGCACCGCAAGACGAACTCAATATGTGAAGTACGTTTACACGAATCCAGTAAACTTAACCTCTATGTGGTAAGATAAAATCCTTCATTCACGACACACCCGATCAAGCTTAGAATTTGTCAAATGTCTATCCAAATGACTTAATCATTGTATCTTATCTATATTAGTTGACAACTAGACCATATTCTAAATATGTCTATTGCATTGGCCAATGACTTAGTCAGCCTAATATCACTGAGAATCTGAGTGTTCTCTCGAATATACATTCGAGGAATGAATCCTAATCTTGGCTCAACAACCACCTTTAACCCACATCGTAATGTACCCAATACAAGCCGTATCTCAACCTATAAGGCATTTGAGCTTAGGACAGGATCAAAGTATATTACTTTGTAGACAAGGTGCGTATTAACCTCAAGTCTAAGGACTTCTATCTCCCACACGTTGATCATACTTTAGACAAGTATAACAAACAGTATATCAGCAGGGTATACCAATACTTTCAAAGTATCCATGTGTCCATCACGAGTAGCCATTACTCGTAGCAGGTGAGACATACTACATCCTCTAAGGATGTGATGCAGACCACATGTCGACTTATCACATATCATCAATATCCCATTCTCGATGATCATTAGTCGAGTCTATTTTAAGAGTTACGTTATAATATTAATAACTCACATTATTAATAACAGCGTAACCTCCACGGATGCATATTATTGAATATTATAAACAATCAATTAATAATTTAATAATTGCAAATGCCAAAATATTAATCTCTATTAATAATAATACGAATGTGTATGAAGTACATTTGTCCTGATACAAATTATCTCTAGGACATAAATATACTTTCAATCTCCCGCTTGGCCTAGAGCCAATCTCCAACATATCTAATGCCCATATTCTCAAAATGACCATTATGCTTGACTAAACTTAATGGTTTAGTGAATGAGTCAATTAGATTATCGTCTGTGGAAATTTAATCTAATCTAATCTCTTCAGTCTCCACCATCTCACTGAGTATGTGGTACTTCCTTGGTACATGTTTGTTTCTGTTTGTTGATCTTGGTTCCTTAGCTTGCGCAATCGCACCAGTGTTGTCACAATAAATCATTATTGGACAAGTGGCACTTGGAACAACCCCTAGTTCCTTCTGGAACTCAGAAATCGCGACAACTTCTTTACCAGCTACCGATCTAGCAATGTACTCAACTTCTGTTGTCGAATCAACAGTTGTAGCTTGTTTGGAAATTTTTCAGCTTACTGCTCCACCATTGAAAATGAACGTGTACCCAGACAGAGATTTGAAGTCATCAAGATCCGTCTGAAAGCTAGCATCAGTGTACCCAGTAGCAACAAGCTTTTCTTCCCCACCATAGACTAAGAAGTAATATTTAGTTCGTCTAAGATACTTAAGAATACTCTTGACTGCTTTCCAGTGTTCTTCCCCAGGGTTCTGCTGGAATTTACAAGTCATACTAAGTGCAAAGGCCACATCTGGCCTAGTACAGGTCATGTCATACATGATCGATCCTATAGCCGAAGCATATGGGATCATTTTCATGCGTTCAAGTTCTATAGTACTAGAAGGACTATCCTTCTTAGATAACTTGATGCCTTGTCCCATAGGTAGACCGCCTTTCTTGGAATTTTCCATAGAAACACGTCTAAGCACTTTGTCTATGTAGACTGACTGTGACAGCTCCAACAATCTATTAGGTCTATCTCTATAGATCCTAATTCTCAGAATGTAGCAGGCTTCACCTAAATCCTTCATCATGAATGTACTGTACAACCACTCATTGACTGACTGCATGAGAGTCTTATTGTCTCTCATTATCAATATGTCATCTACATATATGATAATGAAGGCAATACTCTCATCCTTGCGTTTACTATAAACACATGGATCCTCTTTGCTTCTGACGAAATCAAATGACTTGATAGCCTTGTCAAAGCAAATCTTCTAACTCCTCGAGGCTTGCTTAATCCCATAAATAGACTTTTGTAGCTTCCATACAACATTTGGTTTGGACTCAAGCGAAAAACTCTCAGGTTGTTTCATATACACCTCCTCAACTAGATTACCATTGAGGAAAGCAGTTTTGACATTCATCTGCCAAATGTCATAGTCATAATATGCAGCTATTGCAAGCAAAAACTGAATGAACTTAATTTTCGCAACATGTGAAAAGGTTTCATCATAATCGACCCCAGGTCGTTGATTATAACCTTTATCCATCCATCTTGCCTTATAAGTATGTACCTTACCATATGCATCAATCTTCTTCTTGAAGACCCATTTGCATCATATGGGTCTAACCCATGTTGGCAAATCAACCAAGTTCCAAACTTGATTTATGTACATCGAGTCCATCTCAGATTTCATGGCTTCTCGCCATCTTTGTGACTCAATGTCTAACATAGCTTCATTGTAGGTTGTAGGTTCATCGTCATCAGGAATATCTATCTCATTATGTGTTTCAATAAGAAGATTAAGTTTTTCAGGCGGACGATGAGTCCTAGTGTTCCTACAGAGTTGATTATTCTGCGTTTCAATGTTTGTTGCATTCTGATTGTAAGAAGATCTTTGTGTACTGGACAATCCATCACCTTGAGAGCTTTCAGGAATGTCATTCTCATGTATTTCCTGAATGGAATGATGTACAACCATTGTATCACATTTCATTGGTTGTGTATGAGAGCCTTGCATTTCTGCACTATCTCTCACAACACTCCCACTGGCTGAATGGCGTACTCTAAGTACCCAATATTTACCAGATACTCTCACTGAATCCTTGTTTAGGTCATTCGACAAGGGTTCAATTTCTGTGTTATCTTGTGGTTCTTGAATTTATTCAAGTTCTATCTCTGTACAACTATGTTCCTTGTAGACATATTCTTCTTTAAGGAAAGTTGCGTTCCTGAAAACAATGACCTTACGTTCTCTAGGAAGATAGAAGTTGTATCCCTTGGTTTCCTTTGGATGCCCCACGAAGTAACATTTCTCACTTTTGGATTCCAACTTGTCAGTGATCATCTTCTAAATATATGCAGGGCACCCCCAAGGTCTCATATGTTTAAGAGCTTGCCACACCATATCTGGTATCTTTTCTACTGACTTGGAAGGAACCCTGTTCAGAACATATATTGAGGCTTGTATAGCATATCCCCAAAGGTATGTCGGTAGAGCTGAGAAGCTCATCATGGATCGAAGCATATCTAATAAGGTTCGGTTTCTCCTTTCGGCAACACCATTCATCTGTGGTGTTCCAGGAGATGTCCACTCTGATTGGACTCTATGTAGCTTTAAGTAATCTAGAAAATCTTTGCTCAAGTATTCACCTCCTCGATCCGATTGAAGGGTCTTGATACTTGTTGCAAGTTGCTTCTCCACTTCCGACTTGTACTCCTTGAACTTCTCAAAAGCCTCAGATTTATGTCTCGTAAGATACATATATTCATACTTGTGAAGTCGTCAGTAAAAGTGATGAAGTATAGGAAACCTCCTTTAGCTTGAGTAAAAAATGGCCCACATACATTAGTATGGACCAACTCAAGCACTTCCTTGGCTCGCACACCTTTCCCAGAAAGTGCCTTATTGGCCATCTTTCCTCTCAAGCAAGATTAGCAGTTACCATAAGACTCCAAGTCAAATGGTTCGAGGTAGTCTAACTTCCTCAACCTTGCTATCCTTGATTCGTTGATATGACCAAGTCTGCAATGTCATAGGTAGGTAGAGTTTCTATTACTTATCTTAGCTCGTTTATTTTGTACATTGAATATTTCTCAACTACAGTTTAGTGTATATAATCCATCCACAAGAGGAGAAGTTCCATATATAACATTATCAAAAGACAGTACTTGACTGCCATTATAAATATATGAGGAAACACCCTCCATGTCCAAAACAGGGATAGAAATGATATTCCTCGTTAACGAGGGTACATAGTAACAATCATTCAACACTAGACAATAGGCAGAAGGCAAATTTAATCTATAAGTTCCTACGCGCTCATCATCCACTCATGCTCTATTTCCAACTCGTAGGTCCACCTCTCTTGGTCTAACCTTCTTGTTATCAGTTAGCCCCTGCACATTAGTACAAATGTGTGAGCCACAAGCAGTATACAATACCCAGGAATGAGAGTTATTTATAGACATATTTATTTCAATGACGTACATACCTTGTCCACCAGAGGTAGAAGCACATGGTGCTTTTCCTCCTCCTGGTGCAGTGCAGTCCTTCTTCCAATGCCCCTTCTTGTTGCAGTTGAGGCATACATCCTTAGCCGAATTCACATTCTTCTTCTTCACACCTCCCTTAGGCTTCATAGCTGAGGGCGCATCAGCGACTACTTTGCTCTTCTTCTTCTTCCATTCCTTACCTTTCGGCTTGGGTCGGCTAGTAGAGCTCATCATGAGCACAACTTTGCCTTTGAAAGTGGAAGATTCAAAGGTCTTGAACATGCTATGCAGCTCCGATAGACTGGCCTTCATTCCATTCATATTGTAATTCACTATGAAGTTTTCAAAGGAACGAGGGAGAGAGTTCAGGATGAGGGTGGTAGCGACATTCTTTTCCATCTTCGTTCCAATTGAAGCAAGTCTCTCTATCAGTCCTATCATCTTCAACACATGCTACGAGACTTGGCCCCCTTCATTGATCTTACACTTGAAAAGTTCTATCAGTAACTCATATTACATAGTCTGGGATTATGAGTCATAGAGACTCTTCAAGTGTTCGAGCATCTCATTGGGACTCATGTTCTCATGTTGTCTCTGAAGTTCCATACATATGGAAGACAACATCACGCACTGTGCTGAAGTGGCATCATCTAGGTGTTTTTGGTAAGCATCCTTATCAAGAGAGGCATATTCAGCAGAGTCTGTTGCAGGGACTGTTGGGAATACCCTGTCCAACACATATTCTATTTTCTCTTGTCTCAGCACTATTCGCAAATTAATTTCTTAGCCAGTCAAGGTAGTTAGGTCCAGTAAGTTTGTTCATTTCAATCAATATTTTCAATGATAAGCTCGGCATCTTTGATAATCTGAAGAATTAGATAGACTGGAAATCAAACTCAAAATTTATTTTCTATTACACACATTCGTTTAGGCTAATCAACATGAACTTTTATTTAATTAGCTCCCACTATTTTAACATACTTCTACGACCCTATGGTAGAATACAAACCTATATTAATTGAGGTCATAATGGGCCAAGATCCAAGCCTATGTTATCTCCGCGTTTTCTTTGGCTGATAACTTCAATAACACATCTTGGTAGGTTCTAAACCAATTGAAAAACTTATTTGCAACTCTTAGTTGATCAAATATTACATTTAATCTTGCGTCCTTAGATTAGTCCGACACTTTGGCGCCAAGATTTGTCTAAGCAAGTCAACCCCATTACACAACTGCGTTTATGTATCTAAGCAAATTTGGCCTTTGTGAGCAAACACTTTGGTGTAACTACCTACAAACGTTTATCGTTTACCTTTACATTATAACACATCTATGAAAGAGTCTGGGTCCTCGTAGACTTAGAGCAAATGCTTTGGCATAAATACTCGTATCGCCGAAAAGGATTTTGCACTAACAATTATAATGGACGGCGTGTTTTAATTTAGACTTGTATATAAAATTTTGGGAAACATTTTAATTCAGGATTTTAACCAAGATCAACTCTAGCATGATATCTCCAACAAAGCATTTTATTTATCATGTAAATAATTAAGCATATATTGGGTACCGCCTACCCAAGCATGATATTAAGCGGTTTAACAAATACTGGGCGCCGCCAACCCAGACAATTATTTGCGAACACTATTCTAGTAATCTAAATGACAATCATTTAGCACATAAACAATATACTTATAAATATACTATACAATAATAATCTTTGACCAATGGGGCCGCGACTCTAATCATTAGAGTCGTGGCGTCAGTGAGGCAGAAGTCGAAATTCTGCTTCTGCAATGCATTAGCGTCGCAGCACTCCACCATGGGGTTGTGATGCTTACAAGGCTGAAACCTTTGGCTTGCATTAGGGGCGTGACGCTACACCATAGGGCCGCGGCACCCCACCATGGGGCCGCGGCGCCTAATGTCCAGAAACTCCAAAACTTAAAAAAATGAAGCATTATGGCCATGACACCGCTTTGAAAACCCTAACATGCGCCGCGGCGCCGACGTCCTGACAAAACATTTCTGTGTTGATTTTTCAAAATCATTCGAGCCCTAAATCCAATTTAGGGATCAAATCACATATCCTTTATCATCACCCACCATTATATCGATCATCATCCGTTCTTATTCGTTCTTTGTCGTGTACCATGCAATGAGCCGGACAACGCACTTTTGGTTTAGTTAGAGTTAGAGTGGAATGACTTCCTCGAGTTAGCGTAGGAGATAATTTAGGGTGACATCAAAAGGTTAACATTCGATCAAGACATGTAGGATTTCAAGAAGCCTTGTTTTAATCTAATTTTATGTTTAACCCATATTATTATATTATTCAATTGTTGTATAACCATTGAACCAGCATGTGCTATGATACCGCTGTAGGGTTTTTGTTGGGTTCAAAATACATAAGTAAGGCATATCGGAAGTTTAAAATTTTGTTCTTACTTACCCCAACAATTACTTCTTGTATGGTTATATGACAATCAAATACCTGTAACATAAAACATGAACACTTACATGTTGTATTATCTAGAATCTTTATCAACTGTGGGTTCGCACGCAAAAGCCCTTTCGATTGCAAGCTCCAAGCTTCAATGTATTTCTCCTTTGGAAAGCTAGGAAATCCGACAGAGGTTCGAGAGAGTGTTTTGATTCTAAGTCTCTAAGACTTAGAATAATAATATGAAATTGAGTGTGTTGAATAATGAAGTGAATGTCTGTATTTATAGGTGAAAAATTAGGTCAAACCAGATTAGGGTTTGACCTTGAGCCTGGCCCAAAAATTGAGACATATTAGGTCATTAGCGTCACGGCCCTATGGTGTGGGCGCCGCGGTGCTTGACGTGGTCCTACACTGTCTCAAATTATTTTACGCACATTCTTAATTAAATCCAAAATCTAATTTTGACTTAATTAAAATAATCATTATTCATTTAAATATCTCGATTCTAAATCGAATATTTAATACTCTCTTAATACATCCTTAGATCGAAAGACAATCGACAAAGTGTGACCCTACATGCCTTCACATATCAACATTAATCAAATTAAGGTATACGCGAAACTCCTAGACGGCATCGCAAGACGAACTCAATATGTGAAGTACGTTTACATGAATCCAGTAAACTTAACCTCTATGTGGTAAGATAAAATCCTTCATTCACGACACACCCGATCAAGCTTAGAATTTGTCAAGTATCTATCCAAATGACTTAATCATTGTATCTTATCTATATTAGTTGACAACTAGACCATATTCTAAATATGTCTATTGCATTGGCCAATGACTTAGTCAGCCTAATATCACTGAGAATCCGAGTGTTCTCTCGAATATACATTCGAGGAATGAATCCTAATCTTGGCTCAACAACCACCTTTAACCCACATCGTAATGTACCCAATACAAGCCGTATCTCAACCATAAGGCATTTGAGCTTAGGACAGGATCAAAGTATATTACTTTGTAGACAAGGTGTGTATTGACCTCAAGTCTAAGGACTTCTATCTCCCACACGCTAATCATACTTTAGACAAGTATAACAAACAGTATATCAGCACGGTATACCAATACTTCCAAGGTATCCATGTGTCCATAACGAGTAGCCATTACTCGTAGCAGATGAGACATACTACATCCTCTAAGGATGTGATGCAGACCACATGTCGACTTATCACATATCATCGATATCCCATTCTCGATGATCATTAGTCGAGGCTATTTTAAGAGTTACGTTATAATATTAATATCTCACATTATTAATAACAGCGTAACCTCCAGGGATGCATATTATAGAATATTATAAATAATCAATTAATAATTTAATAATTGCAAATGCCAAAATATTAATCTCCATTAATAATAATACGAATGTGTATGAAGTACATTTATTCTAATACATATTGTCTCTAAGATATAAATATACTTTCAAAAACATCATTGACAGCCATAGTTGAAGCTAGAAACTTCTAAGTCCGAAAATCGGGTTTCTACAGACAATCTTCTTTTTGAATGGTTGATATATAAAAGGTTGGGAACATAGAGTGGAGTTAATATCAAATCTTTTGGATAATTTTCTGAAGGATTAAGGTGGTTTTGAGCTGTAGCTCAAGGAAGAAAAATCAATTTCTGTCGATTTGGTTTATTATTTGCTAGCCTATTTCCTTTTTTATTTTTTTGTTAATTCTAGCTAAGATATAGTTAGTATTTGTTCATACTAATATTATGTTGTTACTTGAGTTCGTGATTTTCTTTTTTTGTTCCATTGTGTGTTTATTCGATTTCTAGTGTATTAGCTTATTTGTTCTTGGACAGGGGTGGAGGTAATGCTTGGTACTCAGGTCATTCTAAAGAAATGAAGTTTCAAGTACCTCGGGTCTATTATCTAAGGAGATGAAGAGTTTGATGACGATGTCACACATCATATTGGTGCAAGATGGAAGAAATGGAGGCTCGCATCTGGAGTCTTATAAGACAAAAAGATGCCACCAAAACTTAAAGGCAAGTTTTATAGGGCTGTGGTTAGACCGACTATTTTGTACGGGGTGGAGTGTTGGCTAGTCAAGACTTCACACATCCAAAAGATGAAAGTTGCGGAGATAAGGATGTTGAGATGGATGTGTGGGCATACAAGGAGGGATAGAATTAGAAATGATGATATCTGGGACAGTGTGGGAGTGGCCTCGGTGGTGGATAAGATGCGGGAAGCGAAGTTGAGATGTTTTGGGCATGTACAGAGGAGAGACACAAATGCCCCAGTGCGGAGGTGTAATAGGTTGGCTATAGACGGGTTCAGGAGGGGTAGAGGTAGGCCGAAGAAGTATTGGAGAGAGGTGATTAGACGGGATATGGCGCAAGTGCAACTTATTGAGGACATGACCTTAGATTGGGGGTTGTGGAGGACCAGATTAGAATAGAAGGGTAGTAGGTAGTGGAGCGTAGTCCTACTTACACTTGCAAACTGGTAGTTGTAGTGTTATTATTATAGGTCCGCTTAGTTTATCATACTAATAAGCGCAGTACTACTTTATAGTCCCATGTAGTTTGATTCCTGTTGCTATGTGTCCTTTAGTGTACTTTATTTAGCTTATCTACCTGTGCTAGTTACTGCTTACTTTTTCAGAATGCGCTAGTATGGCGTATTTGCTTTTGATACCAGTATTTTCATACTGCTTAATTTTTTTTTATCGGGTCTAACCGTTTCTTATGCTTTGCTCTTTCTTTTCTTTTGTTTTTGCTTTTCCTTTTGCTTTGCTGGTGGTTATGCTTTATCTTGAGCCGAAGGTCTCTCAGAAACAGCCGCTCTACCTACCAAGGTAGAGGTAAGGTTTGCGTACGCTCTACCCTCCCCTGACCCACGTTGTCGGATTTCACTGGGTATGTTGTTGTTGTAGCTTATTTTTCCTTCTTTGTTTAACCATAAACTGCATTACAAATGATATTTGGAATATACTTGGTGATTTTAATTGTTGGTTCTTATCGAGATTGAAGAGAATCTCTTTAGACGTAAAAGGCAAGAGTTGGTGAAATCATTTGAGCAAGGTCTAAAAATCTTGAACTAGTGTGTAAGTGCTATATTTTAAGTGAAAAGCATTGGTAGTGAGTAGTGAGGTTCTTTCTTTTAACTAACAACTTTTCTTATTTTTTAAGTATGTCTTTTGTAGATTCAGAAAATTCGTGAGAAAAAATGAAAGGTGGACTCAATCTAGTGAATTTATTTCTAGTGAAGGAACATATGCAATACTTTACTTCCAGTTATGCTTTCAATGGGAAAGGAAGGCACTATGTAGAAAATTGTATAGAAGGAAAATTATTGAAATGGTGGAGAACACACAAACGCGATATAAGGAATCCATATAGAGAATGAGATGAAATTAAGTGTCATTTCGAGCTAGAATTCACTTCTAAAGCCCATCAAAGAAGGCTATATGTTTGGAATTTTCTTAGTTTGGTTTCAATGAATTTTCATATATGAAAAAACGTGATAACTATGACCCCATGTATAATGAAAACACAAGAAGTTAGAGTATTCTTACACCATTGACTTTGAAAGCATACAAGAATATGATGTTTATCAATGAGAAAGATTTAGAAGGGTATGGAACAAGGTCAAATGTTAAAAATGAAAACTTGAAGACTATCCAAAAGTGAGCCCTTTGCTAAAGCTGAACTAAACAGGCTTAGGCCCCTTTCCTCTTTCAAGGGGACTAGAGGGAATGCAACTACTGAGACAACAACTCAAACTAAATTCCGAGAGAAAATAAAAGATTAGTGGGATATCTAACTAAAGAAGAAAAGATAGTTGAAGACTATCCAAAAGTGAGCCCTTTGCTTAAGCTATCAACTAAAGAAGAAAAGATAGTTGAAGACTCTTCAAGTTTCAAGTACAAAGTTGAAGCGTAAGGCGTCATCCTACCCCTACAAAGGGAATTCTTAGAGGATGACCTCTTTATTTCGCAACTGAAAGAGAACAGATTGAGAGGAGTAACGGAGTGACAAGTAGCAACTTGAGAGTGGAAAAAGGAAAGCCTAAGTTGAGAGACGTGAGTGAGTTACCACAAGAAAGGAGATTAGTGCTTACAAATGAGAAAAATAAAAAGTAGGGAAGACAAGAGAGCTTAAGTGAGGTTGTTTCTTATTTTTACTCTGATACTAATATTTATTTATCTCCTAGTTGTGATGTCTCTTTTGTAGGTACTTTTAAAAAAGAATGCTTGAAGAACACAATAATGGAAAACTTCAATCTTTGGAGATTCTAGAGGAGGCCGAGGCATATACTTCTTCAAGTATTCAAGTGAGCTTCAATAACCAAAATAAAGGTAATAAAAAATTATTAGAATTCTTTCAAGGAAAAATGCGGATCTTAATACTCTAATTTCCTTAAGTGAACTTGGTGAAGGTTCTAATTTAAGTAAAAGTCATGTCTCTCACGTGTATAATGATTCTTTTACTTTTTACATTGAAGAGTGTGGCTTTCTTGTAGATAATTGTGATAAGCAACTTGGTTGTGAAAGTGCGTCACTAGTTGGGGAAGTTTGTAACTTGTTTAATAATTTTAATGATGTGATTAGTACACCCTCAAGTAGTGAAGATGATGAATTAGTTGATCTTGAGGAGGAATTTTGTTATGATATCCCACCTCAGTTTGACAAAGAAGTGTTGGAAATTATCCTTTGGCGGGAGTTGCGACCGACCAACTTTAACGGCTTAAACACTAGTGTTACACATATTGGAGAATCCGGTTCTTCACACATGCATGATCTACTAAGTACGTAGATAACCGTAGGGCCAAGAATTGTCAAATTTCATTGAGAAGTGAAAGAGATATTGGTTCATGAAGTAAGGTGTTTGAAGCATGGAAAAGTGTGGTTTGGGATCAATTCTCCCTCATCGGTAGAGGAAGAAAGAATTATTGTATATATAAGACTCAAAATTGGTTTGGAGTTTGGACCCCAAGGGGTATCCCATGTGTTTAAAGGAGGGAGGACCTAGATGTGCTTCGGTTCGAGGAAAGCCCACACGCGCGCCGCCGGCCCGTCCGGTCCGGTTCCGAATTCTCGGGCTCTCGGGCTGTGGGCTGTGGGCTGTCAGATGTACAGTTTGGTCCCTGAAGTTTCCAGAAAGTCAGAATTGGCAGAGAAGAAGCACTCAATTCAGTCATTTATTTTGGCTGAATTACTCCTCCTATAATGACCAATCCGTTTGTCTTTCTCACCATTTATTTTGGTGGCTTTACTACCTCCATAATGGCCATTATTTGGCCAATAATGGTTGTTATGGAGGCAGTTAAACAGCCCCTCCCTCACCTATATAAACAACCCCTTGCACCATTGTTGAGGACACTTACAATACACGAAAATACACAAGCAGAAAATAGTTCTTCCTACAACTTCCAAGCATCATTTCATTACTCAATATTCTTCACGGAAGCATTTGAGTTTCCTTTGCTCAAGTGTTCATTTGCTGTTTTATCTTGGGAGACAGTTGTCCAGGACGTATAAAGGATACATACGGGGCAATATTATCTTAAAGACAGAGTGCCACACTCGACTCAGCATACACCAAAAATAGAAAACAGTTCTAGTTTTTCTTGTTCAACATCTTTATAATTTTCAGTTTTCTAGTTGAATTATAATTTCAATTCTTACATTAGCAGTTACTTGTAATTTTCGTTTCCTGCATCCTTTGTAACAACAAGTTTAAGACAATATTCCTTTACTGTAACTGCTGTAACATGGCTGGAAACATGAATGATACTGCTGCTACTGCTGCTACTGCTGCTACCTCTCGAGGCAACGTTGTTGCCTTCCCCGCTACTGCCGCTACTGGCTAAGGCAGAAACTCTGCTGCCTTCACTGCTGCAACACCTACTGTTCAAGGCAGTAACACCGCTGCCTTCCCGACTACTGCTACTCCACCTTCTGGCTCACACCATGATCGCCCTGAAAAATTCATGGGATCAGAATTTAAGAGATGGCAACAAAATATATTGTTCTACTTAACAATTATGGGCATGGCCCGGTTCCTAACGGAAGATCCTCCACAAGATGGAGATGAAATGGACTCTTCGCCTAATGAAATGGGTGTAGGGGGCCTTGGTATCCATGTCATTAATGGCATGAAGATGGTTCGTGACGCATGGAATCATAGCGATTTCATGTGCAAGAATTACATACTGAACTACTTAGCAGACCCTCTCTACACGGTCTATTACACCGTTGGCACTGCCAAAGAGCTGTGGGAAAAACTGCAAAAGAAGTACAACGCACAAGATGCGGGTACTAAGAAGTTCATCGTTGGGAAATTTCTAAAATTCCAAATGGTGGACAGCAAGACAGTGATGTCCCAAGTCCAGGAATTCCAAATGATGATACATCACCTGGATTTGGAAGGATTGAAACCAAACGAGCAGTTTTTGGTTGCTTCGCTGATTGAGAAGTTACCTCCTTCATGGAATGAGTTTATGAGTTACTTAAAACTCAAGACAAAGGAGATGACCTTTGAAGAGCTTGTTATCAAACTCTAAATCCAGAAAGATAACAAGAAGGCCTTACCTAGGGGCAGACAACCTGCTGAGGCAAAGGCAAATCTGGCTGAGGCCAAAGGGAACCCAAGCAAGAAGCGGACGTTCCAAAAAGACGGCAAGGCCCATGCAACGGAGACGTTCAGAGGTAACTGTCATCACTGTGGGAAACCTGGTCATAGGATCAAGGAATGCCGCAAGCTCAAGACTGAGCAACAACAGAAAGCCAAGTCGAAAGGCAAGGCGCAAGCTAACATCGTCAAGGACACGCTCCTGGATGACATGATTGAGGATTTCTCGGCAGTGGTGCTAGAAGCCAACTTGGTTGAGAATCCGATGCAGTGGTGGGTGGACACAGGTGCAACAAGACACATCTGTTCCAACAAAGATGCCTTCTCCACGTATTCACCGATCACCGACAAGAAGTTGTTCATGGGCAACAACGCTTCCTCGGACGTGCGGGCGGTTGGAAAGGTGGTCATAAAGATGACTTCCGGCAAGGAACTCACTCTGAAGGAAGTGATGCACGTCCCAGAAATTAGAATTCTTCTAATTTCTGGACCTTTATTGGTTAATGCTGGTTTTAGGCTAGTGTTTGAATCCAATAAGTTTGTACTCACTAAAAATGGCACATTTGTGGGGAGAGGCTTCGTCTGTGAAGGCCTCTTCAAAGTGAATGTCATGTCTGTATTACGTCCAAGTAATAAAGTTGAACCTTCTTCTTATTTTCTTGAGTCTTCTAATTTATGGCATCATAGATTAGGACACGTAAACTATAAGTCTATTCAAAGGCTGGTAAAGATAGAGTTGTTACCGTCTATCGACGTAAACCCTCAACATAAGTGTGAGGTGTGCGTAGAGGCAAAACTCACCAAGCTTCCTTGTCGATCTGTCGAAAGGAATACCGCTCCTCTAGAACTTATTCACACAGATATATGTGATTTGAAGTTCGCACAAACTAAAGGGGGGAACAAGTACTTTGTGACTTTCATTGACGATGGCACAAGGTATTGTTACCTTTACTTATTAAAAAGTACGGATGAAGCCTTTAAAGCATTCCGACGTTACAAAGCAGAAGTTGAGAACCAACTGAGCCTACGGATTAAATCCATTCGTAGCGATAGAGGGGGAGAATATGTAGCGCCTTTTGCGGAATACTGTGCCCAATAAGGAATTATTCGTCAAACGACGGCTCCATACTCACCTCAATCAAACGGTGTGGCAGAACGTAAGAACCACACATTAAAGGAAATGATGAATGCCTTGCTTATCAATTCCGGTCTTCCCCAAAACATGTGGGGAGAACCATCCTTACCGCTAATACGATTCTTAACAGAGTCCCACATAAGGGTAAGGACAAAACTCCATATGAATCATGGAAAGGAAATAAACCCACCTATAAATATTTTAAGGTGTAGGGTTGTTTGGCAAAGGTTGAAGTACCAAAGCCAAAGCAGGTCAAGATTGGGCCTATGACTGTAGATTGCATATTCATCGGATATGCAAATAACAGTAGTGCTTATCGCTTCTTAGTGCATAAGTCAGATATTCCAGATATCCACCAGGGTATAATTATGGAATCAAGGAATGCTTTATTCTTTGAAGGCACCTTTCCTAGAAAGGAAAATTATATAACCTCTCGCAAATGAAGTTATGCACAAAGCTCTCAAGAACCGGGAGTCCTTGACTGCCCGGATCTAGATGGTTCAGATCTAGCGAATCTCGAGGTGGCTGAACATCCGGAATCTAGTATTCCAGATTTTCAGAAATTGGAGACTCCAGAGATGGATCTAAGGCGAAGTAAAAGGGCCAGGAAGGATAAATCCTTCGGTCCTGACTTTGTAGCTTATATGGTTAATGATGAACCAAGGACAATTGTTAAGGCGTTGTCAACTCCAGAAGCACCGCTCTGGAAAGAAACTATTGAGAGTGAAATAGGCTCCATTCTGCATAACCATACTTGGGAGTTGGCTGATCTTTCTCCAGAAAATAAACCATTGGGTTGTAAATGGATACTCAAATGGAAATACAAAGCAGATGGGTCTATAGACAAGTACAAGGCCAGGTTGGTAGTCAAGGGCTATCGGCAGACTGAAGGCTTTGACTACTTTGACACATACTCTCCAGTATCCCGGATGACATCCATACGGGTATTCATTGAGATCGCAGCTTTGCGTGACCTTGAGATACACCAGATGAATGTTAAGACAACCTTCCTAAACGGTGATTTGGAAGAAGAAATTTATATGGATCAACCCGAGGGGTATGTGGTTCAAGGGCAAGAGAAGAAAGTCTGTCGGCTTATCAAATCTCTGTACGGGCTGAAACAAGCCCCGAAGCAATGGCACAAAAAATTTGATAGTACTCTACTATCGAAGGGGTTCGCCATTAATGAGTGTGATAAATGTGTTTACACGAAAGGTAACTCTGACTCATTTGTTATGATATGCCTGTATGTAGACGACATGTTGATCACAGGAAGCAGTCCTAGGGTAATCCTAGAGACTAAGAACATGTTGAAACAATGCTTCGACATGAAGGATATGGGTATCGCAGATGTCATCCTAGGGATTAAAATCTCTAAGACGTCTGACGGACTGGTCTTATCTTAGTCTCACTACAGAGAGGATGTTTTGAGAAAGTTCGAGATGTTAGATAGTTTACCGATAAAGTCACCAATGGATAAAAATCAAAAACTTGATAAAAATCTTGGTGCACCTGTATACCAGGAGCGATATGCACATGTGATCGGTAGTTTGATGTATATAACAAACTGCACCCGACCTGATATTGCTTATGCAATCAATAAGTTGGCTAGGTTCACCCGTAATCCGAGTGATAATCACTGAAAGACGTTGAATCGGGTATTATAATACCTGAAATACACGTTAAATTTTGGGTTACAATATTCGAGATATCCAGCTGTACTAGAGGGGTACAGTGATGCAAACTGGATATCTGATATAGAGAACACCAAGTCCACCAGTGGGTATGTATTTACAATTGGTGGTGGGGCTGTGTCTTGGAAATCCTCTAAGCAAACTTGCATCGCCCGATCCATGATGGAATAAAAGTTTATCGCTTTAGACAAAGCAGGAGAAGAAGCTGAATGGCTTCATGACTTCTTAGAGGATGTTCCGTGTTGGAACAAACCCGTACCTTCAGTAATGATCCACTGCGACAGTCAGTCGGCTCTAGGAAGGGCACGGAATGCTATGTACAATGGCAAGTCTCGTCATATTCGACGGAGGCATAAGACTGTTAGGCAACTGATCACCATGGGTATAATATCTATTGATTACTTTAAGTCAAAGGATAATATAGCAGACCCATTGACAAAGGGCTTACCCAAAGATCAGATGGCTTGCCTGTCTAGGGGAATGGGCTTAAAACCCAACATATAAGGACCAATACAGTGGTAACCCAACCTTACTAACTGGAGATCCCAGTAATTTGGTTCAATGGAAAAACTAAGTTGTAAAGGTTCAGTTGATCGCTTCAGTGGAAGCATGAGCACTTCGGATAGTGAATTCTGAAAAGAAACACCAAATCCAAAGTCGTTCCCACGATAGACGTTAAGTGCTATCTGCAGTATGGGTAAAGGTTAAGTTTTCAAAACCTATAATGATCCTCAACAGTTGAGGTTAGGTTTTGGGAAACTTTTAATGGTTTCTAATACTTGTGAAGTGGGGTATAGCAGGATACCTTGTAGGAGACCACCTATTTAAGTGCGAGGACGGGCCGCCTCAAATGAACGCACTTAAGAATCCAAGAAGTTGTCCATGGACAAAACGGACAAAACATTACGAAGAAGAGAGTAAGGGAATTTGTTGTGTTGGTACGATTGACTTGGCTTACACTAAACACTGACGGTTCAAGACATCACGTTCACCGCGCAGTAAGTAAGTCCGATGGTATTCAACTATGGAAGGTTCAAAGCTGAAACTACCTCTCCTTATGCAACATCGGTCAGCTGAAATATTGCTGGAAATGAAAAGACACCATGTGAGTGCGCCAAAATCTCTTTCAAGGGGGGATTGTTGGAAATTAGCCTTTGGTGGGAGTTACGACCGACCAACTTTAACGGCTTAAACACTAGTGTTACACATATTGAAGAATTTGGTTCTTCACACATGCATGATCTACTAAGTACGTAGATAACCGTAGGGCCAAGAATTGTCAAATTTCATTGAGAAGTGAAAGAGATATTGGTTCACGAAGTAAGGTGTTTGAAGCATGGAAAAGTGTGGTTTGGGATCAATTCTCCCTCATCAGTAGAGGAAGAAAGAATTGTTGTGTATATAAGACTCAAAATTGGTTTGGGGTTTAGGACCCCAAGGGGTATCCCATGTGTTTAAAGGAGGGAGGACCTAGATGTGCTTCGGTTCGAGGAAAGCCCATACGCGCGCCGCCCGCCCGTCCGGTCCGGTTCCGGATTCTCGGGCTCTCAGGCTGTGGGCTGTGGGTTGTCAGATGTATAGTTTGGTCCCTGAAGTTTCCAGAAAGTCAGAATTGGCAGGGAAGAAGCACTCAATTCAGCCATTTATTTTGGCTGAATTAATCCTCCTATAATGGCCAATCCGTTGGTCTTTCTCACCATTTATTTTGGTGGCTTTACTACCTCTATAATGGCCATTATTTGGCCAATAATGGTTCTTATGGAGGTAGTTAAACAATCCCTCCCTCACCTATATAAACAACTCCTTGTACCATTGTTGAGGACACTTACAATACATGAAAATGCACGAGCAGAAAATAGTTCTTCCTACAACTTCCAAGCATCATTTCATTACTCAATATTCTTCACGGAAACATTTGAGTTTCCTTTGCTCAAGTGTTCATTTGCTGTTTTATCTTGGGAGACAGTTGTCTAGGACGTATAAATGATACATACGGGGCAATATTGTCTTAAAGACGGAGTGCCACACTCGACTCAGCATACACCAAAAACAGAAAACAGTTCCAGTTTTTCTTGTTCAACATCTTTATAATTTTCAGTTTTCTAGTTGAATTGTAATTTCAATTCTTACATTAGCAGTTACTTGTAATTTCTGTTTCCTGCATCCTTTGTAACAACAAGAAGAACATGAATCGTGTTAGCAATATTTGATTTCATTTTATGAAGTTATTGAAGTGGCTGCTCGTAGTGAGACTGCATATACTGATTCATCTTATGAAGTTCGTCCTCTCTTGAAAGTTGACAATCCTTGTAGTCCTTTATCTAAAGAGTATGACAAAGTTAATTTCTTGAAAGGTGATCTTTGTCATGATAGTGAAAGTCATTCTTTGTGTTGTCTTAGTCTAGAAAATAAGTTTGCATATTTGAACACCATTGATGATTTGATTTTGGAAGATACTTTTTTTAAACATATTTGCACTTGATGATATTTGTGAAATATAACCAGAATGGTGCAAGTCTTGTGAAAAAAAGGATCTTGATTTGAAAAGTATAGTAATTGATGCTAGATCGTGTTTTAACTTCTTTACTTATTCTATTACTTCCTCCATTTCAATTTATTTGTATAGTTTTGATTTGACACAAAGTTTAAGAAAGTAAAGAAAACTTTTGAATCTCGTAATCTTAAATTAAAGATCTATAAATGTCTTTAGTATTGTGATCTTAAACATGTCATATGAAGTTGTAATTAAAGTGTTTCCAAAAATAGAAGCATTTTTTAAACTGACTAAAAAGAAAAGTAAGACAAATAAATTGAAACAGAGGGAATACTAATTTTGAGGATGTGTTTTGGAGTGATTTCATCAGTGCTTCCAAGTTAAAAAGTGAAAAAATGTCATTTGAAACATAATGTGATTTGTTTGGGTTAAATGTGATAATTTTTCTGCAATAACTCACTTGATCGTTTTGAGCTTTTAGACTTCTTTCTCTCAAAATACCCTTCATGTAGTTACTTCTTATTATTAATGACCTACATGGATGGTGGCATGGTTTTCGAGACTATTGGGTGAGTTTGAGATAATTTTTAATAAAATTGGAAGTTCATAAGTTAAGAAAATGAGTAAGTTTGACCAAAGTTAATATCGGGGGTAAATAAGTCGGTGTTAGAGTTTCGTCATTTTCATGATGTCCGGAACGTGATTTATGACATAGTCGAGTAGTTGATTGGGGTTTCGAGGGGTTCGGATGTGATTTGGATCGTTGGTTGATAAACTAGTTAAGTTAAGGATTTGAGTTGACCTAGGTCAACATCGGGCTAATATGATTTCTTTTAGGTTTTTTGAGTGCGCAAGCAGATCCAGAACGTATTTTATGACTGAAATGCATATATGGTTTGTGTAGGGAGGTTCCGGATGAGTTTCGAGTGCTAAAATGAAGATTGAGTTGTTGCTGAATTTTTTGGTGCAACAATTCCGAAAATATCGGTTATGTCCCTAATTTCATCCATAAATTTCCATCTTCCTTTAAAATTTCAAAATATCATATCTCTCTCATCTTAAGGCCAAATTGAGTAATTCAAAAGTCTATTTTGGGTGATATTTCACAAGGATTATGTTGTGCTTATCAAAGGTGAGTTTCGTGATCATCTAGCACCTGATTCAAGCTAGGATAGCTTATGCATTTTACTTACTTGTTTCGGGATTTAGTCACTTTTTCTCACAAGTTTGGGAGCTCGGATTGAGGCGATTTCAAAGATATTCTTCTCATATTTGTTTGGGGGTAAGAATCTAAACCTTATTTTATGGTACTCCATTGATTTCATACATTATTTGAGTTGATTTCATGATTGAGTGTTGAAAAATTATGGTTTTTTATCCTGGGTTGGATTTTTGGGAAAATAAGAAATTGAAGGTCAAGTTGTAGTTTTTACTGGGTTTTCTAGATTTAAGTCCCTTGAGTTGAGGGCAAACAATTTCAAAAGGAAAATTCTAATTTGGTCGCCAGAGTTTGTGGTCACTTTTTGGGATTTTAAAGCCCTAAGTTAAAATATGAATTTCTTCAAATTGGAAGACATATTGAAGTCAATTTGGATCATTTTCTAGATATAGACTTTATACATTGTGGGTAAACTCATTTTGGGGTGAAATTATAGTTATTCCCTTCGGGCTCGAGATTGCCTTTTTAGGTTCGAGGCTAAGATGGTATGGGCATATGAAGAGGAGATATATCGATACCCCAGTAAGGAGGTGTGAGAGGTTGGCAGTGTTGGTTTCCGAAGACGAAGGGTAGGCTGAATAAGTATTAGGAAGAGGTGATTGGACAGGACATGGCGCATCGTCAACTTACCAAGGACATGATTGTACATAGAAAGTTATGGAGGACCCCTGATTAGGATAGAAGGTTAGAAGGTATTTGAGTGTTGGATAGACTTGGTAGGTATCTAGTATTAGCATTTTTCTCATAGTTTCTTCTTCATCAATCTATGGTATTATCTATTGTATCTTGTGCTTCAGTTATTACATTAGTTTGCTCTATGTAGTATGTTGAGCTCTTACTATTATTTTGTATGCCTTATTTACCTTTGTACTTTCTTTTTAAAATTGCTTTGTTATGCGTTACTTGAGCCGGGAGTTTTTTGGAAACAATCTCTCTAACTCCATGAGATAAGGGTAACTCTACCCTCCTCAGACCCCCACTTATGTGAAACACACTGGGTAAGTTGTTATTGTTCTTTGTTGTTTTGGGTTCCTAATTCATGTATAGCAATATGAGTGTTTACAGACACTTATACTCATGAAGATTACGTATTTGATAGTTTTAAAGTGTTCTGAGGAACTCCGAAAAGGAAAGCCGAAATCTTGAGGTTCCTGACGCATTTGCTCGACATTCAAGGTATGTTAAGACTTTCTACACTTCGTTTGAGGGACATTTTTGTTAAGTAAATATTAAAAATAGAAATCATAATGAGGTAAGCGCTTAACGGGTGGTCTCATATCCATTATGATTTGTGAGTTTGTATTCGAGTCATTTATGTTTGTGGTCAGACTGCCAAAGCATGTGGGCATTAGTTATTATGTGCATATGTATACTTGATTCTTGTTATATTTGGCATCTTAAGAAACCTCATACACTTCTGATAAACTTGTTTGGATATTAAGTCTGGAATCATGATTAACTCACCTAAATGGTTTGGCTATTAAGTCTAGATTTGTGATGAACTCACCTAAACTTGTTTTGCTATTAAGCATGGAATTGTGATGAACTATGCCAAACCTGTTTGGCTATTAAGTCTAAAATCGTGATGAACTCACCTAAACTTATTTGGCTAATTAATCTGGATTTGTGATGAACTTACTTAAGTTTGGTGGCTATTGTGTCTGGATTGTTGAGATATTCATTCTCTTATATGTGGTATCATGCATATGGATGAGATCAGATATGAGTAAAGGTCGAGCATGTGGAGATTGTTCGTGCTGCGATCGTGATATAATTTATGAGTTGGGTACATGGAGATCGTCCGTGCGAGAGATTATATTGATTATTAACTGTGTGTTAAAATCATCCGCACGAGAAAATGGAGACCGTTCACGCCTGTAGATAGACCTCGTGAGTCCTCAATGTGTCACAAACTCTCAAAGATTACCTAGGAGTTGTGTGTATATAGGATTGAGAGAGATTTGGTACATACGACATATCATTGCATTACATTCTTCATCCTTTCTTGATTATATGTTTAATTAATTTTTGGACTGTAACGACCCGTTAGGTTATTTTGGTTATTTCACTTGATTTCCCATAAATACCCTTCACTTAGCCTTATTTTGAAGTTTTTTTATATGCAGATATAGGGGCAAGATTCCCGAGGCTATCAGCTAGAGATATCTAAAGAAAATCCTAGTTTTGGAAGTTGAAAGTTATGAGTTTGAAATTTTTGACTAGGAGTTTACTTTTGGATAGATGTGTCCGGAATTGAATTGAGATGTTCCATTAGTTTCGAAACATGATTTTTGACTTAGATGGATGGTTGGAATGAGTACCGAGTGATTTGGGTGCGATTGGGGTAAATTTGTGCGAGATCGGTTCTAGGAGATTTTTGAGGAGATTTTCAAGGTTCATCAAGAGGGTAAGCTTCTAATCTTCCTCTTATGATTATTCCATTAATTATTAGGAAATTCCATGATAGAAATTATGATTTAAGAAGGGGATTTATGGACCCTAAGATGGGAATTTGGGGATTCTTGATTTAAGCATGATATTGATGTTACATTTGGATGATTCTTGCTATATAGACTCCATAGATGATGTGTAAACTAATTTTTGAATAAATTTTCTATTTTTCCCTTCGATGCTCGGGATACTATTTTGGGTGACCTTTTGGGTTCGGAAGTTCTATATAGCAATATGGATACCGATAGAATAGTGTATTAATGTAATATGTATGTTTGAATATATCGACACCTTTCAGAGGCATTGCAAAAGGAAAAATCTTTGTTTTGATCGTCGGACTCCTATTTCAGGCAAGTTGAGATCTTGCACTTTATTTTAAGCATTATTGTTGGTGTAATGAAGTAATTAAGAGGGTGTAATGAGGATAATAAGGGGGTCCTGATATTTTTGAGGTGACAATCACTTGTATCGGGTACCGATGACATATTATGGGTATTTGTGCTTTAAATTAAATAGTGAATGTCATGCTTTGGCACTAGCTGATAGTAAAGTACGATATTGTGGATTTGTGATTTGGGTATGAAGCCCGTACTTTCTGTCTTATGATTACTTTCCTGTCTTATCTGTGATAATGTGTTTCCATCACTCCTAGTACTCGTTTAAAAATAGAAAAGAAGTTGAAGGTCGAGTCTTTATTGTGAAATGGCTAAAGGTCAGACCTTTATGTCCTATATTGATTAAAGATTAAATCTTTATTGCATATCCTTGTTTCTTATTGTTATGCATGCCATATTCATGCTTCATATCTTATCTCATCCATGCACATTTGTTGAGACATATATGGGTCCGGGGAAAATGTATTCCGGATGGAGTGATGCGATATTTAAGAGCTCGATTGGCTAGAGACATGTATTGTGAGGCTAATATTGGTTAGAAATAGGTAATATGAGCCTACATTTGGCTAAGTGACGTGACTGAGAGCCTAAGATTGAATAAGGAACCCAAAGGAAAATGATTCCAGGTGGTATATGGACCTTGCGAGTACCCTATGGGTCACGATTTTGTAACGCTCCATAAATCCGAATTAGGTGTAGATGTGTTAAACGAGTATTAATGAGAGATTTTAACCATATAAAGTCCCGTCGGGATGATTTTGTGGTAAAAATAATTGGTTTGAAATCAAGATAAATAGTGAGGTGCATAAAGTTCGATAGAATCGACTAAGTTTATGATAGGTCTGCATTCCAACCTAGTTTCACGCAAGTCCGTTTGGAATTTGAGAAAACAAAAAAACATAAAAGTTGTATATCTTTAAAATAACTTTCCAACCATATATGGTGGAGTTCAATCGAAGCTTTGTGCTATAAGTTATGACCATTTTACTGAACGTTGTTAATAAAGTTGAAAAACGTAAAATTTTGACTAAGTGTAAAATGGACCTAGGAGCTCGCTGAGCTCAGCTCAAAGCGAGATAGGGTTGTGCTTTGGACCTCGCTCAGCAAGGTGTAGGGTCCCGAAATGAAAATTTTCAAAAAATTGGCTAAGTACATTTTGGACAGGTGAGCTCGCTGAGCTTAGCTCAAAGCACGGTATGAGCTCGCTCAGCGAGACATGGGGTAAAAAACTCCCATCCTTTAAATATAACACTTTGTCCAATACAAGGTTTCTTATTCATAGGAATAGTAAGCTTTTTACAAATCTTCATCTTCCGGTTTTTCTGAGAAAAATATTAATTCTCAAAGAAATTTAAGAAAATGAGAAAATCAATGTTTTATTCATTCTCTAAAATGGACAATTATTTATTTTTAAGGACATAAAATGAAGTAACTCTAGGTAATTAGTTTCTACTTTTGAGTTCCAATAATATTTAAGAGTCTTACACATAATACACAAAACAGCAAATACGAAAAATGAAAATGGGCTAGTGGGTATATCAGCCCACTAGCTACAACATACAAGAAAATAAACCTAGTATTTTCTAGGTCATTTTTAATCATGGTTGGGCCTTCGATCATTTTTACCCATGGTTGGGCCTTCTTACAAATATATACCATTTTTATCCATGGTTGGACTTTCATTTCTGCCGGACTCGATGAAAGAATGTGTTGTTGGGCCAACGGCTCAATAGTTTGCGAAAACAGCAAGGTGTGGGACCACAGGCCCACAAGACATGCAAGGGGCGGGGGGACATACACATGGGTTAGAAAATGTCCAATCCTAATCATATATAAATATGGTACTAGAAATCAGACATCTAAATTATATTAATTCTAATAGTCCAAGTAATCATGCCAGCAGGCCCATAGAAATGACAATCCAAACATTTAACTCAATATTGGGCTTATATAGAACACATGGTACGCGCACACAGAGGGACAGGCCAATAGAACATAAATCCAGATTCTTGAATAAGCTCGTTCTTAACACATATTTGGACTATAAGGCCGACGTACATTCAATAGACGATATACTCGTGATATACTTGGAGATGTATGAGGATATGCACCTTTGATATACATTTGTATATACCAAGGCCTCCATACCTCATACACCTTGGAGTATATCAGTGATATATCACATAGCAGATATAGGAAAAACAAGGGAGAAAGGCACATTAACCATAGACATGTCCTATATTACAAGAGAAGGGGAAAATGTGCACGTTTAAACTGCAGATAATCAGCAAAAAACACTAGGATATAAGTATGTGTGTCCAAATTTAACTCCAATCACAGGACAAAACTAACTCAAACTAGCACCTAATACATGTAGAAAGGAAAGAATAAACTCAGGTAAGATAAGGGTGCATATAGACCTATACACTTAGTCAAACCAAACCTATTTCAGGGCTTTGTTTCAAATTTGACCAAAACATACAAGCAACATTGACATATGAAGGAAATCAGTTGTGCACAGACCAGGTAGGTGACATGTTTTTCATAGAGGTATTATTCAGAGTATCAAACCAGAAAGCATAAGCATCTCAATAGGCAGGTTCAGACACAGTACAATAAGGAGAAAATATGTTGCACACCCTCTCACTCAAATTTAGACCATTTGTATGGGGGCAAAGCAGGTAGGCAGTCAATTAACAGAAATATGGGCATAGAGGGAAAACCAGACAAGCAATCAGAGGCAATATTCTAAAGATGCAGGGTTGTTTAGGTTACACAGAACATACAAAGTCCTAAACATTCCATGTACTGATTAGGATGACACTCAACAAATTCAAGCATGCACAATGGGAGAACTGGACAGTAGTAGCACAATGAGACTAGGATAATTTCCAACATTCCCTATTCTAAACATGCTTCCCTAGATGAATTCATAAACCAAGAGAAAACAAACACACATTCATAGGTAGACAACTTGGATAGGTGTGCTTGACTTGGCAAAGATTAAAGGCATAGTTAGCATGATAGGGTAGGGAGCATATTCATATCATGAAAGGTGGTTTGGAGATAACATTATGGGGATTTTCTAGGCTAACAACACCAAAGCAAAAATGAGCATAACCCGAACCATTTGTGTCTCTCCCCTGCACATACCGGTCGATGATTCTATGGTTGTGGGTCGAGTCTATCAAACCTTTTATAGGTTATGATACTTGGGTAGACTTGGTCATATTAGACATGGTTGAATTCAATATTATTCTGGGGATGGATTGGCTATCACTGTATCATACAATTCTAGACTATCATGCAAAGACAATCACTTTAGTGATGCTTGGTCTTTTGAGGTTAGAGTGGAGGGCGCTCCTAACCTTGCTTCTAGGAGGATCATTTATTTTATTCAAGCTAGGAAGTTGGTAGATATGGGTTGTTTTGCGTACCTAGCTCATATTCCGGATACTAGTGCGGAGACTCCTTCTCTTGAGTTATTTTCAATAGTTAGTGAGTTTGCCGAGGTCTTTCCGTTAGATTTACCGGGTATGCCATTGTATAGAGACATTGACTTCTGCATTGACCTAGAGCGAGATACTCTACCCATTTTTAGTCCTCCATACCATATGGCTCCGGCTAAGCATAGAGAGTTAAAGGAGCAACTTTAGGACTTGTTGAGTAAGGGTTTCATTCGACTAAGTGTATCTCCTTGGGGTGTTCCTGTGTTGTTCATGAAGAAGAAGGATGGCACCATGTGTATGTGTATTGATTATAGGCAGTTGAATGAGGTCACCATCAGATTATATATCTGGTTTCGTGTATTAATGACCTATTCGACTAACTTCAGAGTGCTTATGTGTTTTCAAAGATTTATTTGAGGTCCAGGTATCATCAGTTGAAGATTCGGGCCGAGAATGTGCTGAAGACGGCTTTCTAGACTCGTTATGGTCATTACGAGTTCTTGGCGATGTTATTTAGGCTTACCAATGCCCCCACAGTGTTCATTTCTAGACTCAAGTTGTATTTTGATTCTTTTGTGATCGTGTTCATTGATGACATCTTGATCTATTTGAAGAGTAAGAAGGACCACCGGAAGCATTTGAGAGTGGTTCTGGGTTATTGAAGGACAAGAAGATGTATGCTAAGTTCTCAAAGTGTGTGTTTTATGGAATTTTCGGGACACGTGGTGTCCAGGGATGGGATTATGGTTGACCCAAAGAAGATAGAGGCAGTCAAGATTGTTCTAGATCGACTTCTGTGACCGAGATTTGGCATTTTGTGTGTCTCGCTAGCTACTATCACCGGTTCATCAAATGATTATCTTTTATTACCTCTCATTTGACATATTTGACTCAGAAGGATGTGCCTTTCCAATGGTCCGATGAGTGTGAGGAGAGCTTTCAAAAGCTCAAGTCTCTTTTGACTACAACTCTAGTTTTATCCCTTCCGGTGGAGGAAAAGGACATTACCATGTATTGTGATTCTTTGAGAATTAGGTTGGGCTCTGTGTTGTTGTAGGAGGGTGAAGTTATAACTTATGCATGAGGCAGTTGAAGGTGCATGATAAGAATTACCATGTTCATGACTTGGAGTTGGCTGCCATTGTGTTTACTTTGAAGATTTAGAGGCATTACTTGTATGGCGTTCATTGTGAGGTACATATTGACCACCACAGTCGTCAGCACGTATTCAACCATAGAGATTTTAATTCTAGGTGGCATCGGTGGATGGAGTTACTGAAGGATTGTGACATGACCATTTTGTACCATATAAGCAAGGCCAATGTGGTGGTGGATGCCTTAAGCCCAGCATGGAGAGTTTATCTTGCTTGATCATTTCTGAGCATCCTTTGGCATTGGAGGTCCAGTCTCTAGCGAACCATTTTGTGAGGCTTGATATTTCAAATCTGGGTAGGATTCTGGCTTGTGTTGAGGTGGGGTCATCTCTTTTGGAGCAGATTAGGACTCACCAATATGATGATGCGGAGTTGTGCAACATCAGGGATAATAGATCAGTTGTGAAGAAAATGAGGCTATGATTGATAGTGAAGGGTGTGATGAGGTTCTGAAAGAGAGGGAAGTTGAGTCCGATGTCTATTTGACCTTTTGAGATTCTTTAGAGGGTTGGAGAGGTGGCATATGAGTTGGCTCTTCCACCAAGTCTTTCAGGTGTGCATCCAGTTTTTCATGTATCTATGCTGAAGAAGTATCATGTGAACAATTTTTATATCATTCAGTGGGACTCCGTATTGCTAGATCAGAATTTGGAGTTTGAGGAGGAGCCTATGTCTATTTTGGATAAGTAGGTGAGAAAATTGAGGTCTAAGGAGATAGCTTATGTGAAGGTGCAATGGACGCATCATCATGTTTAGGAGGTGACTTGGGAGACAAAGTCTGATATGCGAAAAATGTATCCTGACTTGTTTACTACCTCTGGTACGTTTCCCTTTTCCGTTTCTCTCCGTTCGAGGATGAACGTTTATTCAGTTGGTATCTGATATAACATCCCGTCTAATATTTTTAGCCTAAGACCACTATTTGACTATTTTACCCTTCTGTAGACTTTATGTGGGGTTTGTGATGTGGGGGGATGGGTAGCACAGATCTCGAGGTCAATTTATATGAGTTTCGGATGAAAAACCCAAAACTAGAACCTTATAATTGGATAGTTTGACTCAAGGTTGACTTTTTAGTAGATGGGTTCGTTTATGGGTTTTGTCTCTTCCGATAGCTCCAGAGGATCATTTATGACTTAGTCGAGTCATCTGTTTTCTTCCCGAGGCAATCTGATGTATTTTGTGGTATTATTTGTGAAATTTGGTGATTTAGCCATTTTGGGCGATTCTTTAGAAAAGTATGTCTTATATTGGTCGAATGGGAAATCCAAGAGTACAAGAAAGTTCATAACACTATTTACCTTTGGGGAGCATGTCTAGTTTGTGTCCGGGGGGTCTCGAAAGTGTTTCGGATATTTGGTAGAAGATTGAGTTAGTTTTTATTTTGCTAGTGTCTGCCCCGACAGCATTGGTGGCCTCTCCTGCGTATCCGCCTCTATAGAGGTTGAGTAGCAGAAGCAGAAACTGGGTAATTAGTAAGTTTTCGCCTCGGCGGAGGGTGTTCATGCAATGACGGTTGCGTCTCTAAAGGGTAGGGTTCGCTTCGGTGCTGGGGTGAGCTATCAAGTGATTGCACCCCAGTAAGGTCATTTTTTGCGGGAGCGAGATCATGTCAGCTGAGTTGATTCTGCTGGGGCGAAGTCGCTGAATCATGTAACCTATTTAATTCTCTAGGTGAAATCACATTCCCAAAACATTCTTTCCTCAAACCTAGAGCTGCCATAAGGGAAATTCTGAAGATTGAGAGTGAATTCTTCATTTGAGGTCAGGTTTCCATCATTTGTGATTATAGTTCATATTTCTATGTCTTTAATGGTGATATAGTGTGCATGTGAATTGGGGAAGATGAGTTTGGACTTCCATATGAGATTAAGGGAGTTGGATCCTTGACTTAGAGGTGTTTTATTAATTAGTTTGCTTTAATATTGTGAATTAGTGATGGAATATGCTAGATTATCATGTTGTAGCCTTTAATTTGATTATAGAAAACCTTTTTCAAATTGGGGGAAATTCTAGGGTTATGAATTGGGGCTTTTCGTATATTGTTCAATTGAAAGTCTAAATGAGTTTAGCTTTCTAATTAACTTAAGGATATGATTACCTAGTATGTGTTCATGGTTTTTGGGTAATAAAGTTGAGTCTTGACGACGTGGGCCCGGGGTTGGTTTTGGAAGTATTGATTTGTTTAAGGATTATGTCCTTTTATGTTATGTAAGCTTTATATTAATGAATAGTATATGTGTGATTATACTTCGATTAGCATGAGTCGCTTCAGAAGGGCAAGGCAAGCGCAAAAATCTGATTGTTCGAGGCTCATGTTCGGCCTAAAGGTAGGCTACAGTTTAGTTTCACTAGACTCCGATAGAAGTACGTAAATTAACATAATTATTGAGGGGTATTGGATGTGTTTTAGGGTCCTACTCAAACGGTTGTGATGAACGTTTTAGTGAGTACCGGTGTTGAACTGTGATGATGGGACATTTAGGAAATCAACCTTATGTTGGTTCCGACTGCTATTTGATTAGGCTTACCGTCATTATGTAAGCTTGTCTCCATATTTGCTATTGATATGTTTATTCATTACATATGCTTTTGATATGATATCCTGAAAGGTAATTGATTGATATGTTTTGGAGTTCCTGAAAGCATGTGATATTCATCTCTATACTTGGTTGCACATCATGACTTTTTACCTTTTACTGTCATTTGCATTCATACACCATGTTTATGTGATATTGATATTGGAGTGGTATGAATTATGATATGGGTCCAAGAGTTTGGAAATGGTAAGAACATCGATGAGATTATGACAACATTGAGATGATGATGATACGCGGAAAATAGAGTTACATGCCTGCAACAGTTATTGAGCCAAGAGCTGGGCTCCGTTGAGAAATTTTGGAGGAGTATATAGATTTTGTGGGTCCCCCATGGGTGTGCAGTTCATAAAATTTGAACGCATGTATACTGGAAATGAAAGGTATTTGGCATATACATTGCATTCATTCCATACATACCTTATTGCATTACTTATCTATTGATAGATTAAGTGTTGGACTTGTAATTGATGACTTGGGTGATTTCTAGATATTGTAGGATTTGAAACTGATCATTATGTACTAGAACATTGTTATAAACCTTCTTGCAACCGGATAACCCTTATGTATGTGAAGTTGTATGTGAATAAGTGACTTGTGACTTATTTGGGATATTGTACTGTCTAGTATTTATCTCTTTTTGTGTATCTTCCATCATTGTCGGCCTATGATGCCTATGGGGGTACATTGTGTACTCATGCTATGATTGTTGTATTCTTTTTGGATGCAGATTCTGTTCCTTCTACCAGCTCGGGACTGGATGGCTGAATCCGAGTAGGCTAATTCAGGCATTCATGGTGAGGATGCTACTACCGACATACCCCAGATTGATCTATCTCTTTTCTTTTCTTTTATTATGATTCAAGAGACATGTATAAGATTTTCAGACTTGTTCCATTTTATTTGACTGGTGTATTATAATAGTAGCGCTCTTGTATTATTGACTAGATATTTTTAGGGTTTTATTTGACTTCCAGACTATGTTTCGCATATTTATATTATGATAGACAAGTTTTTAAGTATTTTGTTCTATTTATATCTTATTGTATGATATTAGGAGTGGTTCGACTACTGGTGGGAAGTATATGTGCCACCATGATTCTTATAAAGGGTCGTGACAGATTCCTTGGACAAGATTAAGTTGATCCAAAAGAGACTTCTCACAGCTTAGAGTAGGCAAAAGAGTTATGCGGATTAGAAGGTTCTTTATTTGGAGTTCGTGATTGGTAAGCGGTTTATGTTGAAGGTTTCACCCATGAAGGGTGTGATGAGATTTGGAAAGAAGTGCAAGTTGAGCCCTAGGTATATTGTCCCGTTCAAGATTGTTCAGCGTATTGGTGAGGTAGCTTATGAGTTAGCTTTTCCTCTTGGTTTGTCGGGTGTTCAGCCCGTATTTCATATTTCTATGCTCAAGAAATATCATTCAGATGGTTCTCATGTGATTTAATGGGATTCAGTGTCGCTTGATCAGAATGTGACTTTTCAGGAAAACCCAATTGTTATTCTGGATAGACAGATTCAGAAATTGAGATCCAAGGGGATTGCTTCAGCAAAGGTTTGGTAGATGCATCATCTGGTCGGGGAGTTAACTTGGGAGACCGAGTCAGACATGCGGAGTAGATATCCCCAGCTTTTTGGGAATCAGGTACTTTCTTTCTCTTTTATGTTAGAGGACGAACATGTATTTATGTGGTGGATGATGTAATGACCTGTTAGGTCATTTTGGATATTTTTCTTATTTTCTCTTACATGACCTTTTCGCTAGCTTCATTTTGGTATATTTGATGAACGAAGATGGGTGGTACGATTCCCAAGGCAATCGGGTGGAAATAGAGAAAGAAAATCTAAGTTTTGAAATTTGGAAGTTATAAGTTTGAGTTGACTTTTCGGTGAACACACCCGGAATCGAATTTCGATAGTTTCGTCAGATTCGAAACGTGAATTTTGACTTAGATGGTTTGGTTGGGATGAAGAAAGTCAATTCTAGGAAGTGCTTAAGTAAAAAAAGAATTTAGGTTGACTAAAGTCAACATTGAGGATAAACGAGTCTTTTTTGAAGTTTCATCGATTTCGTTAGGCCCAAAATGTTGTTTATGACTTAATCGAGTCATTGGTTCAGTTCTCGAGAAACTCGGGGATATTTTGTACTCTTTGTTGGAAATCTAGCTTTTAAAGAGAATAAAGTTGACCACGATCATCATTAGGTCAAGACGACTCCATATGATTATTTTGAGTGGCGAGCAAGTTCGTTGCATGTATTAGGAGTAGTTTATATATGTGGTTAGTTTCCAAAAGGTCTCAGATGAGTTTCGGTAATTGAATTGAAGTTTGAAGCATGTTTGGGGGTTGCTAGTTCTGGTGTCTCACTTCTCCGAGCCGCACCTGCGCAAGGTGGGACGCAGGTGAGAAAATGGCTTAGGAGGGCCTGACCTGCTTCTGTGTGAATTGGTCCGCAGCATCAGATCCGCTTCTACTAGCTTCTGGGCCGCACCTGCGAGATGTGCCTAAGTAAGTGGACCTCGCACCTACAAGACTTGGGATACATATGTGGTCCTGTAGGTGCGAGATATTAGTCGTTGGTACGGATAACGCTTAACAGATTGCATAAGTTCCCCATTTCAAAAATTGGTCATCTCATTCACATATTTAGATGGGAGCTCGATCTAAGGTTATTTTGGAGGGGTTTTGCACGATTCATAAGAGGGTAAGTTTCTAATCATCCTATTTCTATTATATCTTCGATTATTAAGGATTTCCATTCTAGAAATCATGATTTAACATGAGTGATTTGAGGGTTTATGAACCCTAGGTTGAGAATAGAGTTTTTTCTTCAATTAATATAGAATTTGATGTTGGATTGAGTTGATTTTGATATCTAGCCTCCATATACCTTGGGTATCTATAGAATCATGTGTTAACATATTTTCTTTGTTTGAATAGATCTGGACCATTCGGAGACTCCACGAAAAGGTAAGTCTTTGTTGTGACCGTCGGACTCCTAATTCAGGCCTGTTGAGATTTAAGACCTTATTTGAAGCATCGTGGTTGTTGTAATGAACTAAATAAGATGGTGTAATGAGGATGTTAAGGGGGTCCTGATACTTGTGAGATGACGACCACTTGTATCCGGTACCGGTGTGATGTTATGGGTACTTGCGTTGTTTAAATTGTATAGTCCGGTCTGAATGCCATGCTTCGGACACTAGATGATAGATAGTATGATCCTATGGGTTTGTGATTGGGGTATGAAGCTCGTATTTTTTGTCTTCATGATTGTATGTCTGTCTTATCTATGATTGTGTTTTTCTCATCACTCCTAAATACTCATTTAATAGTGGAAAATAAACTATAGTTTGAATTTTTATTGCGTAGTTGGTTAAAGGTCGCATCCTTATGAATTTGTTTAATTGCTTATTGAATCACATTATCATGCTTATTAGACTACATGAACGATTTCATGGAATTAGAGATTTCTTGTATCAAATCTTGAACTTATGCTTATTGGTTGTACCTATATATCGGTCTAATAGCGGTTAAGTGTGGAACTGGTATTTGGAAGGTCAACCCTCGTCTCTATTTTAACTAGGGGCGATCGATGTTGAGGCTAAGTACCTGTTGTTCTTTGTACTAACACTACACTTGTTGCACCTTTTTTGTGTACAGATTATGTTCCTAGCACGAGCGGATCTTGAGACTACGCCGGTCGCCGTGGGATCGGATTCTTCATCTATCTTCATTTTGTCTTTTCTATTTCCAGATAGTATTAGTATTCGAATTATATTCTAGACATGTATTTCCTTTTTAGTCGTTCTTATACTAGTGACACTAGGTTTTGGGAGTTGTAGTCTCTTTCCATATGCTTATGGGATTTATTAAGACTTAAAATTTACTTGTTTAATTATTCCACATTGATTTTCTTTAAATAAAATGGATAGAGGGTTGTTGTCGGCTTACTGACTTAATAGAAGTTAGTATCATTATGGCTTAGCGAATACTGCAGTCATATCCTCCACTAATTAAGTCCCACTTGTTGGCTCTCTACTCAGTCAATGCTTTATCACCCCTATTGGCATCTCCGTCATGTCCACCCATCTCATAGAGTTCTTCAGCAGGTTCTTAGAGAAAACAGTTTACCTTGTTCTAGTTCTAGCCTTCATAAAGTATGTGAAGCTTGTAGATTAGGAAAATTGCAAAAATTGTCTCTCCATCTGAGCAATAAGAAAAGTTCTTTCATTTTACAATTATTGTATGTTGATGTTTGGGTCCTACACCTCTACTTTCATCTACTTTTCAGACCAAAAATAAAAGAATCTATTTTTCAGACCCAAAATAAGAAAATTCAGTAAGGTTTGTGTTAGTTTAAAACTGCAATGCTTACCAAAGAGGAACACTAAAGTTCAATCGACTATAATGATTAAAAAGAAAACCAAAAAGAGCAGTGTTCCAATACACCTTAATTAATTTAGGGATACATGAATGAAAGAACAAATGTGTAAGAGCTATCTCTTACATATGTCAACTTCTGGATCTTGGATTCAAGAGTTCAACTATTCAACAAATAAACTCAAATTAATTAATACATGATGACTTGCCTCACAAAACTCTTACCCTAAAAATTGTCACTTTAGAATTAATTAATAAAAGTAAATATATTCACAAATATTTATTTTAGTCATGAGAAAACAATATATATATATATATATATATATATATATATATATATATATATATATATATATGTATGTATATGTATATATATATATATGTTTGTATATGTGCGCGTAATATTGACAGTGGAACACAGACTATTATGTGAAGATGGTAAAAGTACTATATATATACAAGTACTAAAAAAGTGTCATCAGATATATTTTGACCAAAGAGTTACAAAGAAGCAACTAGCTGTATATAACTCATAGTATATAACTTATGGCTTCAAAGACCTCCTGTATCTTCATTCTTCCTATGGCACTTATTGCAATTCCATCTTAAAGTATAATCTTGCTTATGGTTGTACCAAATACATGCATATTCCTGCATCACATACGACAAATTATCAGATATCCTTAACAAGAAAAAGAAAAGGTTAAAAAAACTAACGTATAACGTCTTAATATTAATCTGACAAACTATGTCTCTTACTAATTATTATGAATAAACAAACCACTGCCACCCTTTTCCTGAACAGTAAAATAATTAAATAACTTATACTAATACTTTGCTATAGTATATATTTTTGTTTTTCTTTTCTGGGGAGGAAACATAACATGTAAAATTGTGGTCAACAAGAATCATAAGAGATCTCGTTTCTGAAGTACGTACTTGATACAAACTTCTGAAAAAGATATGATTCCATTTAAGAAGCTGAATTACATGAAGTTTGCAAGTAATTAATTGGCCTTTGTTTGACCAGATTTGTTTCCTTGCTTCATGTTTTGCTTATTAATTTCATGATATAGTGTACGTCGAGTAACTAATAAAAAAAGATATCTTTTTGTAATAACGAGCGATTAGGCAATTATATTGAAAGATACTAAGATAGCTAACCTACACATCCAGTTGAATCCGTCTCTAACAAGAGTTACGCAGAAAACGTTTTTCGCATAATAATATAATTAGCCTCCTTATGTTATTGTATTTTAACACTAGTAGCAAGTAGCATCTGAAGTCCTAATCCAACAAACGAAACAACCCAAAATCAAATTTCAGATTCTGAAGATTCCGTCGAAAATTTCTTCAAGGTGGAAGATTGAAATGGCATCATGGATACAATGGCAAAGCAGACACATTCGAGTGCTAACCCTGTATTTTTCTTTTCCTTTCCTAAATTTTGTTTCCAATTTACATTTCTTAAATGATTTCATTATTTAAGTAATTGAAGCACCTCATATTAGTAATTATGTATCTTACTATACCGATTATAATTTGTTTATTCCCTTGAAAAGGTTTAGTTTTTTTGGTTCAGTTTCAGTTTGCAACTTTCTAAAATCAAAAACTTAAAAATCGAATAGAACTTTTAAAAGACCGAATTAAACCAACCGATGCCCCACCCACAAACAAAAAGATAACTCCCTTTGTATTAGCAAATATTCTCCATATATTCGTCACATATCGTGTAATTGTAAGAATCCTAATACATCATAAATATACAATATTCATAATTACACAATATATGGCGAATATATAGAGAATATTTGCTAATACTTTGTTCGATCACGTAGAGCAGCAGCACATGTTGGTTTTCGCCATTTATATATTTTTGTTTTCTTTTTACTGGAGTTAATTAGAGGAATTAACTTCAGTAAAAAGAAAACAAAAATATATAAATGGCGAAAACTTAGTAAGAGACATGGTTTGTCAAATTAATATTAAGAAAAAAATATTTTATTATCTTACTGTTTAGGAAAAGGGTAGCAGTGGTTTATCCATAATACTTAGTAAGAGACATGGTTTGTCAAATTAATATAAAGACGTTATAGGTTAGCTTTTTAAAACTATAATTTTTCTTGTTAAGGAGATCTGGTGATTTTCCGTATGTGATGCAGGATTATGCATGTATTACAATCATAACCAAGATTATACTATGGAATTGCAATAAATGCCATATGAAGAATGAAGATCAGTTAAATATGAATGAAATGTATCTGAGGTCTCTACGTAGGTTCTTCTTTGTAACTCTCGTGGTCAAAATATCTCTGATAACATTTTTTAGTACTTCTGTATATATAGTACTTTTACCATCTTAACATAATAGTAGTCTGTTCCACTTTCTATACTTGTTGTTGGGATACAATTATTGTAGAAAACGAAAAGTAAGTAACTATTACAATAATAGAAAGAATAAACTAACTATTATAATAAACTAGAAATCAAGAACTTAACCGATTGCTTGTGTGATTCGCTGAGTCGAGTGATGACACTCTTTCTTTAAGACAAGATTGCCCCATATATCTCCTTTTACGGTATTGAGCAATAGTCTCCCAAGATACAACAGCAACTTTAACAAGTGAGCAAAGAAAACTCAAATGTTACTCTTGAAGAACTTTGAGTATAGTGACTTTGCTAGAGAGGAATAATATGAACTCTGAAAATCTGTAGAATATTTTCTAAGTGTTGAGTGTAGTGTTTCAATTGAGCCAAAGACCTCAATTTATAGTGTAAGTAGAAGACCCCTCAACTAGCCAACTAATGACCTTCAATATCCATGTAATTGCACTTGATTGAGGGGTTACATTCAGCCAAATAATGGCTGAATTCATGTGGCAAGTAATGGAGAATCAATGCTCCAAAACCAGCCCAAACGTCAGATTTTTTCAACTTCCCATCGCAGCATTCTGCCTCTGAAGCGCCGCGGCTCCAGTAGCTGACCAGCCATTTGCGCTGCGGCGTAGCCTGGGAGGCGCCACAGCTCCGACGGTGTGGCGCCGCGGCCCTTCACTGCTCCGCGGAGATATCCGACTCGTTTTATTTTACACTTTGTACTTTACCAACGTGGAATACATTGTCATTTGACCAATAACCGTCCATAATTCTATGTCTCAAACGTATTACATACGTACCAATATCTCTTTCACTAATAAAATTTGCGATACTTGGCACTACGTGTGCACGTGTGTGGAAACGACGTTTCCAACGTGCGGGCCCAATAGTTCGAGTCATAAATTAATGGGATATACATATTTCCACATTTAGTAAATTTTCAACAATCTCCTCTTGAAAGAGATTTTGGCGCACACACATGGTGCCTTTTCTAGCAATCTTTCAGCGGACCGATGTTGCATCTGGATAGGTAGCATACGCTTTGAACCTTCCATAGTTGAATACCATCGGACTTACTTAATGTGCGGTGAACGTGGTGTCTTGAACGTCAGTGTTTAGTGTAAGCTAAGTCAACGGTACCAACACAACAACTTCCTCTACTCAGTTCTTCGTAATGTTTTGTCCGTTGTGGCCGTGGACACTTCTTGGACTCTTAAGTGCGTTCATTTGAGGTGGTCTGTCCTCACACTTAAATAGGTTATCTCCTACAAGGTACCCTGCTATACCCCACTTTACAAGTGTTAGGAACCATTAAACATTTATCCAAACCTAACCTCAACCGGTGAGGATCATTAAAGGTTTTGGAAACTTAACCTTCACCCACGCTGTAGATAACACTAATAGTCTATCGCGGGAACGACTTTGGATTTGGTGTTTCTTTACAGAAATCACTATCTGAAGTGCTCCTGCTTCCACCGAAGCGATCAACTGAACCTTTAGAGCTTAGTTTTCCCATTGAACCTAATTCCTGTGATCTCCAGTCAGTAAGGTTGGGTTACCACTGTATTGGTCCTTATACTTTGGGTTTTAAGGCCATTCCCCTAGACAGGCAGAACATCCGATCCTTGGCTAAGCCCTTTGTCAGCGGGTTAGCTATGTTATCCTTTGATTTTATGTAATCAATGGATATTATACCCATGGTGATTAGCTGCCTAACGGTCTTATGTCTCCGTCGAATATGATGAGACTTTTCGTTGTACATAGCATTTCGTTCCTTTCCTAGAGCCGACTGGCTGTCGCATTGGATCATTATAGAAGGTACAGGTTTGTTCCAACAAGGAACATCCTCTAAGAAGTCATGAAGCCACTCAGCTTCTTCTCATGCTTTGTATAAAGCGATAAACTCCGATTCCATTATGGATCGGGCGATGCAAGTTTACTTAGAGGATTTCCAAGACACAGCCCCACCACCAATGGTAAATACATACCCACTAGTGGACTTGGTGTTCTCTATATCAGATATCCAGTTTGCATCACTGTACCCCTGTAGTACAGCTAGATATCTCGAATAATGCAACCCGTAAGTTTGCGTGTATTTCATGTATTAAAGTACCCGATTCAATGCTTTCTAGTGATCATCACTCGGATTACGGGTAAACCTAGCCAACTTGTTGACTGCATAAGCAATATCAGGTCGGGTGCAGTTTGTTATGTACATCAAACTACCGATCACCTGTGCATATCGCTTCTGGCATATGTGTGCACCACGATTTTTATCAAGCTTTTGATTTCTATCCATTGGTGACTTTATAGGTGAACTGTCTAACATCTCAAACTTTCTCAAAACATCTTCGATGTAGTGAGACTGAGATAAGACCAATCTGTCAGACGTCTTAGAGATTTTTATCCCTAAGATGACATCTGCGATACCCTTATCCTTCATATCGAAGCATTGTTTCAACATGTTTTTAGTCTCTAGAATTATGCTAGGACTGCTCCCTGTGATCAACATGTCGTCTACATACCGACATATCATAACAAACGAGTCAGAGTTACCTTTCATGTAGACACATTTGTCACACTCATTAATGGCGAAACCCTTCGATAGCAGAGTACTATCAAATTTTTCGTGCCATTGCTTAGATGTTTGAGCTCGTACAGAGATTTGACAAGCCGATAGACTTTCTTCTCTTGCCCTTGAACTACATACCCCTCGGGTTGGTCCATATAAATTTCTTCTTCCAAATCACCATTTAGGAAGGCTGTCTTGACATCCATTTGATGTATCTCAAGGTCACGCAAAGCTGCGATCGCAATGAATACCCATATGGACGTCATCCGAGATACCGAGGAGTACATGTCAAAGTATTCAAGACCTTCTTTCTGTCGATAACCCTTGACTACCAACCTAGCCTTGTACTTATCTATAGACCCATTTGTGTTATACTTCCGTTTGAGTATTCATTTACACCCCAACGGTTTATTTCCCTGATGAAGATCAATCAACTCCCAAGTATGGTTATGTATAATGGAGCCTATTTCACTCTCAATAGCTTCAGCAATTGTCCTTGGTTCATCATCAACCATATAAGATACAAAGTTAGGACCGAAGGATTTATCCTTCCTAGCCCTTTTACTTCGCCTTAGTTCCATCTCTGGAGTCTCCAAGTTCTGAGAATCTGGAACACTAGATTTCGGATATTCAGCCACCTCGAGATCTACTAGATCTAAACCATCTAGATTCGGGATATTCAGCCACATTAAGTGTTGAGTGTAGTGTTTCAATTGAGCCAAAGGCCTCAATTTATAGTGTAAGTAGATGACCCCTCAACTAGCCAACTAATGGCCTTCAATAGCCATGTAATTGCACTTGATTGAGGGGTTACATTCAACCAAATAATGGCTGAATTCATGTGGCAAATAATGGAGAATCAATGCTCCAAAACCAGCCCAAACGTCAGATTTTTCCAACTTCCCGTCGCAGCATTCTGCCTCCGAAGCGCCGCGGCTCCAGTAGCTGACCAGCCATTTTGCGCTGCGGCGCAGCCTGGGAGGCGTCGCGGCTCCGACGGTGTGGCGCTGCGGCCCTTCACGGCTACGCGACGATTTTCGACTCGTTTCATTTTATACTTTGTACATTTCTTCCTTCATTTACCAACGTGGAATACATTGTCATTTGGCCAATAACCGTCCATAATTCTATGTCTCAAACGTATTACATACGTACGAATATGTCTTTCACTAATGAAATTTGCGATACTTGGCACTACGTGTGCACGTGTGTGGAAACGACGTTTCCGACGTGCGGGCCCAATAGTTTGAGTCATAAATTAATGGGATATACTTATTTCCACATTTAGTAAATTTCAACACTTGTCTCATGTATGGTACAATGAGGTCTCATGTATGGTACAATGAGACAGGAAGAATATATATGTTTCATTATATATAATTTATATATAATGAAACATATATAGTGCTCATGACTAAAATAATTAATATTTCTAAATACATAATGTGAAGACGCTCATAGAAAGCTGTATTCACTTTAATTAATTAATTCTAAAGTGACAATTTTTAAGGCAAGAGTTTTATGATGCAAGTCATCATGTCTTAATTAATTTGAGCTTATTTGTTGAAAAGGTGAACTCTTGAATCCAAGTTCGAGAAGTTGACATTGTAAGAGATAGTTCTTACACATTTGTTCCTTTCATTCATGTATCCCTAAATTAATTTTACTAATTTTTTACCGAAATAAGCTATTATTTAAGTAAATTTATTAAAATAATACGCTTTTTAAAAAAATTACCAAACTAGAATAAACGTATTTCTCAGTAACGTATTAGGCATATTTTATTTACAAAATCCAACGGGCAAAAAAACTGACAGTTGACAGTGTTAAAATATAAGTCGTTAATGTAAGTAACTTTTTATGGTTAATACGTGACTCTCAGCAACGACTCTAAAGAATCGAAATAATGCCTAATATGTTACTGAAAGTCACATATTAATCATAAAACGCTACTTACAGTAACGAATTATACTTTAACACCGTTAACCATCAATTTTTTTATCCGTTGAACTTTTTGAATAAAATAATGCCTAATACGTTAGTAAGGAATACATTTATTCTAATTTCGTAAATTTTCAAAAAACGTATTATTTTGATGAACTGAATTAAATAATGAGTTACTTCGGTCAAAAATTCTAATTTTACGGTGAATAGGAACAGTGCTCTTTTTAGTTTTCTTTCTTGTTAATCATTATAGTCGATTGAACTTTCGTGTTCCTCTTTGGTAAGCAGTGCAGTTTTAAACTAACACAAACCTTACTGACTTTTCTTTTTTGGGTCTGAAAAGTAGATACTCCAAAGATATCACAAGTATATACTAGGGGATGAAAGAAATGTACATAGAAAATAATAAGTACTTGGAGAAAGATATGTACAAAAAGATAATCTGATTTTGTTGGCATACAAATTGCGTACCCTCCACCTCAAAATTTTTCTTTTTGATTTTGTTGGCATGCAAATCTGATTTTGGGTCCTAACTAGTTTTTTTTGTTTGTTTGTTTCTGCCATTAACTAGTGTAGTATCTTCGTATTTCAGTTAAATCCATGCATTTATCACGCACAAAATTATGGGTACTCTAGAAATAGGAACTTTGAATTTGTACAAAAGGGATATCTTTTTTACTGTGGGTAGCATAAGTAAAGCATATCAGTTGTATCATTATTACATGATTAAAGGGGAATATATTTTATTTGTACAAATTAAGGAGATACAATTGTAATTATGAGTACTCTATCTAAGCCATATCAGTAGAGTACAGATGAATTTGTGATTGTACAATTAAAAGGGATATATTTCTTATTGATAGTATTGTAGATAAATCATATTAGTTTTACAAACGGAGGACATATATTTATTTGTCCAATGTGAAATATTATTTGAATGGTGAGTAATTAATATAAGTAGATAAATCATATCGGTAAAGTACATGTTAGAACAAATTTTATAGGCAGAGGCAGATCTAACTTAGCAATGCAACACAATTGTTGTGTTGATTTTTATTCACATCAATTGAAATGTACAAGCAGCTATATATTTATAGATACACGCTAGTATAGAGATATAATTATATAAATAAAATTATATTATTTTGTCTAGCCGTTGTCTGTGGAACTCTTATTAGAGTCACATTTAACTAGATGTGTCTCAATACTCCCAGTGCAAGCTGATGGCCGAAGACACATTCAACTTGGATTGAAGCAACTCAAATCTAGAGGAGGTTAGTTGTTGCACCCCGTAAGTTTCGCGTTTCTCTATGTTGTCAATGGATACCGAAGCCCCGGGGAGAGGTATGACCTTACAGAAGGATAATGAAGGTACCGGAGTGTTTGGGAGTTAAGCGGATCGAATGAAGTACGTTTCGACGAAAACAGGAAACTGAGAAATTTGACGGGAAGATTGACGGACCGTCAGACTTCCCACATTGGACCGTCAATTTTCCTGGCAATTTGACGGGAAGATTAACGGACCGTCAAAAGTCAAATGGACCGTCGGTGCAGTTTTGGTTACGGGTTTAAATTAGATTGTTGATGTAAAACCCTCATTTCTCACCCAAATCAGTCCTGATACCTCTCCATCATACCCCCAACATCCCAAGTCGAAATCAAAGATAATCCACAAAATTTGCGTGAGAAACCCCGTGATCATCGTATGAATTTCCGCCTCCTTGAGGACTGATTTAGGAAACCTTTGGAATGAAATGCCCTACTGTTTTGTGAGGATTATGTGTTAAGGTATGTTTTATCCTCTCATACGTATATTTACGCTTAATTGAGGATTGGGAGAAAGTTAGGAAAAATTTTCATGATCAAAACTTCGCAAGTTTGTGAAATCTTCGTAATATGAATTGTTGGGTTGTTTTTCTCTAAGAATGAATTGAATTGGATGATGGAATTGATTATGTATGTTATGTATTAAGTAAAGTACGGTTTGAAGGATTATGAAGTTGAATGACATAAAACTTTTCATAGAAGAAACATTTAAGGAATCATATATGCTAAAATTATCGAAGGACACCTAAATGAGTTTTTATGGAAATTGTGTTTTGATTGAAGTGTGGGATTGAATTGCATAAGTATTCCTCGTAAAGAAATCTAAGAACTTGAGATGTTCAAGATTTGCGATAATATGCCTAAGTGAAGTTTCTCTATAGAATTTGAATGTGATATTGATGTCAGCTTGTTATGTGATGTAGATGACCACCCGTAAGAGGAGCGAGGACTTATAGAACGATTGTAGCGACAAGGACCAGGTATGTTAAGACATACTCTTTCATTCTTTTGGCATGATCTATGAATAACGTAATCATATCAACGTTACACCAAAAAGGAACTTTATTCTTGAGATTGAAAGCTTGTGAACCTCGTTGTTTCAAGTTGACGTATAATTCCTGGATTTTATTGTTGTTCCCTGCCAAAGACACCTCTCGCATTGTTCCCTTTGAAGCATATATTTTTCTTATGACTCTTGTCGACCCTCAGATAATTGATACAAACACAACTACATAACAATGATCGGAGGAACACAACTACATAACAATGATCGGAGGATAACGACCTTGAATCACTCTGATTGGTTTCATAAGGCCCTTCAGAGTCTGTCTTGCATTGCACTTATATATATATATATATATATATATATATATATAGCTATTTTCTTACCGAACCCTGCTATAGTCGACCGGGTACGACACGTAGATCTGCACCCAACTATAGTTGGTTTTGTTATTACCGAGTCCCACATTTGGTGGAACATCCCTTACTTTCGAGTCACGGTTTGAACCGCTAGGCGTATGTAAAATCGCTAGGCGTGTGTAAATAGACCCGAGCGTTGGGCAAATTTATGTTATATTTACGTATGCTAATAAAGAGTTTGACATATAAAAGGATGCAGTCCTGGAATAATTTTGGACGTAACAAGTGTGACGACGGAAAGCGGAAATAAATTTGGTCTGTGCATAAAGAGGTTATGGACTAGTGTCATATCACAAAAATTATGACATTAAGTATACGCATTTTATAAGTCATCAAGACTTAAATAAATTGGAATCACGAAATTATTTATGTGTGTGATTGGTTAATTATGGGATTAATTAATTAAGTGGAGGGGGAAAAGTAAGTGGAGTAGTACGTGTGGCATGTAGAGTTAATCCTAATAAAATGAATAAGCCTAATAAGTTGAGGTGGCAACACATGAGAATTCTTTAAAAGGGGAAAGAGGACATTAGTTGTTGATGTTGCCGACATGCAAAACAGAGAAGGGGATACAAATATCTTGTCTCATTTTCTTTGAGAAGACATTTCTTTAAGAAAACATCTGCAACACTAGCACATGGAAGTAGAATGTTATTTATCTTATGGAAGTGGCATCATTTCTTTTTCATTTAAAGGAAACAAGACAATTTTATGGTGCAGCAACGTGAAATCAATTTCCATGGCAGTAACGGCGTGCTTCCTATTTTAGGTAAATCAAATGTTACTTTATAGTGAACTAAGGTAACATGAAGATTCTATGAAGATGGCCCAAATTTAATTCGTTGTCTATGACCTCCTACGATCTCCTATGAACAAATAAGATTAACGTGCGTTGGACGAACTGATTTCGTGGTAGTTATTGAAGGATCGGCATTCGAGGTATGTTAAGGCAAATTATTTCTTTATTTTGGCATGTTCCATATAACAAAGTATAACCGTAATATTATTCCATAATTTATTCTACTCTTAGAAGTTAAGAATATTCACATTATTGATTCCTATGTTAAAAGTATGTCTAAATATGTTCCTAAGTCCTTATTAAGGCATATGGAAAAGATGTTAATATTTACGACGTTAACCGAAGGTACAAAAAAATTATGTCATTCATGATATTTTATTGTTATTCATGCATTTTCATTTGCATTGCATTCATGTTTTTTCTAAGACTGTATATAGGGGATGGGAAACGGGACGCAGACCACCTGATCAGCTGGGATATGATAATGATAAAGCCTGTGTGGCTTAATGAAGGAAGATGCCTGATTAAGGGCCATATATATATATATATATATATATATGTTGTGGGGAGGAAGATGCCCTTGTGTGGCCAGTATATATGTATTTACCGCATTATGCATGCCATTTAGACATATTATGCCCACAGAGGCCGACAAGAAATGATGCCCACAGAGGCTGTTATGGTAAGGAAGATGCCCAACGGGGCCGATGTATATGTATAACGCATTGTGCATGACATTTAGGCATATGTGTTAGGGCCCTCAGAGGCATTTACTGTTGTTCAGTTGTTTCGGTTTCAGTTATTGATATATTCTTGTTATGCTATTATTCATGCCTGACATACTCAGTATATCAGTCGTACTGACGTTCCTTTTGTCGGGGGACGATGCGTTTCATGCCTACAGGTTCAATTAAGGAGGGTGACGGTTCACGCTAGTAGGTTGCTAGTTCAGCTGATGTTGGAGCACTCTATTTGTTTCAGAGTTGCAGTTGGTCATGGTACAGTATTTTTTGCATCCGCATATGGGTATGGCGGGGTCCTATCTCGTCCTTGTGATGTCAAGTATTCCTTAGAGGCTTATAGACATGTGTCATGTGGTTAGTTGTCATGTGTGGCCTTGTCGGCCTTGGTATTAGTGTTTATATATGAAAATTGGATTTCTGGTTAAGATTTTCTATAATCCTTTTCGGCTTAGTCCGTATTCAATTTTGATTAGAAATTGGTTGTACGATTAGCGGTACCCGGCGGGTGGGGTCCGGGTGCCCGTCACGGCCCTACGATTTGGGTTGTGACAAACTTGATATCAAAGCATGTCTATCCTAGGGAGTATATAAATTGTGTCTTGTAGAGTCTTGTTTATGGGTATGTTGTGCACCATACTTATAAACATGAGGCTGCCTGACATTTAAGGATGGTTTCCATTCTTTCATATCATAGATCGTGCAGTAGAACTGAGTCTTAAAAATTCAAGTTTAACTCATTCCTTATATTGTTCCAGTAACGATGGTTACCGGAAAGGACTTCGGTTAGTTCATATTCGTAGCCAGTAAATGAGTGACTTTTATCAGACAATTGATACGCCAGAAGGGCAGTATGATGTTCAAAATTATGAGATTGTGATGATAAGTTTGACAACAGTAGGGTTGATTATTTAACCATTGAACATTACTTCAAGAAGAAGTTGAAAGATGATCCTACGTACAAAGTGAAAGATATGAGGAAAGATTTGCATGTTGCATTTAACCTTAATGCTACTCATGGTAAGTTTAAAAGGGAAAGAGAATGATCTTGGAGAAGCATGAAGGTAGTTTCAATGATGATTACAACAAGTTGGAGGCTTATGCCTAAGCTTTGAAGGATAGTAATTCTGGATCTAATGTGGTTATCAACTTATCCAATGAGGCACTACTTTAAGGAAAAAGAAAATTTCTTAGAATGTCCATTTGTTTCCAGGGCCTAAATATGGTATACAAAGATGGTTTGAGGCCATTTATTGGACTAGATGGTACTTTCGTGAAAGGGAAAGTAAAAGGCCAACTGTTAGTGGCTCTTAGGCAAGACAACTAGACCCATTTTAATCCTCTTGCATGGGCTGTTGTTGATATAGAAACAAAGAGGAATTGGACCTGGTTTATGGAGCATCTGAAGTTTTCATTAGAGATGAATATGAGAGTAAGAGTTACATTTATCCCAAACATGCATAAGGCATTAATTGATGCCATTAAAAATGTGCTTCCACAAGCAAACAGAAGGTATTGTGCCAAACATGTTGAAGCATTTGGGCAAAAAAAAATTATTATGAATCCTTGGAGATGAATAAGCTATTTTGGTGGGCTTCATAGGCCACATATCTAGAAGATTTTAAAGACCAGTTGAATTCCATGGGGAAGTTGAGTGAGGCTGTTGTTAAGTCATTGTTGAAGCATCCTCCATAGAGCTGGTGTAGGGCATATTTTAACACGGTTTGCAAGGATCCATCAGTCACCAACAATATCACTTAGTCCTTCAACAAGTGGATTTTTCCTGCTAGAAACAAGTCAATATTTAAGATGCTTGAAAGTATAAGGGTGAAGGTAATGGATCACCTAAGAACTCATGAAGAGAAGGTAAGTTCATGGAGACTTGAGTACAGTCCTAGTTGCTTGGAATTGTATCAGGACTTCCTGAAAATTGCTCAAGTCGGTAGGGTGGAAGAAAATGGTGATGATGGTTTTCAAGTTTCAGAGGGGCAGAACAAGCACAACTGCTGCAATTTTGGACCAAAATATTATTGCACTTAAGGCTAAAAAAAATGCGCATCCTTGAGACGAGTTATTTGCTACAATTTTGGAATAATTAGCTACTATTTTCTCAGAGTGTTACACTATGAGGTAAGTTGTTGATTGCCTACTGATGTCTTGTTATGAGAAGATGTTGCACTTGGAGTAAGCCAAGTGCTATCCTTCTGAGGTGCTGCACTGTTAGCCTACTGTTGCGGCCTTAATCTCCTGCAACCAGATGTTGCACCTTAAAACCAAGCAGTTTTGCATTTAGATAAGGCATCTTGATAAATTATCTTGCTATATTTTGGGTTGTTCCTTTTTGGAATCTATTGGCTGCTACTCCGCTGCAATTAAAAGGAAAGTATGTGGCTGCTATGCTTGTCGATCGCACAGTTGTGCTAAAGGACGCTCCTCTATGCTATTGTTGACGCTAGTTGCTGCTACTGGTGGCAGTGTTCAGATGCCTATTTTAGAGCAACTGTTATGTTTGGGTTGTCATTATGTGCTGGAGAAGAACACGTAGATCCTTGCTGCACTTTTCAAGCCAAGTTGTTGCTGCACTTTTCAAGCCAAGTTGTTGCTGCAGTTCAAGTAAAAACTGTTGCTGTTATGTTTTGAGACCTTGTTGCTGCCTTCTTTTTCATCTTGTAAGAAATGAACAGATACTACACTTGAGTTGCTATTTTAAAGTGGTTGCCACACCTTGAGCTAAATTCTTATTGCTACATTTGAGGCAAGAAAAATGTTGCAGTTTGAGACAAACAGTTGCTGCACTTGGAGTGCATTTGTTATTGCTCCTTGAGGCAAACTTGGTCGTACTTGAAAAGTTCCCATCTTTCTGAGAGGTAGCAGCAACTATTTTGTTGCTGCTGGTAGTTCTCCCATTTTTCTGAGGAATTTAGCTTGGCTACTGCCTTATTTAAAAAAGAGAGACTACTACACTTGAATATTGGGTTGATTTGAACAAAAATACTATATTTAGGCCGATGAAAATGAATTTGAGGCCATGCCACTTCCAGAAAGGTTGTCCCTCGGTTTAGGCATTTCGGTTAAAGGCATAAATGTTTTATTTCGTTTAATGATGAATAAAAGGAAGGATTACAACAAGAAGGATAAAGGCGAAGGAAGTTATAGTTATACAGGTCTCACAAAGGTATGATCATTCTAGAACGGCGTAAGGATCAATAGTGGAGGGACAGAAGGAACTCTTCGGTCAAAGGTGTCGATTCTCGGGTGTTCACGAAGGGAGTATGAAAGGTCTGATGTAGTGATGTATAAAGGTAGTTGTATTCGTTGGTTACGCAATAAAGAGCAGATATGTCACCCCAACATTCGAGGATGAATGTTTCTAAGAGGAGAAGGATGTATCATCCCGTACTTTCGGGTCACGGTTTGAACCGCTAGGCGTATGTAAAATCGTTAGGCGTGTGTAAATAGACCCGAGCGTTGGAAAGATTTATGTTATATTTACGTATGCTAATAAAGAGTTTGGCATATAAAAGGATGCAGTCCTGAAATAATTTTGGACGTAACAAGTGTGACGACGGGGAGCGAAAATAAATTTGGTATGTGCATAAAGAGGTTATGGACTAGTGTCATATCACAAAAATTATGACATTAAGTATACGAATTTTATAAGTCATCAAGACTTAAGTGAAATGGGATCACGAAATTATTTATGTGTGTGATTGATTAATCATGGGATTAATTAATTAAGTGGAGGGGAAAAAGTAAGTGGATGTACGTGTGGCATGTAGAGTTAATCCTAAAAAAATGACTAAGCCTAATAAGTTGAGGTGGCAACACATGAGAATTCTTTAAAAGGGGAAAGAGGACATTAGTTGTTGATGTTGCTGACGTGCAAAACAGAGAAGGGGATACAAATATCTTGTCTCATTTTCTTTGAGAAGACATTTCTTTAAGAAAACATCTGCAACACTAGCACATGGAAGTAGAACGTTATTTATCTTATGGAAGTGGCATCATTTCTTTTTCATTTAAAGGAAGCAAGACAATTTTATGGTGCAGCAACGTGAAATCAATTTCCATGACTGCAACGACGTGCTTCCTATTTTAGGTAAATCAAATGTTACTTTATAGTGCACTAAGGTAACAGGAAGATTCTATGAAGATGGCCCAAATTCAATTTGTCGTCTATGACCTCCTACGATCTCCTATGAACAAATAAGATTAACGTGCGTTGGACGAACTGATTTTGTGGTAGTTATTGAAGGGTCGGGATTTGAGGTATGTTAAGGCAAATTATTTCTTTCTTTTGACATGTTCCATGTAACGAAGTATAACCGTAATATTATTTCATAATTTATTCTACTCTTAGAAGTTAAGAATATCATATTATTGATTCATATGCTATGTCTAAATATGTTCCTAACTCCTTATTAAGGCATACAGAAAAGATGTTAATATTTACGACGTTAATCAAAGGTACAAGGATATTATGTCATTCATGATATTTTATTGTTATTCATGCATTTTTATTTGCATTGCATTCATGTTTTACCCAAGACTGTATATTGGGGACGGGAAACGGGAAACGCAGACCACCTGATCAGCTGTGATATGATAATGATAAAGCATGTGTGGCTTAATGAAAGAAGATGCCTGATTAAGGGCCAATATATATATATATATATATATATATATATATATATATATATATATATATATATGTTATGGGGAGGAAGATGCCCTTGTGTGGCCAGTATATATGTATTTATCGCATTATGCATGATAGTTAGACATATTATGCTCACAGAGGCCGACATAAAATGATGCCCATAGAGGCTGTTATGGTAAGGAAGATGCCCAACGGGACTGATGTATATGTATACCACATTGTGCATGATATTTAGGCATATGTGTTAGGGCTCTCAGAGGCATTTACTGTTGGTCAGTTATTTCGGTTTCAGTTATTGGTATATTCATGTTATGCTATTATTCATGCCTGACATACTCAGTACATCAGACCGACGTCCCTTTTGTCGAGTGACGCTGCGTTTCATGCCCGCCGGTTCAGTTAAAGAGGGTGATGGTTCACGCTAGTAGGTTGCTGGTTCAGCTGATGTTAGAGCACTCTATTTGTTTCAGAGTTGCAATTGGACGTGGTACATTATTTTTGCATCCACATATGGGTATGGCGGGGTCATGTCCCGTCCTTGTGATGTCATGTATTCCTTAGAGGCTTGTAGACGGATGTCATGTGGTTAGTTGTCATGTGTGGCCTTGTCGGCCCTGGTATGGGTGTGTATATATGAAAATTAGATTTCTGGTTAAGATTTTCTGTAATCTTTTTTGGCTTAGTCCGTATTCAATTGTGATTAGAAGTTGGTTGTACGATTAGCGGTACCTGGCGGGTGAGGTCCGGGTGCCCGTCGTGGCCCTACGGTTTGGGTAGTGACATTTGGGTCGGGTATGACCGAGTCCTCATCGAGACCGGGTACGATATGTATGTATTATGACATGATTTTCCCCACAGAGAGGCTGTATATTACTTTACATGGCCCCACTGAGGAGCTTGATTTTTACAAACATGCATACACTTTCATGATTGTGTCAGGTAGGTCCTCAGAGGCTTGTTATGAGTTCCAGGTTGACTTCAGTACCCTCATCTCATATGTTGTACCTTCTATTTATATTGGTTATCTACCTTACATAATTAGTACATCTTTCGTATTAATGTCTCTTTCCGTGGACATTGTGTTTCATGCCCGCAGGTACAGGTTGGGATACAGATGATTTCCACATAGTAGGACTTGACTCAGTTGGAGTTGTCACGCTCCTTTCTTCTGGAGCTGTGTAGTGAGTTGATAGGTATGACAATTGTGCATATGTATATAGTTGGGTATAAGGGGGCCCTGTCCCGACCAGTGGTTGTCATTATATTCCTTAGAGACTGGTAGACAGTTGTGTATGTGTGATAGTCGTGTGTGGCGTCGTCGGCCTCTTCAGTAGATTTATTATACTCATGTCGGCATTGTCGGCCTTCTTATGTATATGTATGATTTGGGTCTTTAATAAGTGCATGTGATTTGTCCTTATTAAGTTAAATACATGTCAGAGGCCTCGTTGGCCCCTAGGTTAGTGTACATGTCGCAGATATCCGGATCGGTACGCTCGGTCCTAAGGGCGCCGGGTGTTGGCCACCCCTCCCCAAGGTTGGGGTGTGACATTAGTGGCTTTGTGATGACATCAGCTAGTTAATCCTTCAACGATAAGAATTGGACTGTGAGATCGTTACAATCTACTTTGTCACTCCTAAAGTGAAAATCTATCTCAACATGTTTTGTGTGTGCATGAATTATCAGTTTGATCGAAAGATAAACAACTCCAATATTGTCACACCATATAACTGGAGCTTTCGGAATAGTGACACCTAATTCAAACAAAAGGGACTGAATCTTTGTCAATTCGGCAGCTGCATCAAATAGGGCCTTCTATTCAGACTCAGTAGACTAGCAACAGACAATTCATTGCTTTTTTGGAGGATCAAGCGACGAGAGCTGCTCCCATGAAAATAGTATAACCACAGTAGATTTTCTATCATCCACGGATCCAGCTCAACCCAGTCCGAGTCAATGAAGGCTTCAAGAAAATAAGCAAGGAGCCCTAAATGTGGAAACGTAGTGGTGATTGTGCTTTAGGTAGCAAAGGATTCGCTTCACTGCTGCCCGTTGATTCACTATGGAATTATGAATAAATTTACAAGGTTTATTAACCACAAAAGCGAGGTTCAATCAGATAAGTGTAACATATTGCAATACCCCAACGATGTGCTGATATAAAGTTTCATCTTGGAATTGAGGACTATCACCATTGTGAATCTTGTAGTTGACTGACGTGGGAGTTGGAGTGGGATAAATTTTGCATACTTTCTTTGGAAAGAATATTATGAAGATATTGATGTTGAGACAATGACATGTCATTTGAATTTTATAGCACTTGAACACAGAGAAAGAAGCTTGGTGGTTCTAAGCCATAAATGGAGAATTTGGCACCAAGCTGTGAGATGACCGATTCCAAAGAAGACATATGACTTCCTATATTAATAATATCATCTATATACACCTAAAGATAAGCAATCATATTATTTTTGTCATAGACAAATAGTGATGTGTCGGAGCTGGAGCAATTGAATCCGACAGCAACAAAAAATTGACAAAGTTGCATGTACCAAGCTGGAGGGGTTTGTTTGAACCCATATAGAGACTCTTGTAACTTACAATGAAGAAAGACATTATTAACGTCCAATTGATGTAAAAACCATTTGTATGTTCCTGCAAGAGATATGATAATCTGAATAGTGGCCGGCATCACTACATAACTGAATTTTTAATAATGATTATGTCCTTCGAGTTGGAGGAAATAGAATAGGATTGTAGTTGCTAAAATCAACCACCATTAGAAGGGCTAAAGGTAAGGCAGAAGAGGAGGGATGTGATGTACTAGTTGCGGGTGTTTAGGTGGTACTGGCAACAGTGTCAGATAGGGAGGTGCGGGAAGGTAAAGAAATAGAGTAGGACAAAGATGGATCCGGATATGGGATCATTCTCAGAGAGGCAACTTGTGAGGAACGTCCAATAACTACAAACAAGGCCCACAAGATGGAGTGGGACGACTTAAGTGAACGAGGGCTGAGAATGGAGGATTCATCACATGGAAATTTGATCCTATCAAAGCACACATGTCGGGCTATAGAGAGTCTACCTGTAGAACAATTAAGACAGCTATAATAGACCCAAGAAAGACACATGGTTTACTCTTATGTTTGTCGTAAGGTTGTAAGTGTGGAAACCACAAGCAACCAAATGATTTCGAACAGGAGTACTCGAGCTTAGAATGATGAACCGCTTCATATGGAGATAGGTTATGTGTAGAAACTGATGGTAGGCGGTTTATGAGGAAAATGACATATTCAAAGGCATTTGCCAATAATGAACAGGGGTTGAGCTATGAGCATGGAGACTTAGACCGTTTAAACAATGTGTTGATGTTTTTTTTCAACTCTACCTTGTTGTTCATGACTATGGGGACATGAAACACAATGAGATATGCCAAAATTAGTGAGTAATGGAGACATTGAATGAAATTTCTCACCCCAATCTAATTGAACAACTTTTATGGTAGTATTAAATGGCTTTCGATGAGAGTTTTAAAATTGATGGAACACAAGAGTATTAAATTAAGTGCAATTGCATACCCATGAGTATCTAGTGAAATCATAGACAAAAACAAGAAATTGCTTGTGTCCCTAAGATGAAAGTAGAGGTGTAGGATCATAAACGTCATCATACAATAATCGCAAAATGAAAGAACTTCTCTTATTTCTTAAAGGGAGAGACATTTTTTGTGACTTGCCTAATTTACAAGCTTCACGTACTTTATTAAGGATAGAACCAAAACAAGGTGAAATGTTTTCTCTAAGAACTTACTGAAGAACTCTATGAGCCGGGTGGACAAGACGGGATTCCAATAGGGGCGGTGAAGACTTGGCTGAGTAGAGAGCCAATGGGTGGGACTTAATTAGTGGAGGAGACGACTGGAGTGTGTAAAAACCATCATTACTCTAATCCGTAAGAAGGTTAAGAGTAAGATAGGTTAACATTAAGTTTTCTAAAGGCTCACCACTACTTTGTTAAGGTTAGTCTATGATACATACTGAGTACGCGTTGTTTTTATATTCATACTACACTTGCTGCACTCTTATATTACATGTGAGTACTTGCATTATACACAGAGATAATTGAAGTGCCACTGCTTGAAGTGTCGGAGTGAGCTGTTGGTCGATTCGCAGTACCGAATTCTAATTTTTTCCCTGTCTTTTATTTGTCTTTATATTCCTAGACAGTGTGTTGTGTTAGACTCATGTATTTGCTTTCACTATTCGGTGTTCTTTACTCATAGCACCAGGTTTTGGGCATTCAGTTGTATTATTCTGCATTTATATTATTTCAAGACATCTTTTAAGACTTATCAAAGTTTATGCTTACTTTATACATGTTAAATATTTAAATAGATTAAAATATGAAAATGGTTCTCCTATTAGGTTGGGTGTATATGTCATCACGGCTTAGAGAATTTTGAATTGTGATAAAACTGAATCTTAATAATATATTTTCCAAACACTCTTAAATTTTCATCATAATCTTGGAACCAAAATAAGTTTGGTGAATGTGTTGAAAAACTTTATACACTCCACACGAGATCACAAGTAAATCATTAGACAAATATATGAATCTAGACGAATCGTATGGGCACTTACCTTGATCGGCTGTAAGATCCATTGAAGGAAGTCATGATCTTCATGGTACTTCTCTTAATGGGACAAAAGAAAAAGAAATTGGTAACAGACTTAGGAACCACAACTATATATATAATAAATAGTAAGACAACTCTTCGGAAGAAACATAACTCTTCAAAGGTAACCTTTCAGAAGACGTGCAACTCTTCAGTTATGAACCCATCAATTATAACTTAAGAGTTAACTAGGTTTCTATACATATAAAATCCATACCTTATAACATAAGATTTATATATAGCTCATAAAAATAACACTTTATTAGATAAAAAAGATGACTGTCTTTAATTGATAGCATATCTATATATAATTATATTAAATATGTGAGTCCACTACAAATAGAGAATTCTTAACAATCTCTCACTTGGACACATATATTTTTGAAAAATTGTATATAACCAAAAACTTTATAGTGCGCACAATTTGTTACTAATGTGGGATCAAAGCATTTTCGTGACATATATTCATCACTAAACCTACCAATGGTCACGATATCAGCAAAATCAATGACATAGTTCAAGTATGGAGGCATAACATGGAAATTGCTCTCAGTCATGCCCTTTTCTAAATGGTCCTACTTTATGACTTTAAATAGTCCAAAAACATTTTCTTACACTTTAAGTAAAATCGCAGTAGAAAGTCAATAACTTTATTTTCAGGGGTTTTAATAATAACTCAAAATTCATAAATTTCATAAAACCTTAATCTGTAAAGAAAATATACTTAAACATGTCAAAAACATAAATAAAACAACAAACTCTCACTAAAGTGGCTCATTATAGAGTCAAACGACATCCATATAAGCTACAGGCTCATAAAAAACTTTAGGTTGCAATCTTTCATGAGTAGATCCACAATAATGGAGTTTGTACTAATATGCTCTATTGACACAAGAAGTCTCTGAACACTTTTCTTCACAACTAGGAATTTAATGTCTATATGCTTTAATTTCGACGAACTATGGATTTCAAATACATATATATCAAAAAGGCTCGTCTCAAGATACCTAACACAATATTATTATTTAGTCTTTGGACATAAATAATAATTTGTAAGTGATACTCTTATACATAGTTCATGAACATTGATCACTAAAACGGCCTAACAATATGCCTTTCTTTGAACCGACATATTATTGCATGCATTATAATATGTATCATATATTCATGACTATCCATTCTTTGACCAAAATAATTTTCCTTTGGGATGATTATTCTGCACAAATAAAATTCTTATACATAGTGCCAAACATTCACTACCAAAAACACCTAGTAATATGTCTTTCTTTGGACCGACACATTAGCAACATGATATTACTAAATGTATCACATATTTCATGACTATCCATTCTCTGGCCAAAATAATCTTCCTTTGAATGATTATTCTTCATAGATAAAACATGCCCACATGTCCAAAATAAATAAATTTTATCTAATAGAGGTTACTTTGGCAACATATTATACTAATCTTTTATATTTGAATAAGCACATATGTTATAATTCTATTCTCAGTACAAATAATTTATTCAAGTGATATACTTAAAAAAAATATCTAAAGTGTTTTGGTTGGGTGACAACAGAATACCCAAATATATCGATTTCTAACAGAATGAACAATCTTCTTACTTGTGGAATACACGTTTAGATCACATATTCAAAGAAATACTGAAAATATTAGTTAAGAATGAAATTCTTCTAAATTTGGATGTTACGGTCCTTAATAATTTTGTGGATTGTATTAAAACAAAACAAACAAGACACACAAAAAAGGAGTCACAAGAAGCACACGACCTCTTGAAATTATGTGCACTGCTATGTGTGGTCTTATTGATGTCACATCTTTCAGTAATGATAAAGTACTTTACTACCTTTATTGATGATTGTTGATACCCAATTTTGGCTCTCTTATTTTTAATTAATTTTATTATGCTTCTAAGTCCTGAATAATTTACCAAAATAATTAGCCTATTTTTTTTACATTAAATTCCATATTTTTGTAAGCATCATACTGTCACTCCCCGAACCTGGGCCTGAGCAGACTAGCACCCATTTTCTAAAACGGAATCGAGCAAACGAACTAGCTGACTGAATATATTGTGACAACTGAACTATGTTGATTGTTTGAATACTGAAAATATGAATAAGTCTATAATGAATATTCATACTAAAATATCTGAATATTGTCTTAAAATAGAATTACTAAAAAACTTTTTGAAACACAATCTGTAGCCGCCACGGCTAAAATAATATATGACATTTACTACTTGTCTAGTCTACAAAGCCTTTGACGGGAATAGGAAAGATAATTGTTTAACGGGACAACGCCCCGACATACCTCAAATGTCTAAATTATAACTGAGAGTATAGAGAACACCCGAATTAAATGGGGCTCACCAGTAAGATGATTCGAGCAATGCCCTAATGAGTAGTCCTATCGCCCAGAGTCTCTGCACCTCCATTGTGAAATGTTACGCCCCCGACAAAAGAAACGTAAGTATTGTGAAATAGCACAATCATATGTAAAACTAACTGAAATAATGAATAATTGTTGGGTGCTCGGGGGAAGGGGCATCTCAAATCACAAACATAAGATACATGTGAATACTAAAAGCTGAACTGAAACTGAAATATAAGGATAACTGAAACTGAAATATAGGATAACTGAAACTGAACTTGAGGATCATAATCATAATCACCCCTTACTGAATATGGGGGAACTCCCTTGTTTATCTGAGTTCATTAATGCTCGGCCTCTGGAGAACATATACATATATATAACTATGGGCTCAAGCAAGTATAAGCATGCATAATATGTGGCTTCGGACTTACGTATACGTATATAAACTGTGGCCTTGGGCACATATACATGTGTTCATCATTTCATAGTTTTTATTTTGAGTATAGGAAACAAACATTCATCATACTATAGTTCTAACACGGATACTGAGCATTACTATCAAGACACATGAAAATCATGGAATTTAGAGTATCAATAGCTCATAGGAATTTTGTAGTTCATGACTCAAACTTATGGAATATCAACATGAGCATAAACATATAACGTATTGAGTTTATGATGTTTGGAATAACATACATGAATGAATTACGAAGGTATAACATTTAAAGTATGGAAGTTCTAAAGCTTTTCATGAAATTAGATCTAACTTTATATCTGATGTGAATTCGTATAATCAAGAGGGAACGTTCGGTGTGGGGAAGAACGACGATGTTCCCAGATGTAGAGAGTTATCCTTACATACTTTAATCTCTCCAAAACATGAAGAAAAGTCTGAACTTTGAAGAGAAAGCCCATAAATCTGAACTTGAATCCTTGAAAAGGATCTTCTCGAAAACCCTAGTTTTGTAGCATAGGATTTCACTTAGAATCCATGTATAATCATTAAAATTCACTTAGGAATATATATGATGGAATTAACCTAATGTATGAGGATGATGATAACAGAGAATGGTCATTCTAGGGCTTGAGGGTATGAAGAATGAAGTGAAAAAGCCAAAAACTAAAGTTTTAAAGTTGTTGCCGAGCACAGTTACGCCCCCATATGGGCCATTATAGTCTGTAAATGAAGTGAAAAAGCGAAAAACTAGAGTTTTAAAGTATTGAATTATGTTTTTGGGGCTCTAGTTACGCCCAAAGTTACAACCTATAAATGAAATTTATGCCCAAACGTATGGACCGTAAACTATGTCGTAAGTTGACAAACACATTGTTTAGTCAATCTTACAAAACGTTTTGCATAGAGATCTGTTTGACTTGATCATTATATGTATGAAAAGGTATTTCAAAGGGCTACAATTTTCATTAGATAAGTTCTCCCAAATTCCAACTAATAAGGGGTTTATAGTCCCTTAAAAGAGGCCTTGTGCAAACTCACTTAATAACATGGTTCGCAAAGTAGCTTCCAATTTTACTTTGTCCTAAGACTCTTCCTTTACCATCTATAGGTTTCAAAACACTTCCTATACTTCTCTTCTTGATCTCATTATTTCCCCACCTTACGAGTATGTTGGCATTAGCAAGAATGACTAATTTTAGTTTTGATGATTGACAATGAGATTGCACAAGGCAAATGAACCAGGTCCATGGAATTGATCTATCACAGAGACAAATGCAAATGAGTATAAAGGAAGAAGAGATAACTTAGCATACAAAATTTTTCTAGCTCAAAGGGTTAGCATAAGTAATGGTAGAATGAACCAGGTTTGTGGAGTTGATCTATCAGAGGGAAAGAAGTAAAGAGCATAATGAACCAAACTTAGAGATCAGGTGAAGAAAGACAGATACAGAACGGAATCAAGCACAGATCAACACATGATGTATAAAATAGGTCTGTCAGCATGTTCCATCCAACATCTCAGAAGCTAGGTCAGAGATAGGTGTTGAATGTACGAGAAGAGACTGATGCAACAGGTATTTGAACATCTTCCAGCTTAGAACAGTCAGAAGATTCACAGGCTGGAGTACCTGGTGCTTAAACTAGGTCCAACAACATATAATAAACATATCCTGCAGCAACTAGGATTTTTGTTGTTTTTATGGTAATGACTTGGTGTACAAGGCGGAAGGATTCAATGTTATACTTATCAGGATTTCGCACCATACATATCAAGATATCTCAGAGTCCTGCAAGGAAACTAAATATGTGAAAAAGTGTAAGAATCTCAATCTACCTCAAACCCTATTCTACCTTGATGGGTCATATCAAATAGAGTTTACGTCAGCCGCTATTGATGTAGACAGTTGTTATATATACCAAGTTTTACCATGAAGAATGTTATGCACTAACATAGAAAGAACTTATAATATTGAGCAATCATCGATGTACTTGAAAGAGTTCTGATTCTAGAGTTAAGACCCTAATACAATGAAGAAGATTGAAGGAGCTGGTCTACTGAGTAATGGTTTCAAGTTCATAAGTCTAGAATCTTGTATTAGGTTTGTTTATTGAGTTGTACGTTTATGCGCTTTTATAGAAGCAAATTGTATATGTATAAAACATTTTCAAATTCAACTTCAAGTTAGAGTTTAACTTGAAGGTTGCTTACTAGTCTGGGTAGAATAATGAGATAGGAATTAGAGTGTAGTTCCTAGATTAAAGAGTTTGTAACTTGAATTTGCAGAGGCTCACCGTTGTAGTGGAGTTGGGGATAAATCCTATAGAGCTATAGGTCGTGGTTTTTACTGCCCTTGTGAGCTGGGTGGTTTCCACATAAAAATACTATGTCCTTACTTTACTGTTCTTTAAGTATTTCGCAAACACGACGCATAGAATATGTAAGGTAATGTGCTCCATCCTATAGGAATGAATTAGGTGTCGCATAGGATAGACAACTAGGTGTGCAGAAATAGCAATTTCTGTCAGAGTGAATTCTCTTTAAAAGGATAACACCTAAAGATAAGATTACGATGAATCCTACACAGAGTAGTGGACACAGTAGAAGACCATTCATTTGCAAATCGCCATTGTTCATTGGTAAGTTCTATAACATGTGGAAAGAACGCATGGAAATATATCTAAAGGAGTTGGACTATGAACTCTAGGTGATCACAACGGAAGGACCACTAATTTCCACAAAAATCATACATGATGGTGTTTGCTCCCAAACGCACACGCAAGTCGCCAAGTAATATAGTGACTTGTAGAAGTCGGATATCGTACCCACAGAGACTTATGATCAACGATTATAAAAGAATTCACTATCAGTACTAATTATGCAAGTATGAAAGAGAATGTTTATTTTGTTTTATAACTTTGCAAAAAGTAAATAACTAACCATTTTATTCTAACAATTTGCTAAGAATGTTTGTTTAAGACTTGAATTTATCACATAGAGATGAGTATTTCAAGGTTGTGGTTGGTTCACAATTATGTTACATCATTCAAGTAACTAACCCTAGCAGTTTCATTCGCAATTGCTAATTAACCAGATTATTAATCATGTAGCATTCTCCCGAACTACTACCCAGCGATTCAGAATAGTTCGCCGCCTATATTTTTATAGAATTAACCTGTTAAGAAGGCAATTCATCTACGGTATTAAATTGAATGAGGTGTCTAGATATATTCCTATCCTTGCCCCTATTCCTAGCCCTACTTTAGGGATAATCAAATCACACCCTCCATACTTCTTCTCTAATCTAATAACATTTTTCCCAAGAATGTATATTAAATAGTAAATAGAACTCGATTGTTGCGCAGACAATTAAGCAATTGAAAATATAAGTAAAGAAACAATCGTATATGACTAAACTACTAAGATTAAATTACTTATCAAACGTCAACAATCATGGCTACACCACAACCCTGGAATTTAGAGAGTTAGCCACTCATGATTGTATCATGAACACAAGAATTTATGTTTAAACTAGGATTTAATGGAGAAAAGAAAATAAGAATTCAAGATGAAAAGAGTAACGGCTTACAAGTCTCCACAAATATTCCAGTGTATTCTAAAAAAACACTCAAAATGTCTATATATAGTCTAGGGTAAAAGTTAAAACAATTAAACCAAATCCAACAAAATTAGGAAAATCGCTTGTACTTCGTGCGATGCACCCGCGACGCACATACATCGCGGGTGTTTGTGCAAATCTCAACTTTCAAACTTCAGAGAGGCAGTTTTCTCGCCCTATGCATGCAATGCAAGTGCATCGCACAGGGGCTTTCTCAAGCATCAGAACTCAAATTCAGAGAGATGGTTTCCATACTTTATGCGTGCGACGTAGATGCATCGCACAAGGTCCTTCAGTGATCAATTTATCCACTAAGTGTTGCTGGATCTCTTCGTCATCTTGACCACGTGCAATTTCTTTCGAATGCACCAAAATTTCTCGGTTTCAACTTATTTGTTCTTGTACTTAAATACGCAAGATACACCAATATAAGCTCAAGTACAACAATTTCACTATAAAGTACACGATCAAAGCACTAAAACTAGAGGTAAAGTGATGCTACATACAAATATTTGTGCCAAATATCACCACCCCACACATAAATTTTGCTCGCCATCGAGCAACCAACTAGTAACTACTACAATGCACCAGACACAACAACCACCAATCTGAACAGGTCTACTCGGGTTTTGGCTAACACGACAATATCAAAGCCATTTTTTTCAAACTACAAATCAAGAAAATTCTCACTATACACATGCCAACATATTTACACACACAAATCATAAACAACCTCCTCAAAACAACTCAACCTCAAAAACTGACTCAACGACACCACTTCAAACAGAATTATCATGATACCCACAGAAAAACCAACACTTCACCTATCCTAAGTCAACTATGCACCCTCATCGGAAGAGAGTTATTCATATCTCACATGATTTTGACTTTGAACTAAATTAAATGGACATAATAAATCAACAATTTACGCTCTCTCTCTCAAAGAACATCATGTCAAATATATGATGAACCATAGGCTTGGCTTGGTTTGACCTTAGTGTAACCGCTTCATTAATACAAGTATGTTGAGTCTAGGAACAAGGAGGACTTAACATGTAGTAATATAGGCTAAGGGACGGGTAGGATTTATTTTGGATAAAATAGTGAATATCCTCCCTAATCACTTTAATACACACAACTTGATAATTTTTCACACTCCTTTACTAACCAAGCAAAGCTAAATTAATCAACACCCATTCACCCCAATCATGCCTCCTTTTTTTCTTTTCAATTAAGCACATTTTATTTCGATTATAAAAGCTAGCAGAGAAAACTGTTTCAACATTTCACACACTTCAATTTTTTTTTACTTCGCAACACTCCCAACTACCAAGCATTTCATTTGATACCTAGGTGCACCCATCACATCATTAAAGTGATTGAGGAATAAGAAGGATTAATAAAAAAGATTAACACCTCTCATTCTTATTACTTTTTCAATATGAAAATAAAAATAAAAAATCAAAAGGTCATTTTATTCAAAACCCCAATTGTGACATCCCTTCTGTCCCACTTTTAAGGTCAAATAGAACAATCGGGACTAGTCTTATCAGTAGTTACCAAAGAAAAAGTTTAAAGCCTCAATGGGGCTGACTAGGACAATTATGTACAGGCAGACAACTGAGATTAATTTTCGTCTAACAAGGAAAGCCTCTATCACTTTCTAGATCAACAACTTCATTTTATTTCGCGAACACACCAGGTAAGTTCTAGACCCCAATACAAAGTATGGAGTAAACAAAAACACCTTACACACATATGGCACATAGTTAACTCAAGATGGATATGTATTAGTCCTCAAATTAGAAAAACATAAGATAATTCAATTTATGGTACAATGGGTCATCTCAGAGTCAAGAATAGGAGCCTAAGTGTAACAACCCGTTTGGTAGCTTTGAACTTTTGGACTTGTTTTCCTAAGAATATCCTTCCCATAGCTTTAACTCAGTATTTATGACTTACAGAAATGGGTGGCACAGTTTCCGAGGAAATTGAGTGAGTTTCAAATCAATTTTAGTAAAGATGAAAGCTCTTAAGCTAAAGAAATAAAGAAGAACAAAAGTTAACTTTTGGATAAATGCATCTTTTTCAAAATTTCGTCAATTTCGTTAGGTCCAAAATATAATTTATGATTTAGTCGAGTCGTTGGTTCGATTCCCAAGAAGTTCAGATGTGATTAAGGTGGTTAGTTGAGAAACTAGCTTTTGAGATGGTTTAGAGTTGACCACGGTGAACATCAAATCAATACTGGTCCATTTAGGTGTTTTGAGAGTTCTAGCATCTTCGTATGATCATTTGTGAGTTGTAGGAACTTTCAAAATTGAATTCGGACTTCATTTGGTCAAGTTTAGGTGTTTGAGTTATTGGCATAAGTCGCTCACCTTCGACGCTTTAATATACCATTATATTCATTTGATGTTGTAATTTAGTTTTTATTATTGGAATAGAAGTGTATCAAAATTTGTGAGCCGAAGCAACTTGAATCATCGAATTTCGACATCGTATGAGAGAGTTATGGTCATTTTAGTGCGACCATCTACTGTTGTTCTGCTGTGGCTACGGAAGCGGACTTATAGGCACGGAAGCGGATTTTGAGCCACTGAAGCGAAAATCTCTGTGTATTAAAAATCAGACAGCATTCATTTAGTATTTTGAGCATAAATTGAGTTCTAGAGCTTCGATTGAGGTGATTTTTGCATCGTTGTTCTTGTCACAACAAAGGGGTAAGTATCCAACCTTTATTTTGACATTACTTCAAATTTAATTTCGTTGGTTATTGATTTTATCCCTGTTTGGTGGGGGGAAATTGAAGTTTTTGGGCCCCAGAGTTGAGAAATGATAAACATTTGATTTGAGGGTCAATTTATGGATGAAATTAGTTGATTTTATGGATTTATAACCTACGAGCTATGGGTAGCTCAATTTTACAATGAAATTATAGTTTTGACCTTCGGGGCTCGAGATTGGCTTTTAGGATCTATTTTTGGGTTCCGAAATAAAGTATAGCAATATGGGTATCGTTGGACTCGTATAACTTCGTAGATTACTATTTTGACTAGTTTGAACTTGTTCAGTGAGTTTGGAAATTGTTGAGCTTTCAGGAGGCTTAATCTTTGCACGGATCGAGCTTGGAGTCGTTCGGGAGCTATGAGACTTCATAATAAGGCAAGCTGAGATTTACTAGACTCTAGTATAGCTTTATGTATTGGCATCCTATTTAATAATTAATGGGAGTAATGGGGTATTGGGGGTCCCATACTAGTGAGATGACGAGCACTTGTGCAGGTACCAGTGAACTTAACATGGTATTTTAATGAACTTAGTATGATATGCATGATGAAGATTATATGGTTTGCCTTCGGGCCATGAGCGCGGTGCATAAATCCCTTAGGTTTGGTATGATTGTTGATTATCTGTGCTAGTAGCCACGTTTGATAATCTTTTATTGATTTGACTTATCATGGATTCATCACTCTACATCTCGTCTAAATACTTGAAAAGGAATTTATAATACTGATTGTATTATTTATGTTGATTGCATGGTGTACTCATATCCATATCATTCATACATGTTATATTGACATTTGAACTGTTGAGATACCGAGAAAAGAAGCTTGGAAGCCAGTTATCTAGATGTAGTACATGACACGAGAGTGATGATTGTTAAATAATAGCACAACCACAGAGCTAGGGTCTGATGGGATCGGATGAGTATATGGACCTCATGAGTCCCATATGGGTCACGTGACTGCTATTGCAGCAACGTGTGTATATCGGGTATTTATGGACATTACATACATATATATATACATATATACATATCATCTGTATTGCATTCATTGATACTCCTGATATGTATTTGATGTTATGTATACTCGGTGTTGATTTCTGGTAGACTTTATGATTATGTGACTTTTAAGGAGAAAAATATTGGCACCTTGTAGCTTATGCTTGACGTAAAATGAAAATATGAGACGGTATAGTCATGATATAATGATTGGATCTTAATGACCTTGATTGCTAAAAATACTAATATAGATGGGATCTTTATGACTTGGATTGTTAGAAACGATATAGAGATGAGATCTTTACGTGTTCCTTAGTATAAGAACTAAAAGATTGAACCTTTAATGGTAAACTTGTTTATTTGGATAAAAGATATAATCTTGAGGATTTAGATGCCCGATTGGGTGTAGGTTGGACCCTTATTGCTAAACTTATCCTAATTGAGGTAAAGTTAGAAGACTTTAGTATGATCTTTGAAAAGTAATGTCCTTTATCATTCAGTCGGTTGTGGAATCCTTAGTTAGATGGTTGTGATGCTTATAAAATATATAATTTGACTAACCAAGAAAGAAGAGAAGTATTGGGAGTACCAACCCTCGCCACCGCTATAGTTATGGTCGGTCAATAATATTTTTGGGTACACGTGATTCCCGTACTCATTCTACACTTATTGCACTCTATGTGCAGGTACTGATATGAACTCCAGCAGATGAGCTTAGACGTGGTGCTTGGAGATCTTTCTTGGGAGTCCAGGGTGAGCCGCAGACACTATACCGGCACTGGAACTCTCCCTCTTCTTATTTTACTTTCCTGTCCTTTATATTTCAGATAGTAATTTGTATATTATTTTAGACTTGTATTCCAGTTAGTAGCTATGTACTCATGACAACCAGATTTTAGGATTTTCTTTCAAGGTTTATGTAATAAGTTCTAAGATTTAATAATACTTATGCTGATTCCCTTAATTTTTCCGCATTTTCTTTATATTATTGAGGTTTGGATGTTAGTGGTTCACCTACAGGTAGGGTAGGTGTCCTCACGACATAATGAGATTTTGGGTCATAATGAATTGGTATCAGAGAACTAGGTTCATTGATCTCATGAGTACAAGAGAAGTTTCTAGTAGAGTCGTATGGATCAGTACGAAGATCTATGTATCTATATCTGAGAGGCTATAGGACATTTAAGAAACTTCCATTCTTTCATTCCTTATCGTGCATATGTGATTCGGTTTATGGTCTAAACTTCTTCATTTCAATCTCGCACCTACAATGAGGACACATTCTCAAATTTGCCTACGAGCGGCTAGATGTGACATCCCGTGGTATGATACGAGATGTGCCACCATGATAAGGATGCAAGATTGAGTTTAGATTAGAGCTATTAATTGAAGACTCAATTGAGCGGGGTTATGATTCAAATTTTTGGTTTAGTGATATCCCTAGGAAATGGGAGTGATGGTACGAAGGACTGCTTTATCTCCATATCTTCTACAGTTAGTTACTTAAAGGTCGAATAGGTGCTTTAATGGTATAACAGGTGATAGGGAAGGAGTTGGAGATTTGAATACGTATGGTTAACAAAGTAACTAAGTAATAAGCGGTACGACTTTGAGAACTGCACTTGAGGAGGTTCGATATAACAAGGATGCTTTACTTAAGGTGTGATAGATGTGGAAATATTTCAATGTCATCCAGATATATTACGACAGTCTTATGACACGTGTGTATCAACAACTAGTAAATGATTCAGTAACAAAAGAGTACATATGTCGGTATCTTAAAGACAAATTTAGATTTGGGAGGATCAATTGGTCATATGAGAGGATAGTGACCATGGTAATACTATGAAGAGGATTTAATAAAAGGCAAGGACATGAAATATGATCCTTCGTTATGAGGTCAGAGGTGGTAGGACTTGTTATGAGGTTCATATGAAGAATTTTCTTTCTATATTGTGGAGTTAAGTGGTACTGGAGAGGATTCGAACAGTCTGAGCTTGGTGAAAAAAATGTGAAAATGGAAAAGTATTCATCTAATAGGAGCGCAGGGTATGCTAAGTCTATAAATTCATAAAAGTATGAAAGGTTAAGCGGAGTTGCAACGGGATGGCATATTGGTGGTGAAGTATTGATAAGTGGTATGTGAACTCTGTACGTAATTGGCTAATGGCCAAGGATAATCAGGATAAATTCACTAAGATATCAGCGGAAGATACTGCTCTGAGTATAAAGTGAATGCTAATGTGAGATGGATCGATAAATATTTTGACTATGTTGTAGACTACCGGGATATAGAAGGATCGACTAATGAGGATGGATCTAGCGATGGACAAGTGTGAAGATGTATTACTTAAGGAGTTACTGATTGTTGCACTTAATTATGGATAAGGAATGTGGACATTGTACTTATTGTTTAGGGCTACGCAAGTTTTCACAAATGATAGTGATGCAATTTTTATAATTGACGGAATGAGGAGGATAACTACATGATTTGTTAGAGGTATTCTAATTTGACATGACAAAGCGAGAGATAGTTATTTTTGCACAAGCATCGGTTAAGGACCCTTGAGTGAGGTGTCAGTCAATAAGGATATTTAATGTGGTAGATCAATAGTAGATGTTAACTGACTTGAGTTTTAAAGTAAATTTCGGAAATTGAAGTAAGGATCAATGATAATAGTTGAAATCAAGAAAAGTGAATTCACTACAGTACTTTGGGTATTGATATTTGGTTGATGGACTTGTAAGCCAAAGTAGAAGAAGTATTCTTCAATAAATGGAGCATAGGCAAGGATGCTGGTATGGAATCATATAAGAGCGTTAGTAGAACTTTGTAAATGGTAAGTGAGGTTGCCCTGCAGGTTATGAACCTGCAGTGATAGTTTGGAATATTACATCGGCAATAATGGATCTTGTTGGGGTAACAAAGGTTGATTATTACTTCTGGTAGGAGGTTTTATGAAGGATTGTTCATGTGATGCGTTTGGTTTAGATAAGCATCTAGTTTTGAGATTCGAGTGAGGCAAGGAAAACTTTCGATTGTTGAGTTTGTGGTTTAATACTATCACCATGATTTATTCAGCTATTTTGCAAGATTTACGTATATCGATATACTCTCGAGTTGGTTTGAGTGATTTTATATATATAGCGGCGAATGTGATTTTGGATAGAAAATAGAAATTGAAGAATTAAGATAAAGACATATTGGGTTAGAAGCAACAGGATTATTTGAGTAAAGTGTGAGTTATGGTTGAATTATCTCGCATTATTTCAGATACGGTGTAATTGTTAAGTAGGCTAGAAGAAGGAAGTCCACGGGAGTTGACTAAGTGTTATGGCGAAGCGCCATGGGAATTTGTGATTGACGATCATGAGATTCGGGTTTCAGATGACTAACGTGATAAGATTGACAAGTCATATTTTTTAAGCGAAACTGTATTTGTGATTGTAGATTATGTCAAAGCATTACGGCTGGATAGCATGGTTGAGTATATAAATTATTAATGGCGTAAGAGTATTTGTGTGTGGTAAGGCATATGCATTGCAAGAATTGATACTTTTGGATCTGCTAAAGCATAAAAATGGTATTACAATCAAAGATTCAATGGTTATGAAGGGAAGTATGAGGCTTCAGGCCTTGTATCAAAGTATTCAGAGTAGTGAATGATTTAAGTGAAAGTGCAAAAAAGAAGATTCGGTGTATTCAGATTCTATGGGGTTCTGTCATATTTTTGTATCAATTGTAAGTTGAGACAAGGAGATTTAAGTTATAAGTGTAGTTCCTCGGTATTAAATTGATGACTTGGGTAGGGTTCAATTTTTAAGTCATGAATGACTATCATTGGCATTCGAGGAGTTGTGCACTTTGCACTAGATCGGATCGTTCACGTATCATGGAATGGCTTATGGTTACCTTGTCATGATTTATGGCTAGTCCAGTAATCCATTTTGGAGGATTTGATAGATTTCCAATTCTGAACAGAGATATGCTAGAGTTACCAGGCTTTATTTGGAGTTTGCAAGTTGATTTGATGCTATGTTGTTGGTCGCAACTATTCGGATAGTTCTAATGGTCAATGCATGTACTTGGTGATAGTTTGGGAAGTTACAAATAGACATGGGAAACCTTGGGATGATCAGACGATATTCTACGAATTTGGCAAATCAAGATAGTCACTGGGATGATGCGCATATTACTATATTTGGAGGTTTAAGAGGAATTGGTTGATAAGAGTTAGCTCAACAGTTTCAGCTCGATAAAATGAAACTAATGGATTTGGAATTAATGCAATTGGCCTTGGATAAGGTTAGTTTTTGGATGGAAAGGTTGTGAATTGGCTCAGAAAAAACATATTCTTTCTAATGAGAGAGTCATGATTTAGACTCACGGCGTATGACAACATGTTTTCTATGAATTCTGAGTACTAAAGACGACTTTGGATGGCGTGGAACAAAGATAAGTGGAATTAGAGTATTTGACCGGTACAAACTTAGTAAAGGATCGTGGCTATAACTAAAGGATTGGAGTGTTCATGATGGAATTCGTGGAATCAATCAATTGCGTTTAGAGGCGTGCTTAGAATAAAAGTCAAGTGATTTGAGCGGAATCAGTTCAAATATAAGAAAATTAGTCGTGGAAGAAATTTTGGGTTTTTAAACTAAGTCAAGGAAAGTTCTGACTGGTAAAGCAGACAAGGAGTGCTATCAGCGTGATTATTGCATGTGAAGTCTTTCATAAGGTTTATGATGGAGGTACTTCGGCTACTCGATAGCTTTGGTACATTTCTTTACCGTTCAAGGACAATGTGTGTTTAAGTGGTAGATGATGTAACGACCCGTTTGGTCGTTTTGAACTCTTGAACTTATTTTCCCAAGAATACCCTTCTCATAGCTTTAACTCAGTATTTATGACTTTTGGGAATGGGTGGCAGATCAATTTTAGTAAAGATGGAAGCTCTTAAGTTAAAGAAAGAAAGAAGTTTGACCAAAAGTTGACTTTTGAATAAATGCGTCTTTTTCAAAGTTTTGTCGATTCCGTTAGATCCGGAATGTGATTTATGACTTAGTCGAATCGTTGGTTCAATTCTTGAGAGGTTCGGATGAGATTAAGGTGGTTGGTTGAGAAACTAGCTTTTGAGATGGTTTAGAGTTGACCACGATCAACATTGAAACAAGACGGGTCAATTTGGGTGTTTTGAGAGTTCGAGCAGCTTCATATGATCATTTGTGACAAGTAGGAACTTTCGGAATTTGATTTGCCCTTCCTTTGGTCAAGTTTAGGTGTTTGAGTCGTTGGCATAAGTCGCTCACCTTCGACGCTTCAATGTACCATTATATTCATTTGATTTTGGAATTGAGTTTTGATTGTTGGAATAGATGCGTATCAAAATTTGTGAACCGTAGCAACTTAAATCGTCAAATTTTGACATCGAATGAGGGAGTTATGGTCATTATGGTGCAGACAGTAGTTGTTGTTCTTGTGTGGTTGCGGAAGCAGGCTTCTAGGCATGGAAGCAGACCGGCGGAAGAGGATTTTGGGATGCGGAAGCGAGAATCTGTGTATTAAAAATCAGAATGCATTCATTTATTATTTTGAGCATAACTTGAGTTCTAAAGCTTCAATTTATGTGATTTTTGCAGTGTTTTACTTGTCTCAACAAGGGGGTAAGTATCCAACCTTTATTTTGATGTTACTTCAAGTTGATTTTCGTTGGTTATCGATTTTATCTGTACTTGGTTGGGGAAAATTGGGATTTTTTAGCCATAGAGTTATGAAATAATAAACATTTGATTTGAAGGTCAATTCATGTATGAAATTAGTTGATTTTATGAATTTATAACCTATGGGCTATGGGTAACTCAATTTTACAATAAAATTATAGTTTTGACCTTCGAAGCTCGGGATTGGCTTTTTGGGTTCTGAAATAAAGTATAACAATATGGGTATCGTTGGACTCGCCTAACTCCATAAATTACTATTTTGACTAGGTTGTACTTGTTCGGTGAGTTTGTACATGGTGGAGCTTCTGAGAGGTTTAATCTTTGCACAGATCGAGCTTAGAGTCGTTCGGGAGCTATGGGACTTCATAATAAGGCAAGTTGAGACTTACTAGACTCTAGTATAGCGTTATGTATTGGTATGCTATTTAATAATTAATAGGAGTAATGGGGTATTGGAGGTCCCGTACTAGTGAGGTGACGAGCACTTGTACGGGTACCAGTGAACGTATCTTGGATAATTTAATGAACTTAGTATGATATGCATGATGGAGATTGTATTTAGCCTTCGGGCCGTGACCGCGGTGCATAAATCCGCCTAGGTTTGGTATGATTGTTGATTATCTGGGCTAGTAGCCATATTTGTTATTCTTTTATTGATTTGACTTATCATGCATTCATCACTCTACATCTCGTCTAAATACTTGAAAAGGAATTTATAATACTTATTGTATTGCTTATGTTGATTGCATGGTGTACTCATAACCATATCATTCATACATGTTATATTGACATTTGAACTGTTGAGATACCGAGGAAAGATGCTTGGAAGCCGATTATATAGATATGGTACATGACACAATAGTGATGATTGATAAATGACAGCATAGACACAGAGCTGGGGTCCGATGGGTCAGATGCATGTATGGACCTCATGAGTCTCACATGGGTCACGTGACAGCTACTATAACAGCGTGTGTATATCGGGTTCTTATGGCCATTATATACATACATAAATATCTTTTGCATTGCATTCATTCATATTCCTGATATGTATTTGATGTTATATGTACTCGGTGTTGATTTCTGGTAGACTTTATGATCATGTGACTTTTAAGGAGAGAAATACTGGCACCTTGTAGCTTATGTTTGATGTAAGACGGAAATATGAGACGGTACGGTCATGATATAAAAATGGGATCTTTATGACCTTGGTTGCTAGAAATGCTAATAAAGATGGGATCTTTATGACTTGGATTGTTAGGAACGATATAGAGATGGGATCTTTATGTGTTTTAGTATAAGAACTAAAAGATTGAACCTTTAACGGTAAAGTTGTTTAATTGGATAAAATATATAATTTTGAGGATTTAGATATCCGATTCGGTGTAGGTTGGACCCTTATTGCTAAACTTATCCTAATTGAGGTAAATTTAAAAGACTTTAGTATGATCTTTGAAAAGTAATGTCCTTTATCAGTTGTAGAATCCTTAGTTAGATGGTTGTAATTAGGGATGGCAACGGATCGGATCTGGATCGGATCCTACTAGATCCAGATCCAGATCCGTTTTTCATACCTGAATCCAGATCCGTCGGGTCCATAAAAATTAGATCCAAATCCGGATCCACTAGGTCCACGGATCGGATCTGGATCCACATGTAAAAAAATTTGCCTTGCTAAGAATTTTTTTTTAAACTGACAAACGATTTTTACTTATCTAACAGTTTACTGTGTTTCAATTTTGAAATGTTCATATGAGATATTTTGTTCGTTGTCTCGTTTTGATTGTGAGCTATTAATTGAAAATGTTGGACAATGACAATAGTTGTGGAAAATGCTCCTGGTATTTCCACAATGCAGAACTTGCATGTGCTTGGAATCTTCACAAATGAAGTAAATATAATTTTAACTACTTGTCTATGGAGATGTTAGTCATTCACTAATATAACATTGATTTTATTATCGAAGTTACATCTTTATTTTTTAGTTTTTGAGTTAACGCGGGTATAAATTAAACTTGTTTTGAGAATTAAACTTGCAAGGATGTGCTTGGTAATTTTAAGAAAATACTAATAAAATTACATTCTAGGTTATGAATATATTTAATAAAAAACGGATCCACGGGTCAGATCTGGACCGGATACGGATCTCAAATACAAGATCCAAATCCAGATCCGATCCGTCAGAAATGGATCCGGATCCGTCGGGTCCAAATTTTGAAGATTCATATCCTATAAAATGGATCTGGATCCACCGGATCCGGATCGGATCTAGGATCCATTGCCATCTCTAGTTGTAATGCTTATAAAATGCATAATTTGACTAACCAAAAAGAAGAGAAGTATTGGGAGTACCAACCCTCGCCACCATTATAGTTAGGGTCGGTCGACGATGTTGTTGGGTATACGTGCTTCTCGTACTCACTCTACACCTGATGCACTCTATGTGCAGGTAATAATCTGGACGTTAGCGGAGGAGCTTAGACGCGACGCTTGGAGATCTTTCTTGCGAGTCCAGGGTGAGCCGCAAACACTATTCTGGCACTGGAACTCTCCCTCATGTTATTTTACTTCATGTCCTTTATATTTCAGATAGTTATTTTTGTATCGTTTCAGACATGTATTCCAGTTAGTAGCTTTGTACTCATGACAACCAAATTTTGGGGTTTTCTTTCAAGGTTTATGTATTTAGTTCTAAGACTTAATAATACTTATATTGTTTACCTTATTTTTTTTGCATTTTCTTTATATTATTGACATTTGGATGTAAGTGGTTTGCCTACGGGTAGGGTAGGTACCCTCACGGCACAATGAGGTTTTTGGTCGTGACACTAAATGTCTCAAGGAAGGTTATTTTCTTTCCTTTTTAGCATTCTTTTTATTTTAAACACCGAGAATTGCTCATTTTCATATTTCACCTAACCCGAGTACCTAGCATTCGACTAGCTTTGGGACTTTGGTTCAATGGTTTCCAAAAAAACCAACTAATACCTGGTTTGAGTCCCCCATCGGGAAAGAACCGAGGCCATAAGAAAATATAAGGGGGCGGGTGATGTATGCCACTAATGAGGGACTTAAGAAGCTACAAAAGAAAATAAAAGAAGCAAAAATATTTTTGAAATTTGTTTACTTTTCTGATTTTTTTCTAAGACTCAAAAACTACTAAAAACACTAACGGCATATCTGTCATCACCCATAACCTCAAGAAATTTTACAATACATAGGGACATATTTCCCACCCCACACTTAAAATATACAGTGCCCTCAATGCATCTATAAGAAAAATAAAAACAAGTAAGTTAAGAAATACTCCCTGAGGCCCTTTAGGGCCTAGTCCTCTTCATCACTGTCCTCGTCGTCCTCTGGATCGGACCCATCTTCTTATTCCTCATCATTGGGGTCGCCTTGTGGCTGGGACTCCACTTCTTCACCCTGCTTCCAAGTCGGCCATCAGCAGATCCACCGAGAAAACATCATCATCCTAAGGCAAATGGGCATCCTTACCAAGCAGTGCCTTAGAGTATACAGTATGTGGGGCCTCAACATAGACACTCGAATAGTCCAACCGAAAGTGCTCTCCCTGAATCACCATCATTTTGTAGATTTGGTTGATCAAGGTGGATTGGCTCAAACGTTCCTCAGTGGGAGTGAGGTTGTGTTTCACCGACTGTCCCGATGCCATGACCTTCGAGGTATCAAGCGGTTTAAGAACCGTATCAAGCGAGTGGGCCAAGTTAGAGTTAACCATCATCAGGTACGTGGTGAGCGTGTTTCCATAACTCAAACTTTTAGCCTTGCACTCCCTCACCCCCCTCATTTCTTTCATCATCCAGTACCCAATATTAATGGGCAGCCCCTTCATCAAGAAGTACACGATGCTAACCTTCTCTTTCTTCATACTTGAGTAATGTTCGAGAGGCATTATCCTGTAATTCAACAAACATAACCAAACACGAGCCTCCCTACAAAAGTTTCTCATCCTCAAACTCTTGTGCCTCCGGTACTTGCCATCATAGCACACCTATTTGGTCTTAGATCATGCCCGCATAGCGCTTCCCATATAGCTTTGTAATCGGGCCTCTCAATAAACTCCTTCAGTGGTGCTATTGGATGATCAAGCCCCCCAAGTACGACCCACATAGTAGACAGCTGCAAAGGGATATACTCTCCTCGAACAGCAACAACCAGATAATCCACCTCATCGGATCATTCTTAATCGAAATTATCATACATCTCCATGACCAAATCAATCTTAGCAAGCCCGACTAGTTGAAGACTGATTTCCAACCCATGGTGATGATCTTGTTATAAATATCTTTGAAGTTACGCTTTTTGGGGAATGGGGATAATTGGATGTTTGCCTACCTCAGATTTCGGAGCCTTTTTTTTCTTTGGAGAGTTTTGAGAGCACCCTTTTTAGTGTCCTGGGATGAGGATGGCGCAACTGCCTTTTCTTTTTATCTCGAGTTAACCATATTTCCTATAGACAGAAGCATCCGAACAATAAGTATATATATAATCCGTAAGGAGGGCCGTGGAACGACCCCACACTTATTTCAAACTATCTATACTTGTTTTTGGACTACTTGACTTTTCACATTCGGGCACGTTCATGGTTAATATAATCATTTAAGCTCATCCGGGATTGAATCCACCGCACACTTACTACAAACTACATTACAAAAATAGAAAACAAAGAAGTTATCTACTTTATGGTACTTCTATGAAAACAATAAAAACATGTTTTAGGACTTAGTGCATTTCAAGCTCATTATCAAAATTTATCTCAACTTCTTAATTTTATGTGCCTTTGGATGCCCAATGGTTTGTATAGATGTTTAACGTTCCATTAATACTCAAGACTTCATAATTTTCACCAAAAACATTATTTAGGCAATTTATCAAACACCTAGTGAGCACAAAATCATCCCTTTGATTTTAACAACAATGGGAAATCATATTCTAGCCCTAACATCAAGATTCAAGCAACACAATACCAAATCTTGTCCAATTTTACAAAATCCCATCAACCCTAGTTTTTCAACATCAAATAAAACTCAAGAATAAGGTACATAGGGAAGGGGAATTAATGGATTCATGAGAATATTCACTTACCTTGTAATGTTAATACGGGATGAAGGATGATTCTTGAGTTTAATTGAAAGTTAAAAGGGAATAGGGGAGGGTTCTTTTATTGCACTTGAGCGTTTGTGTGTGTGTGTGTGTGTGAGAGAGAGAGAGAGAGAGAGAGAAATAAATTTATGAGGGTCGGTTTTGATTTTAAAGACTTAACAAAAAATTCAAACTGGCCGACCTATGCGATGGGCGTGCGTCCCACACCCAGCACGGGTCAAACCCCTCTTTGAAGTTTTAGAGTATGTGCGTGTTGCATGTGCGACGTGCACCTATCACACATCAGGCCCTTCTCTGAAGTTTCGTCTGAGAATTCTCATACATTGTGCTCTACTTGTGCGACGCACGCACAGAGCACACTGCAAACCTGGAGCAATTTGTTTTTGCAGTCAATGTTGCCTCATTTTACATTCTCACTCCTTCCCTCATCCTACAACATGAACTAACGTGACACTATAAAAAAGTTGGGTTGCCTCCCAACGAGCAATTTAATTAATGTCGCGGCACGATAATGTTTGAATTTTTCTCCTTTTCTCAATTTTTTCGATTACAAAAGTACGGGTTGCCTCCCGTGAAGCACTTGATTAATATCGCGGCACGACACAAGTCTTTCCACTAATCATCATTAAGAAGCACCTGCTTCTTCTCCTTTTCAATATCCCCACCCCAATAATGCTTAAGGACCCATTATTAACCAAGAACATGCGCGCCCTATCCATTGTTTGTATTTCCACCGCTCCATGAGGCATGATTCCTGTCATAATAAACGGTCTTGACAAACGAGACTTTAGATTTCCAGGGAATAACCTCAATCTAAAGTTGAACAAGAGTACATGCTGCCCTAGCACACGAACATATGATACAAAATATGCTTATCGTGCCACCTCTTAGTCTTCTCCTTGTAATATTTGGCATTTTCGTACGCCCCCAACCTGAATTCATCTAGCTCATGGAGCTGCAGTAACCATTTCTCACCTGCTAAGCCCATATCGATATTGAGCTTATTGATTTCCCAATACGCCTTATTCTCCAGCTCGACAGGTAGATGACATGCCTTCCCATAAATCAGCTTGTAGGGAGGAGTCCCAATAGGCGTTTTGTACGTTGTCCAGTATGCTCACAAAGCTTCATCTAGTTTGGCTACCCAATCTTTCCTCTGCACATTCACCATTTTCTCCGAGATCTACGTTTACCTCTCTGTTGGACACTTTAACTTGTCCAGATGTTTGCGAGTGGTAAGTAGTAGAAACCTTGTGCTTCACCTGATATTTTGCCAAGAGGTTCTTCATCAGCTGATTGCAAAAGTGGGCTCCCCATCACTAATCATTTCCCTGGGAGTACCGAATCTTGCAAATATATTTTTCCGAATAAAATTCACCAATATTTTTGCATCATTGGTGGGGAGAGAGACTGCCTCTACCCATTTTGATAAATAATCCAATGTAAGCAGGATATATTTGTTGTCATACGATGGTGGGAATGGTCCCATGAAATCGATGCCCCATACGTCGAATATTTCTATCTCCAAAATGTTGTTCAAATGCATCTCATTCTTCCTAGAGATGTTTCCCATTCGTTGACATCTATCACAACTTCTGGAAAATGCATGTGCATCCTTAAATAACATGGGCCAATAGAAGCCCGATTGCAATACCTTAGCTACAGTGCGATGACCTCTAAAATGCCCCCCATATGAGGAAGAATGGCATCTCTCCAATACTTGATTTACTTCAGTTTGCGGAATGCATCTTCTCACCAATTGATCGGGACCTTGTTTGAATAGATAGGGTTCATCCCAAATGTAGAACTGTGAACATGATACAACTTCTTCATCTGTTTAGTGGTGGTTTCAGTTGGGTATATCCCACTCACTATCAAGTTTACGATATCAGCATACCATGGTACTTCCGCGTCTAGAATAGTAGAGAGCTGCTCATCAAGAAAATCTTCTCAAATTTGTCCGTCTTCCTCAACATGATCATTACTCTCCAAGCACGATAGATAGTCCACGACCTCATTTCATGTCCCCTTTACGATCTTTGATCTCTACATCAAATTCCTGTTATAGGAGAATTCACCGAGTTAGCTTTGGTTTCGCGTCCCTCTTGCTGAATAAACACCGGAGTGCAACATGATCTGTTTAAACTATGACATGAGTTCCCACATGATAGGACCGAAACTTATCAAACGTGTACACCACGGCTAACAATTCTTGCTCGCTGATAGTGTAGTTGGTCTGAGCAACATCCAACGTCTTACTAGCACAGTAGATGGAGTGGAAAATCTTATCCTTTCTCTGGACCAGAACAGCTCCTACAGCAATATCGTTTGCGTCACACATTAACTCAAACGACAAGTTCCAAGTTGAACCAGTGGTATAAAAGCAGTCAGTTCTTAGTATATAAAAGAAACCCTGTTAGCTATTATCAAAACAAAGACTGAATGTGGCTTCTCAAGCCGCATATCTAAACAAGTTTCTCGGGTAAAGAAAAGCAAACAGGAGATTTAAATTTTGATACCCTTTACAATCAATGTAATATGCACACAATTCACATATATTAACTAACCTGTAATCAAAGAAAATACGAGAAAGGAAAAAATGTTACTACTCTTCATTACTCTAATGTTTAATCAAGCAAATCACATTCATGACAAAGGGGAGATGAGCATTCTGGTTTCTAAAGCTCATTAGAGGATGAATATGTTGTTACAATCATTTAGCAATTTATTTAAGTGAAAAGAATGGGGGCATGGTTCCATGATTACTTTGAATTCAACAAAATTTAGAGAGCTAATGTTCAGCCATGCACCACTAGGAAAAGCGATAAACATTCTGTTTTCCCCCAAGCAAGTCAAAATGAAGAGGGGATTGAAAAGAGAGCATTATTGAACTCAACCAGTTGGTTTAAATTAGCAGCAAACTTCATTCTTAATTTCCCTGAATACATATTCTAATTAGAGATTTTAAACAAAGCATTCAATCTTCCACCTTCCAAAATCAATATGGTAGTATATAATTAGCAGCAAACTTATGAAGTTTCAAAGGTATTGGTCAAAATGAATCATATTGAGACTACAAATTATGATGGTATATAACTATAGCGGGTAAGAAATATGTATGTGAAATGTAATCCGCCATTTCCTTTGAATTTGTATCACATAAATATAAGCGTGATTGAATCACATGCTACAAAAAAATAAAAGTTTACTACTTTTATCAGTTGACATGACTGATTTGGCCATCTTGATTTAATTATAATGCACGCAGAAAAAATTGAGAATTCTACTAACATACATTGAGGAAATATGATAGAAGATTCATCATGAATTCTCGTGTTACTTGTTCTTATAACAAATTGATTATTATATTAGCTAATTAGATTGAGATCTTATCCCCTAATTTTTGCAACAGATAAAAGGTGATATATTATGTATGGACCTAGTCACTAGCCATGTAGACTGTTTACTATTATATGGTTTTAATAAATGTATTTATGATATGATCACATGTACATTTATTATTGATTTGCAATTTAAATTTTGCAAGTTGCTTGCTCAAATTATTAGAGCACCACTTTCAAATTATAAATTTACGATAATATATCTTGATATCCAAATTGATTTAGCTAGCAGAAATTGTATACATCCGACTATAGCAAAATTATTGTTTAATGCGAATTCATATAATGGGCCGTAGTTTGCTTGTGATCGAGGCACTTATTGACCAGAGATCAGTCGCGGATGCCAGTGGATCCATGTTTATTTTGTAACCATTACATAATAGGACATACAATTTGAGAAAGGTTATACGTTAGGTAGTGTAGTACCACTATTTATCAAATCGTTACAAATTTGAACTAGTCACAAGTATCCTTCTTCTCATCTATAATGAGAAATTTGGTTCTGATCCACAAATAGTTGGAGCATTTTCTCTCCTACTATACTAATATTTTATAACACAAATAGGAACTGACAACCTACTGTTAGCTTCTAGCTGAAATCAAGGAGTGGAACTTCAAAATGTTGATTTAATTTGCAGGACAAGTAGTTACATGGTAGAGCACATCATCAAAATGCAATCTATAATAAGAGGTACTGCAGAGAATTTAAGCATGAAGAGCAGCAACTTCCTGAGACAAACCATCAACTTCCTCGTTTTGTTCTTCAATCGGCTCTTCCTGTGAAAACATTATCAATAAGTCCTGTCATATGAGTGAAGGAATATGAAAAATTGTTGTCTCGTGTATCATTCCATACTAGTAGGCGTAGTAGTATCCTTGCAGTTTCTTGTCCTTTGATTTTTGTTACTATCTACTCTTTCTTGTACTCGATTACCATATTAGTTTGTTGCAATTACTATTACTTTTCTTCATAATACTTATCTGTAGTATTTTGCCTTGACTTCTCTACTTCCGTCAATTCTTATCCAACCTTCTTTGTTATTCTTTCTCTTGAGCCGAGGGTCTTTCGGAAACATCCTCTTTACCTCCCAAGGTAGGGGTAAGGTCTGCGTACACTCTACCCTCTCCAGACCCCACTTGTGGGATTACACTGGGTATGTTATTGTTGTATACTCTCATCACTTGCTTTATTGAGTGTATAGTTATTGCTACTATCTCCATCATTATATACTTGTCCATGATGTCCAAGTAAACATGACAATATGCAATGACTTGTACATGAGAGAAATCAATGGAGATAAGATTGCAACCGCAAAAACTATCAGGACAATGAGAATAAGCTCTAACTCACAGAAGCTAATACAAAATCTACACCTATCATACTAACATATCAGACCAGAAATTACACACAAGTAATAAACACAAAATCATCCAGACTATTGGTGTTATAAAGAACTAATGTGATTCCCTAGTGCTAAGAAATCTAGGGAATAGATAATGCTTGAGATACATAACAAGAAAAAGAAAACATCACATTAGACGTAATCACCAAAAAGAGAGCAACAAGAAAAGAATAAAAAGATTACCTCAGTGTTTCTTTTTTTAACTACCACACACTTAGAAGCACTGATGCTAGCACTCTTCAACAAGCTACGAGCACTACCGACAAGTGAGTTATCTGATCCCTCAGACTGCGCTGGTGGACTCTGAAGAGTTGTTAAAACAGTTCTCTTCTCACAATCATTATTTTGGGAAGAGGTGTCATCTTTTGGTGCAGGAACTCGTTCTCTGCAGCGGAGGTATTCCAAAAAGAAACAAGTTCATATGTTAACTGAATATGTCTGACCACACACACATATTCAATAAAGTATCACACCAAGCCGTCTGACCAGACACACTCACACACATAATTCAACTTTTAAAGTATCACACCAAGCTAGCTATCTATTAAAATACTTGAGTTTTGTTCAAGTATATGTGGACAAACTAAAGAGTTTAATGCATCATCTGGTAAGTCACTGCCCAAAATAACGCAAGAAACTCTAGAATCGACACCACGGTTTAGATACAGAGAAAGTCATTCCTTAATCTGCAGATTCCTGAAAAAAAAATTTTACCAATCTGACGGAAAAGAACCATAGATTTGACCACGCACCTAGGCAAGGAAGCATGCTGTCTCTGAAGCGGAGTGCTACGTTCACCTTTACCCTGATGCTCCTCAAGATGTGCGAATTGTCGCTTGAACCGATCAACACCACTAAATCAACATAGAAGAAAGACCATGATCAATATATCTTGAAAAGCAATACAAAATGATGTAAACTTATTTGGAACAACACATCAGCCTAATTATATGAAGTGGGGAATCTAGAAGACAACAATCAACTATATGTGATAGAGAAAGAATGATAAAAAGCACTCGTGTATTTGCAAAGAAGGATGATCAATTAGATCCAACACAAGACCAAGGATCAGACAATCACTAATCAGAGTGAAACCTTGGGAACCAAGTTTCAAATTCCAGCAAAGCTGACATTAGGTGAATTTTCCCATCTCCCTAAACCTTGGTGGTCAGAGTTGCCCGGTACTTGTGCTAGTGGGACATAGTGGATCCCAGTGGATTAGTCGAAGTCCGTGTAAGCTGGCACGAATACCACCATTGTCGAGAAAACTAATATGAATATTCTTTTGCTACCTCATGTTATAAGTTTGCAGCAACCCTATTGTTGCTGAAACTTAATTCCTTTGATTTCAAGAAGATTCACTACTGTGTCTGTATCTATGGGGAGGGTGGGAGGAAAACAACTTCCAACACAGCCAAACAGTATCTTTTTTGTTCGATATGACACCCAAACTTAGAACTAAACAAAATGATGATTACTCGTTCAGTAATATCTGCAATCCACTATGAAATGTTAATAATTTATCACTGACTAGATGATGTCCATGGTTTGCTATCAGGAAATGAATGATGGGTCCTTTCTAGAAAATAAGTAGTCAGAAGTACATAGTGAGATAGAAGAAGCAGAAAGGCAGAAGACAACATCAAAAGTTAACACCCAGAACCTAATTTATACCCATGAAAGGAGTAGAATAAACATACAAAATCAAAAGTACATACCAGGAAAAAAAACAATCATCAGAAAAGGATTGTCAACTTTTACTTTTATAGGGAAGAAAGGTTGTGTATGTTTTGTGATGTTCTTCCATCTCTGAACGAGTGGCAACTATGGTCCAGTAAAAAAACAACGAACACCGGCTTTTAATGCATGCAAAAGAGGCAGGTCAACTATTTTAGGAAAGGAGCATAAATTATGAGAACCAGCTAACCTTGGGTACATAAAGCCACTAATTTGATCTCCACCAGAAAGATACTCCTGAAGCATCTGAGGATGATATTCTAAAATCTGTTTGTTCAAGACAAGTTTAAAGTCAGTCCTTTGATCCATTTCACTAACAAGGTAGAGTCATTAATACTAAAGAAAGCCGCACCTCACGATATATGAGTTCTCTAACATCATCTTTTGCCAGTTTCCTCTTCTCAAATTCAAACTCAAGCTTTGATATTGGTGGTCTAGATGGTTCACGATCAGCATTTGATAAACCACTGAAATAAGGATCCGCCAATCCCTAAGAAAAGGTAATATTAGTGTTTCTAAGTCAATTGGACTTGAGATTTTCGTTTAGTACACGAAATAACATTGGATTTGTTTTCAATCACTACCTCTTCTGCTGATGGCCGATCTTTAGGGTCAAACGCGAGCAGTCGTTCAAGTAGTCGTAATGCCAAAGGATCTGCATTTGGAAACTTTTTTGTAAATGGAACCGGCTGTTTCTTCCGCATGCTACTGAGGTATCTTCTTGCCTTTTCATTTCTAATCTGCCAGTTTTGAATGAAACCAAGTTCATAAAATAAGAGAAAATAAACTGAAACTACAGAACTTCTCAGCAACAGTTTTTTCTACCTTAGCTGCTAAAGATAACACATAAATACCACATAATATCTCAGATGGTCACTCAACTAAGGGTAGTTTACTCAAAAAGTCACTCAACTTTGTTTTCTAACCCAAAAGTCACTCAACTATTGGTGTTTCACTTAGAAAGTCACCCAACATATTTAAGTGAAACATAAAATTTTATTTAAAGTGAAATTTTGAAGAAGTAAACAAATACCCATTTTAACAATTTTGTTGACCCTTCCTACTTGACCAGATCAACTAAAAAATATTGACCAAGAGCCGATGGATACATCTTACTTATATTGACAAAAATATATTGGAAAATCAATATCTTAAAAGCTGGTATTTACCACTTCAAACAAATATAGGAGTGTCATAGGACACCCACAAAGTTAAAAGTATTCGGTTAGAAAAACGGGACAAGTATAGATTTTTTTAATGTATGATCCTCTTTTCTATTCTCAAATATATCTACTTAGAAGTATTGAACACATAGTTTGATGCAAAAAGCATGCACAATAGGAAAAGAATAGCATATTATTATGAGAACTGACCTTTGCAACTGTTTCAGGAGGAGGTGTCCCAAGCAAATCTGTGATTAGGTCTAATTGATGCACCACATTCTTTCCAGGAAATAATGGTTTTCCAGAAAGCAACTCTGCAAATATGCATCCGATGCTCCAAATATCAATAGCAGGAGTATACTGCAAATAGAGAACTCTCAGAGACAGTATATGTCACAGGCAAATGTGTCAATGAAGATGTATTAACAACACAAATAAAGTCTTCACATGTATGATAAAGTGGTTTCATATTGAAACCACATCTTTCCACATTATAACTCTTTCATCAAAATTTGGCAATGAACAAATACTTGTCCTTGAAGCGTATAAACTGTAGGTCCCCAACCCCAAGCCATGTTTCAGTGTAAAATGCAAGAGAAGTAGCTTCTTAGCATCTCATCCATTTCCTCTATCCACGCCAATGCTGGAAGCAGACTCAAACTAAACTTGCAAAAGTTCTCCGAAGGTTAACTGAGCCCGACACATTCATACTTGGTAGGTCCAGGGTTCGAGTCACGTTGGAGGGGAAGTATGGAAACACTATAGATACTCCAAAATGAGGGTAAAAAAAAAAGAGCCCAACACATTCATACCCAAAGCCAGTAAAAGTGTAGTGTGTTTTGTGCTAAAAGGAAAAGCCCACATGACAACCTATTAGGCTCCTCTGAAATGATATTGTTATAACTTTTTGAAATTTTCACTTTTTTTCTAGAGATTGATACTGATTACAAAAGGTGGAGCATATGCCATAAGAGGGATATTCTCATCATTGATCCAATTCAAAGAAATTACGCTACAACCTAAGTTCTTGAATTCAATTTTCTCTTTCCAACAAGTAGCTCCATAGCTTATCAACTATCCTTCAACCTCTAATGAACCTATAATTCAACGTAGCTAGCATAGGATAGAATGATACACAGCTCTCCTCCTAACAAGAGTAAAGAACAGATTAGAGAAACAAAGTTATAGATCTCATAATAATGTGACTTTTTTTGTATTACTACTGAGAGACTCCCCTTTGTTCTACTTCTTTTATCCTTTTGTTTTTTGCTGCAGTTAATTTTTCTGTCAGTGCATTTTCGAGTTCTAATCAAATGACTCTAGATTGCAGGCATTGTTAAAGGCTGCAATGACATATGAAATGCAGTGTCAGCCACAAACCATTTAAGTAAAAGATAATTACTTTTGCTAGTGTTTTTCCCTCCCGGTGGATATAGAAAGACGTATAATCTTAGAATCTCAAAGGATAGCAAAAGACTTGAGGGGAGGAGTAACAAAATAATAAGGAACAATCTTGATCATAATACATTGACGCTAAGTGCAAAAGACTGCTGACGTAACAAAATAATGGGAAACAATCTTGAAAATAATACATTAAAACTAAGTGTCATTAACTATACTTAACATCTGCGCATTGCAGTTGTTGAACATATGGAACAGAATGAACAATTCAACTCCGAAATTTAGTGCCATTGCAGTTGTTGCATACACAATCAGAAAAAGAAGTTAAAACTCAAGTCAGTGACATTGCAGTTGTTGAATATACACCTGCAGAATGAACAATAAAACTGTGAAGTGATAAACGAATCTTACCTTAGAGAAAAAGGAGCCACATAGCTCAGGAGCACGATACCATCGAGTTGCAACATAATCCTTTAATACATTAAAAAAGATACATGTATCAAAAATACCAGACAAAAGACATGTATAAACAACAATGGGAGAAAGGAAGCCTTTTAAATTTGCACTTACAGTCCAAAAAATAGCTGATGCGACATCATTGAATGATACACGAGCAAGCCCAAAATCACATATCTTCAACTTACAGTCAGCATTAGCAAGGATATTCTTTGGCTTTAAATCCCGGTGGAAAATATTTGCTGGTAAGGGGGCAAAAACGGCAGGTTTGGTTATCACAGAGGTATTTTTTAACTTGTATAGCTAGAGGTAGCAAAAGGCACATTATAAAGAACCAACCTGTATGAATATATTTTAGTCCACGTAACAGCTGGTACAGGAAAAACTGATAATGCTCATGTGTAAGATCGTTATTGGCCTTAATTACCTGATGGAGATCTGATTCCATCAATTCAAAAACGACATAAATATCTTTAAACTCTCTTCGAGATGGAGGCAACATAATGTGCTTTATTTCTACGATATCTGGATGCCTAAGTAGCCGAAGAAGCTTGATTTCTCTCAAGATTCTTGTGGCATCAGAAACATGATCAAACACATCATTAATTTTCTTGATTGCAACTTTTTCACCAGTATGGGTATCGACAGCAGACCCCACAACTCCATAGCTTCCTTTGCCAATTACTTCCTGAACTTGGTATCTACTTGCCTCTCCATACTCAGTAAAGAATTCTGTCTCCGTTGTGTTCTGAATAACAACATCCCATGTAAATTGACATGGATGTTAAAATATAATAAAGGGACGATTACAAGTAACTTCATGTGCTAGAAAATACAAACACACAATGAATAAGAAAATCTAAGCAATCAAGGAAGCTGGTTCTTTGACATGACTTCCCCATTGACCAAAAACAATCTGATACTTCTTCCCATTAACACTTTAACATAAATCCAAGTCGACAATTATGAATTTGCAGAGAGCGACATTTGGTCTGAATTCAAAGTGCTAGCACAAAGGGCATCCCGGTGCACTAAGATCCCGCCATGTGCGGGGTCCGGGGAAGGGCCGGACCACAAGGGGTCTATTATATGCAGCCTTACCCAGCATTTCTGCAAGAGGTTGTTTCCACGGCTTGAACCCGTGACCTCCTGGTCACATGGAAGCAACTTTATCAGTTACTCCAACACTCCCCTTCAATCATAGTGATAGCCCAGCAACGAGAAAAATAAATGCAATAGCTAAATGGTGATGGGCAATATCAGTCAGCCATAAACTTTGCGTTTGTGGACATAGGATCGTCCAATTCCTATAGAACCTATCACTAAAATACCCCTAGAGGGGATAAGGCTAAGCGGAGCGAAAAGGGTTAGGCCCGAGTTGGACATCCAATTGCTTCGATTTGAATTATCCGGAGAATGCAATGCCTGATATCTATCAAAAAGATGGACAATCAAACCTAGGTCCTGTAGATACTAGTACAATGTATCCTATTCATAGATCTGCGCCCGCCTTTATACAATTGGATACAAAATTATCTATTTTTGAATTTCTTCTAAAATGAGCGAATTTATTGGATTGGTTTATTAATAGTCTTTGTTCTTTTTGACTCTGCGCCATTGATTCGCGCAGACTACCAAAAGTTCATCTCATAAACATATAGACTGAAAGATCAGAATGAATTAAGCTCAAAATTCAATAAATGGGTGCAAAGTAGTCACCTTTTTTTTTTATAACCAGGATTCAGACTTAATATAAATATATATTGATAACAACAAACTCAATCTTTATATATAACTCTACCCAGCAATTTACATCTACTCCTGTTCTCCAATGAGACAGAATCTATTGCTCCCTCTCTGCCCTATTTATACGACACACTTTTCTTTTTAGTCAGTCCGAGAAGAATGACACCCTTAATTATTTGGCAACAATTTAACTTTAAACGTTATATTTTACACTTATCGAAATGAATTATAATCACACAAATATGTTTGATTTATTCTAGATCACAAGATTCAAAAATTTTATTTTATTTCTTAAACTCCGTAACCAGACATAAATTGGGACGGGGGAGTAATATGTATGTGAAATACAGACATCAAGACAGATCATTCACATCAAATTAAGCGGTTAACAAATAGATTGAAATCAAGAAAGTAAAACAGTCAAATCCAGAAGGGGGGTCCACAAAAGAAGACCTTTTTGATAGGATCCATGGTGGGAAAATTAAGGCGTTTGGGTACTTTGATGAGTTTGAGACCGGTAATATCAAAGTCTTCAGTAATGGTAACTCCTTGTTGTTGTTGTTGTAAATTGTGAAGATCAATATTCAAGATCGAATTCTCATTGTTGTGACGACGATGAAACCAGCGAAGAACTCCATCGACAAATGTACCACTACCCCCCATATACACACACTACCCACTTCTCTCTTGTCTCCTTAACTTTCGTGTTGATTCTTAATTCCTTACCACAAGATCTCAGCATTACACGCTTTCTCCCCTCCTATTTTTATTAATAGTTAGGACAACCATGTTACTGTTACCAGATGTTTCCATGTTCCTACTACCTTTGAATCTTTTTTGAAATCCATATTAGGCAATTTACGGCTACCCAAGTGGCCAAATTGATTTCCTATCTTTTTAAATGTTTGAAACCATATTCGGTATGGTCAAAGGAATTACTTCCTCTCTTAATTTACATGATATTTTTTTTTCTTTTTAGTTATTTCTAAAGTAGACACATTTTTTATAATACTCTTCCCATTTTTAAAAAGATTGAAATATTTTCTTTATAAATTTATTATTTTTTTATATTTAAAAATAATTTAACTTTATAAAATTATTTACAACCACACAATTATCTAAGATTTATTTTGGACCACATATTCAAAAGTCTTTTTTTATTTTTTAAATTTTGTGTCACGTCAAACTAGACTAATCTTTTTAAGAGGAAGAAAATAGTAATTTAATCTTAAATTTTTCATTTTACTTAAATGAGATAATTGCTAACACAAATATTTATGACTTATTTTATATTACAGGTTTCTAAATTTTTCTTTCATATTGAGATGAACGGAGTATTAGTTTTGAAATCCTTTACAAATTTATTTTTTATTTTTTATTTTTTATATAAAAAATTTTATCTTTGCACATACAAAAATCTGGAAAAATAACACATGAAAAAATCTTTAAAAATTATTTACTTCTATTCAAAATTGTTAATGGTCGTAGAAGACCATTTCTTCGGAATATTACGTGGTCCTTCATTACCATTTATTGTAACAAATGAAAACTAAATCTTGTTGTTAAGGATAAGAAGATTTATTTGTAGTTTGGTATGGAGGGATATAAAAATGTTTAAAAAGAAAATAGAGTGCAATTTTAAGTTAAAGCTTTCTAATTATTTTTTTTCTGATTGATCTAATTGGGTTAATTTTTTCTATCAATTATAGGATTTTATAAAGCACAAAGTCTGGTAGCTTGTTAATGTTGTTGTATTCATATTGTGATCGCTTAATTTTTTATCAACCTAAGTTTTTAAATCATTGTAGTGTTTAAATATTTTTTTGGTTAAATCACATATTTTTGTTATATTTTATTTTTAGTAAATTTTATTTTAAATATTTGAAAATTGCAAAACTAAAATTGCATCTTAGGATAAGTTTTGTTTTTATTTACAAAAGAAAAGAATTTTTTTTTAAATTTAGATTTTAATAAATAAGCAAGTAAATTTAGTATTTTTCTTAGTTAAGCTATTTGATTTTTCCTATATTTTCGTTAGGCTAAAAATAGTTAATTAATGTTTTTATTTTTATATTATTTTCATCTTAAAAAAAAGATTAAAAAGGGAAAAGACAAAACAAAACAAAAAGAGAAAAAGACAAAAAAATAAAAAGAACTAACCTAAATCTAATGGTGGCGAACGGGGCGGGGCGGGTCCCGGCTGGACGGGACCCGACTGGACTGGGGATGGCGGGACCGGTCTTCTGGCGTGACTTGCGGGATCCGCCGATGTCCTGTCCCGTTCCCGGTCCCATCGGAAAAGAAAACCGGTCTTATCAGGTCGGTGTCGGGTTTTTTTTGCACTTAATTTTAAAAAATAACATCTATAAACACCTCAATAATTGAACAAAATAGTGTAATAAAAATATCTCAAGACTGTGTTTGTGCCTCTTATATTATTTAATAGAAATATAATTTTTTTGTAATACAATTTTAAAATTGCAACTTTGTGGTGTTGAAAGTTGCAAATAACATAGTAAATTGCAATTAAAAAAATCACATATTTAGAAACACTTTTTGTAGTTTCTTCACAATGTCTTGTGGTTCTTCGACATGAATTGGAATTTGTTGGTCAAATTGCTCGACATCGCTTCCACCTCCGTTAGATAAGATTTCATTGTAGTTTTCGTCGTTTTCTTCGTTGATCTCCGGTTGACCGCACCTTCTACGCTCCGCTCGTATCCAATCTCTGAATAAAACTGCAATCTCCAAGCTGTCTCCCGCTAATGAGTGTATGTGCTCTCCTATTTGAAATATTTCGACAGAAAAAAATGCTTTTAGACGCTGTTGATAACGCTTGAATGTTCAACACATCTCGGGCCATCTTTAATAGTGTCGAAAATGTCTTCTCATTCTCCCTCCGGTATTACAGCAAGTCTTCACGTCCTTCTTCATTGAGAACTGTTTGGCACGGTACTGTACAATACCCTACAAAATAAAAACATCAAACTCACTAACTTGATTAGTAGTTGTACCACTAAGCATTCTATATCTAAGGCAAAAAAATGAGGTATTTATAGTTGAAAATTTTGGTTAAAGTGTAAATATATTAACTTAGGGGTTAAAAATAAATATTAAGGGGTAGGGGGAGGCTAAAAAATGGCCATTGAACAACGGCCAAAATATAAAATGGCCGTTGTGCAACGGTTATTTTTAGCAAAGGGGATTGGGGCGGGCGGGATCGTACCTGGGGCGGGACGGGCCCGGGCGGGACGAGCCCAGCAACCCGTCCCGGGTTTGAGTCCCGTTCCTTTTTTTTGGCGGGATCGAGGTAGGGTCGGGGTCTGGCCGACCCGGCCCACTGGCCAGCCCTACTTAAATCCCTCCTCTGCCCCGGTTCTTCATGGGTCCATACCAACCCCACCTCCTTTTCCATTCTTCTATTTTCCCATCTGAAAATGGTCAAAATGTCCTTAACGTATTAAAATGGCTTAAAATATCCTTCTTTCTTCTATATATTAGATTATATTTGCCCCTTCTTTTACCTATTTAGATAAAAAAAAAACCTTGAAATTAAATGTAAATTTAAAATTACCCCTTCTTTTAACAAAAGCTGATGTAAAATATATAAAAAATAATTAAATATTAGTCTACATGTAATTAGATTCAAATCCAACCCATTAACCCAAATCAATTTTAAAAAGACTTGACATTTCTACCTCTTCATCCAACAATATAATGAAAAATTTACACTGCCAGTACAACGTAATCTACTATAGAAAGTCCACTATTATTATGTACTTTTTACATGACCTGATCGGCTGATAGAATAAGAATATTTCCATTATTTTATGTGATTAATTCTAAAGTCAAGAGATTTTGCTTCATAGGAACGGAGAAAATGTGGGACTGGGAGAGAGACAAATGCCAGCTTGCACCAGCAAGTGTATTATCATAGACATACAGCATCAGTTACTGAAGATGGAGAGGTTTAATTACTTGTTAATTCTAATAAATCTACCTTAATCCTAATTGTTGCATATTTGTGTGATGTGAACATTAGGGAATCTTAAAATAAAAGCAGTTCATGCTTTCTTCCTTTTCACAATTACAAAAAAAAGAGTCATGAAGCGATATCCGATGAACATTTCTTGTTCTGCATTTCTACACTGCTACCTTCAGCACGCTTTCTCCATGGCCTTGTCACTTGTAAATTTTTTCACTAACGTATCCCCACAATGATGAATCAATAAACAAGCCGAAAAAGTTAAAAGTTCTATGTCGGTACTGGTCAGTATAATCTCGTATATTCGCCTATTCTCCACGAGAATTCTGATTTATTGTCAAAAAGGCGAAGAAATAAATTCATCATTCCACTACACTCGATTCAAGAACTCGAGAAGAAGTGTTGAATCTTTTCAAAATGGGTTTGGGTTCACATTAACTTATATTAAAATGAGAGGCAATTTTGGATTTAAATTTAACGTTAAGGGCAATTTTTATCCAAATAGGTAAAAGGAAGGGCAATTTAATCCAATAGATGGAAGAAGGACAATTTTCAGTCATTTCTAATACGTTAAGGTATTTTAGACTACAGTATTATTAACTGCTTTCAACATTCTATTGCATTGAAAAAACTCCTACACAGTCTGACAAATATCATTCTAGACAATACACCAAACCTTTTGAAGAATGCAACATTAAACCATCTATGCCTGGTGACTTTGTTATCATCAATATCAATCAAAGCATTTTTTATTTCCTTCACAGTAACTTCTGAACACATGATTTTTTGTTGAGTATTAGACACACTTGGTCCCTCGCTCATGACTTGTAAATCAATAGAAAGGAGTCCATTAGAAGATTCTTGGGGAATCTGAGTACCTCAATTTCAATCTCAAATTGAGACTGCAGTGAGTTTTCAGAATTATCCTTCAATACAGAAATGTGATTTGTGCTAGCTCTGGATTTCATACAGTTGAAGAAGTAGCTATTATTACCATCACCCTCCTTAATCCAATGAGCTTTGGACTGAAACCTGAGTATTTTTTATTGTAAGGACAACCATTTATTTTAGCTCCCTGCCAACCTCCTTCTCCTCTAGTAATAGAGCAGGATCCTTGAACTATTGAGTTGAAGGTGTAAATTCTGCAGTTGTTCTCTAGCATTGGAAATCCTTTTGTTCAAGCTACCAAAATCTAGATTCCTTTAGCTTCTGTAGGGGTTCCTTAAACAGTTTAAGTTTCTGCAATCCTATGTACATGCCTGATGTCACGCCCCAAATCTGAGGAGGCGTGGCCGGCACCCAGTACCATACTCAGACCCCGAGCGTACCAAACTGAAACTCATAACTCTGGACATAACCAGACTACTTAGGCTCACAAGGTCAACTTCCCTTACATTCTAATATCATAAGTCGTTAAGGCCATAACTCGTACTAAATCTGTAGGTGGGCAATCATTCTGACTCAGCTGAAATGCAACCCAAACACAATATATATATATATATATATATATATATATGCGAGCTGACAAGGACACCATAAGATCCACTGACACTGTAGGGCCTGCGAGGCCACAAAACATACTATATGTACTGAACATGTGTCTACAAAAGCCTCTAGGAGTTACTGACATCAAAACATGGTGGGGACAAGGCCTCGACCTACCCATGAAGTTTGTATTCATCTAGTATCAACATGACATCTAGACTCGGCTGCACTTTGGATGAAATGGAGTCTTACCGATCTTCTACTGAATGTCAACCCTGTCTACCGTGAGAGCTTATCAAACTGGATGCCTGAACCTGCATGCATGAAATGCAGCGCCCCAACAATGGGATGTCAGTACAAACAAATGTACCAAACATGTAAGGTAGATAATATCCGAATAACTGAAACTGAAACTGAAACTGAATTGAAATGTATGTTCATAATGTATTGAATGTAATCTAGGGAGTCAATATTTCTATTTATCCTTTGAATTAATCATATATATCCTATGAATTTCATTTCGCACCGGAAACTATCAATGAATATCTAGAACATACTTGTCTCTTTCTGACTCACAATGTATCTATAATACTAACTGGCCTCATAGAGGGCTCGGTGCGTAAGCAAATTATATCCCTCAAGCCGACTGTCTATCTGTATAGACCCGAAGGCAAGGTGTAGATAGCATTTTTGACACCAAATTTTTGTCCTCCAATACTCTTATTTGATTATTCAAAATTTTTGAGTCATGGACGGAGTGAAATATGCACTTTGTGAAGCGAAAATTATTTTACAAATTATCCCGGTGATATTTTGCCATTTTATTTGGAAAAATATCATCAGATATGTTATTGTATATGATTTGCATATCGTTACATATTTTTAAGAAATATTTATCAATTTCTGTAAATTAAGAAAGACAATTGTTTAGTTGTCTAAATTAATTATCATAATATTTTACTTTGTAAAATTTGATTAATTAAATAGAGTGTCAAATAGCATCTCACCTTTTATTCCTCAATTGAATTTTTAATTATGAAAGATTTTGTAATTTGTAAAGATTTATTTTAATTTTAGCCTCGATTGAATTTTAATCGGTCAATTCGGCAACAATTGAAATCAAATATCAGTTATTTTTTAAATTACTCCATGGTCATTTTTGCAAAATTGACCCCAGATCCCAACCCCTTTATGTCTGCACGAATTTGGCTACATTTCTTGTTTTGTTCGGCCAGGCCCAATCCAAAAAGGACTTGACCCGACCCAAATCATGTTTAAAAAGCGTAATGCCTTTATTCCTTTAATTTGTAACGAGCAGCCAAGGGTTGTGAACCCTAGCCGCCGCTATACTCCTCTCCTCTTCAATGTCATCGATGCCGGAAATGGAAACTTTTCAGGCGACTCCACCATTTGATAGTGTTGGCCTCCTTTTATCGGATATGAGCATTTATGTCTCTTACCAACCCCACCACTAAGCCACACAGGTAACCTTCCCGCCTCTCTTTGTTTCTGTAATATATTAATGGGTTTTGTCCCATCCTCATACGAAATTCCATTTTTCATTGGTTAAACCTCTTCTCTTTTAATTTTAAATAAAAAACCTTGAAAATCAAATCTCCCACGTCTGTCTAAAGATGAAATTATAAGGCTTTGGGGTTCTATACAAAGAACCCTCACTCCCTTGAAAACCAAGTCTGAACTCGAACAAGAAAGCCTAGATTTTGAAGGTACGATCTGGGATTTGGCCATTGCTAAAACCCTAACTGTTTTCTCTTGTTTTCTAAGGTTTCCCAGTCTAAAAAACTTTTTCTTATTTTGGTTTGGTGTGGTCTGATATTTGTGAGAAGTTAGATGAGGCTTTCCACTCCGGATTCTCGTTCACGGCTGCACATAGAGAAGGTAAACCCAAATTTCTCTCAGTTTATTTTTCGCATTTTATGTGTTTTGTTGTTACTTACGGGATAAGGTGGTCATTTTGTGTTGTTCTGTTCGTCAATGTCTAAGTTATTAACCTATTTGGTTAGCCATTAATGTTTAAGAAAGGTTTTATTTATGCTTAGTATGATGTTACACCTCAACCTTGGGGGTGGTAGTGGTGGTAGGGGTGGGGGTGGAAGGGCAGGACCCGACGCCTAGACGGCCCGAGCGAACCACATGCATATCATAGCACAAACATACAACCGTCTAGGCCGATAAGGCCTCAGAATAATGACTATGACACATACCACGTGGAACCCTGCCAGCAGAAAAGCCTAGCCTAACAGATATTACATACTGAAGCTGACAAGGCCGTACTTAACAACTGTACAACACATGACTCATCTAAAAATCCTCTAAAGAAGATATCGACATAGTACATAAGTCGAGAGAGGGCCCCTAACATACCTAAAGTACCAAAAGAGGTTCAACCACAATCCCGACTCAGAAATACTCTAGGGAAAATGGAGCTCACCAACCTAAGCTGATATCTGCACATGTTTTACGAGGGAGGGTCCTCTGTTCACCTACTTGAACCTGCGCGACATAAAAAATAGTGTCCCTAGGCAAATGGACATTAGCACGAATAATGTACTGAATATGTAAGGCAAAAATAAAACATGATACTACATAATCATAAAAGAGAGGGACATTGAGTCAACCTGAACCTCTAAAATGCCACTGAGGGTCATACTATACCTAATGTTCATAATTATCTTATAACCGAATCTTATGCCTTTACATCACATCATAACTTTAAGCGCTCATCTTCCTACATAATCAGTGGTAACTACCCAACCGGCTATAGCCCGGTGATAAATACATGTCTGCCTAAGTGGTGGTAGATAACCGTGCATAACTACCCACCTAGTGGTACATGATGTGTCTGCCCAACCAATGGTAACTAGTTATGCCTGACTAGGGATAACTGCATAGCTGCCCAATCATGGTCAACATCATATTATACCCGACCCTAAAGAGGGACTCAGTCATACCCGACCTAGATATGGGGCTCGGTGTTATCATGCCCAACTGCAGTGGTAATACTCATCTACTTAGCCGGCTATCACTCGATAGTAAAATGTATATCTGCCTAGCTAGCCATCGCTCAGAGGTGAATATGTCTGCCCGATCGACCATAATCGGTGGTATATAACCGTCTGCCAAACTGGTCGTAGCTCAGTGATAATCCATACTAGACTTCTATGAACCTATCATAATTAACATAATATTATTACCTTCTTGACTAGCGTTTAGGATTATCATCGATAACTTCTCACTTTATCTTAACTCCACGAAAATCCTTTTTACATGAGCATGTTCATCCTAAGAGCCATAGGCCCGAGCTTCTAATCCATCAAGAGTAAAGTCCCATTCTTCCAGCTAACATTAAAAATATAGCATACTATTTCATTTCTACTTCTTTATAAGAGTCAACAAGACAAAACACATCACCTATAGCCTTCGCGATGCCGACAAGGGCTATAACTATTTCACTCCTCAATAAGACTAACAAGTCAATGTGTAGCATTCCTAGCTCTCGTAAAACCAACAACAGCAATATGATAACAACATAATGAGATACTATAACCTGCAGAAATAGCTCCCTACGAGGGATAATTAAGAGTAAGGAAAACAAGCATATTTTTCATAGGAAATATTAGAGTTCTCCTTGGCGGACATTTCATTATGCATCGCCATCTTACAAATATGCCAAAATAAAGAAGAGTTTAGCCTTCACGTAACTTGAAAAATGGATCTCTGATGAATACAATTCAATCCACCTCCTCACACTCCATCTTATTCAGTAGATGCAACTTGGAATCCAAGCTTAACTCAGCTCACAACAACCCTCAACTTCGTAGTAACCCCGAACAAGATTTTCCTTGTAGTTTTCACATACTTTCAAGATGGATTTGAGTTGTTTCCCTTTGTATTAGCTCATGGATACTTAAAGAACTTTTAGAGAACTTTTAGGGAGTGAGAGGACTAGTTTTGGTTGAAATATGAGTGAGAAATGAGCTTTCATCGCTTAAATAACCCAAAAAGGTCGGCTACCGCCTCAGGGATGCGAGGCCATATGCAGACGCATATGGCCATCTGCGGTGGCATATGAGGCCGCATATGCTCTCAAAACTTTCCAAAATTTTTGCTTCTCTTCCGCGGCCTAGTCTGCAAGGCAGATCCGATATGCGACGCAAAATGCTTAGCATATCGTATGATCTTCATTGAGAGGTGGTTCTTTCAACCCCAATTACCTCTAAGATTTCATACAACTTCTTAATGTCTATCTAAGTCATACATCTCCCTCGAAAAGTTCGAGTCACCGTAGCTCAAGTCGGCTAACTACGCTCCCATTCACGCATGGAATTTTGGGTGTAACATATGATATGGTTAGAAGGGTTATGATTTTGTTTAGTTAAATACTTTATGTGTGATTTTTTCTACTGTTTAGTTCATGATTAATAATAATTGAGTAATTATTTGCTAGTCTGCTTAGTCGACTGTTAATACATAAATAGATTATGTTAAGCTCATACTTAGTATTATGTGATGGGTAGGTTGTGTTAACAATTGTTTAGTAGAGATAATGATGTAGATTAGCTAAGTTTTTAGCTTTATTAATGTAATAAGGTGTTTGTTATACTTTGAGAATCATGACTTGTGGTAGTTGAAACTTGAATATGTAACCATGGCTGGATTCTTTATATGTTTAGAGATCATGTTAAGTAGCAACAAAGTTTTAGTCTCTTTGTGGAATTTGATAGGCCTCGACGCCCAACTCAGCTAGAGAGGCCTAGCCTGATCTGATATGTATTGGTTAACCTGTTTACATGCTTTATGTAATCAAATGAGTAGTGTAGAATAGGTTTTGATTTAAACCTTTTACTAACTTGTTTGCAAATATGCGTATTTATGAATTTAGGATAGTAAAAAATAAAAAGATGAAAAGAAGTATGGGGTCTGATTGTGTGCTTGTGGACTGTTCATTTACATGTTTGATATTACATGAATAGTAGTATCATAGGATTATTTCTTGATAGTTTAGAAGTGTGTTTGTCAGCCTGTTTATATGTTTTTTGTGATTCATGAGCAATGTAGGGTAAATTAGCCTTAGAGATTAAACTAGCATGCCCAATCTTGTATGATATGAACCTGAGGTAGTTAAAAAGGGGGGCTTATGCATGCCTATTGGTTCTGAAAGATGAATAAATAGAGATAGTTGAATAGTATTGAAGCGTGTATGTTCTTAACAAAGTCTTGTGCTTATTTTGACATGTCCTGGATATACTCTTATCTAAAAAATGGTAGTTTGGTGAGCTATAGTATATGTTATAACCATATTGACCATACCATCCCATTATAAAGTGCCATTTGCAACCCGAGCCATGATTGTGTATACTTTTGGTATATGTAGCCTTATATAATTGAGATATTATCCACTAAATGACCATTTAATCATTCCTGCTTGTCTTTTATGGTTTTCTGAGTTACTTGCATTCTGCCTTTGTCTGTTTACTGTAAGATTATGTCCATGTTAACATGTATAGTCCATGATCCATGTCATTAGTTAACATTGTCTACATTGATGAGATGTGCATGATTGATCTAGTCTGGAGAGTCATGTATCAAAGGAAAATGTTGTCTTTATTTGGTCAATTTTGTATTTGTATGTCTATCAGTTTGATCATGTGTCTATCTACTTGCCCCAATGTCATCATGCCTGATAGCATAACATGAATAAGGTCATTAATAATCAGTTTCTTCTTTTCACTTAAGTGACTCTGTGGGTTTGAGGAGCTGTCTTTTGAATGATCATGTATATATGTCTAGGTCTCCATATCTATCCAAAATGATCATGTGCTTGCTCTCACTTGCCCTTGGGTTTCTGAAATAGTGCAAAAAGAAGTGCTTCGAATCATTGCTATTTGACTCGGTCGGTTCCCGTTCGCCTTCCCCCCCCCCTTTACGTCCATTAGTGGGTAGGACTAAACTGATGAAAGGAAAAACTTAGGAAAGAATAGCGTTGGAGAATCCTTCATTTGAGGAAAGAGATGATAAAATAAGTCATGAAAAAAAAGACAAATAGAACGAGGTTTTTTTATCTTTATTATCGAATGATATGAGAGAC